>OZ010588.1:86951294-87001294 GCA_963932145.1 Acanthosepion lycidas | reverse complement strand
TTTCAAATGTAAAATGTTGAAGCGGTGTCACTGATCTAGTACCGAGCTTAAATTCATAAAGTCTAGGTACTATAAAGGAAAGGTCATCAGAACAATTAGCATAAAGTACTTATAGAAAAGGCACGGGAAATCTGGGAAAAGGCACTGAGGCGTAGATGCTAGGCCAGGCTCAATAAAATAGGAGTTTCTTGTTTTTTTTTTTTTTTTATCAAGAATATCTAATTATATAACGGGCGCACCAGACCAGATGTAACAACAATATTCAAAGGTAGAACGAGATGTAGAATTATAAACATGTAAGATAGATTCGCGCGTAAATAAATGTCCAGTACGACACAGTGAACAAACTTTCTTAGCTGCAGACTTAGCAGTATGCTCTTTCCACTTCGCTCAATGACCTTTACGCATTACGATAAGTATCCCGCAAGACTCTAAACTTGCTCCTACGTTATTCCTTCAAGAGGGCACCAGTTCCCAACTAGCTCTCTATGATAAGGACACTCTTGTTTTAATAGTAACTACGAATGGCTCAATAAAGTCAAATTGGCAGCTGATCTGAATAACCTACATTCAGTTGTTAACTGGGGCAAGGAATGGTTTGTTAGCTTTAATGCCTCCAAAACGAAACTGCGATCTGTTGATTCCCTGAGGTAAGTAAACCGATTCTCTCATTTTGATTAACGTTTTCCGTTGACATGAAGTGGAAAGATTATATCTGTTATGGATTCCGAGATGAAAAATCGGTCTCCAATAAATGACAAACGCAAGTATTTAAGCTAAGAAATTAAATGTATTTACACAAATTACAAAAGGTAATGCTGTTAGTAAAATCCAGGAACGCCGGTTAGTATTAATCAAAGATCGCTATATACAGTCTCGAAGTAAACTTCCTTAGAGTCGGGCCTGCTTGTAACTGTGACTTCTACCTCCAACTCAATCACAATGTCTATGTGCTTTCCACTCCGTTCCTCTTCTCTACATTCTGACTAACTGCGGGTATATAACGTCAGCATGTCGAGTCCACTAATATCAAAAAGGAGTTGACCCCATGATAATATCAAATCAATTGATATCTGTTGTTAAGAATTTTGATTCATCGTGTCGTGATAGACGATTTTCCTCACCAAAATCTATCTTATATATCTATAAATCTACCATTAACCAATGTCACATCTTCTCCTGTGATCCTGCTATAGATTTAGAGATTCTTGATATAATCCAAAGAGTATGGAATGCCATAGGTCCTGACCGTGTCACATTCCCAACGCTGTAATGTAACATATTCTGTGCATCTGATATTAATACTCTTATTGTAATTGTTCTGATTAAATTTCCTCTATAGTACCTAGATTCTATAAATTTAAGCTCAGCAATAGATTGACCCCAAGATTTAATCGTGTTACAGTCGCTAGATACCAGCCCTATATTGGTTCTTCTTATATTTTGTCATGTCTATTCAGATCGTGGTCGGTCATATTTCTCTACAACGCCCTGACCTTTGCTGCTACAAGTAACATTTGACCCTTTCTCAGCCATTTTTCTCCTTCTTATATCATCCCTATTTTTATTCTTTTATGCGTTGTGTCCATTCAGATCGTGATCCGTCATGGTCCTCCAAAACGTCGGTATTTTTGGTGCAAACGTCGGTATTTTTGTGTATTAGGTTTTCTCACATAGTAACATATGTGAGAAAACGACATTGTTTTTGCACCAACCTAATAAATTTGGATTCTATGTCATCTTTTTCTTGAACTTGCTCTGCTAGCCCGATTTTGGTTCTTCATTCTTCATAAAGTCGACTCTCCATAGCTTTCTGCCTGTTTTAATTAGAATAGAATAAACAAAATTTAGAAATATCTCTGTATGTTCAACTTAGAGAAGGTCCTGTGTTTTCTTACAAAATGTCTTCAAAATTGCTAATTTTCTCGTCCACTTCCTTTCCTACCTTCATTTATATTTCCTTTAAATTTTGCTTATTCTACTTTGAATATTTATTCATGTTTCTTAATGTAAATATTCCCTTGCTAGAACTCATTGATATTATCACAATAATCCTTATAAGACTTTGTCTTGTAAGACTTTCCATTCCGTGTAATATAATGGAATGAGCCTCTGGGTAATGCTATGCTTGCAGCTATCACACGTTTCTTTCAGGTCAACTCTGGTCTCAAAGGTATATAGCGAGACTTGCAGTAATATGGATTATCGATTAGCAGTGATATAGTAACAGTGCATATGTATTTGACGATAAGTACTTATTGTCTTGATCTACAGTTTTTTATTTGGGTTCACTCATATAAAAACTTGTTTATTACACAGGCATAAATGAACCAAGACAATTTTAAATCATTAATTCGTTAACGATAATTGACCAGAATCCTTTAACAGTTAAATAATTAATTCACTAATCGTTTAACAAAAAAATCAAGTTTTATATGAGGAATAAAACTTTTTATAAATCGATGCAAGCGATCTATTTATTAAATAGATAGATAGATAGATAGATAGATAGATAAGGTAAGTATGAATAGACTTGTGTATATATATATATATATATATATATATATATATATATATATATATATATATATATATATATATATATATATATATATATATATATATATATACCGCCAATTCAGTCGGGTTTCGATCCTAACTAGAGGCAACCGGACGTCTGGCCACACTGATGAGCTGTGAGACACCGAATCACTCTGTCTGTGGATGGCTTCATATATATATATATATATATATATATATATATATATAAAGATAGATCTGGACAGACGGTTACAGATAGATCAAGAGAGATGTGAGATAGGTATAAATAGCCTTGTAGATAGGTAAGTAGGTAGGCATGAATAGCCTTATATAAATATATATATATATATATATATATGTGTGTGTGTGTGTGTGTGTGTGTGTATGTGTATGTATGTATACAAAGAGCCAGTCATGTAGTTATTAGCTTAATATGATTTTATTTTAATAGGATTATTTTACTTTTTAATGTGATTCAGCATAGTTTAGGGATTCTCTCTATGCGTTTCTCTCGCGCTCTCGTCTCCCTCCCTATTTCACTCTTGCTTTATCTCTCACTACCCTTTCTCTCTTACTCCATCCCTCTCTCTCCCTTTCTTTCTCACTCACTCTCTCCTTTCCCTCTCTTTCTCTCTTGCTCTATATCCCCTCTCTCTCCCTTTTTCTCTTACTCATTTCCGCTCTCTCTCAGTACAAAATTTCAGTGATTGCGCAGATCATTGTTGCCAACATTGGGTGAAGATTTTGTTTGAATTGATTGGACGATTTTTGAAATATTAGAAAAAAGTTATCTCGATAATAATTTGGCACGCAGTGTAGAAATATTCATTATTGACGTGACAGAACGCAATAACTTCCTTCCAAATAGAAGAAAAGCCACACCCATTTGAAATTACTCATTTAAGTATTAGGTTGGTGCAAAAACAATGGCTTTTTTTTTTACGTATTTTTAACGTCAAAAAACGCCATTATTTTTGCACCAACCTAATACATCAAAATACTGACGATAGAAATGATATAAGCTGAAGAATACTGCCTTAAGAAAAGAGCTTTGATACGCGGATTTAACTATTTTGGTGGCTGGAAGGATCGCTAAGAAAGTACCGTCACCTATATGTACTCTTTTAATGGAATAGTAATATATATTGAACCTTGCCTCCATTAACCAACAAGTTTTTTTTTTTTTTTATCTTTTCCATATTGCAGCTGATCGGTAGTCTGGTAAAATGGTATCTGACATGAAAGTACATTTGCATTAGAGAATTGCATTATCGACAGACGTTGAAGATTTTGGAAATTTTACAGACACTAAACATTGGTTTTGTGCACCGTTAAGGAACTATAATCTGCATTTCCAGAAGGCCTGCAAAGCTGTCAACAGATGGAATGATGAGCGGTTTTCTTTTAAAATGCATGGTCAACTGAGGTGACGTCGGTAAGCTAATTGTGTAGCTGGTATGCGACTTTTTTGTAGCTGAAGAAATCCTCTTTCCGAATTGATTTCATTAAACAATGAAAAGAGTAACGAATTCTGACATAACATCAGTCATCCTTAGAATGTCTCTCAGATGAAGAAGAGACTTGAAGCAACAGAAACATGGTTCTACAAAGGGATGCTGAAAATACCATGGACATGACATGGGAGTAAGGACCAAGTTTAAGAGGGAAATGGAAACAAAAATGAAACCCATACTTAAGAGAGAGTTGAAGTTTCTAGGACCAATGATGAAGAAAGAAGGCTTGGAGAATATGATACCCACAGGAAAGATTTCAAACAAGAGAGACAGAGGAAAACAATGCATTAAATTTTAGTGTGATTGACTAAATGGACGGGGGAACAGTGTTTGAGAGAAAGTTAGTGCTACTAAGGACAGGGAATTGTTTAGAGCCATAATCGCCTACGACTTGAGGGGACACGGCACATGAAGAAGTGTTATAACCTCGCATTTGGTGTCTAGTTAGAAATATCTTCAGGTCGGGAAACCAAGTCCGCACAAACGGTATCTGACGTTGTTCCCAGTTATCAAGATCTAATTTCCAAGTCGATTTGTCTGTCGCATCCTTCAAATTAAAATTCAGCCATTTCTCTTGACCCACAGTGTGTCTGCATCTAGTGGAGAGCCTGCGTCCTGAACGGACAATGTACATATAAGAAGATGTTATGTTAGAGTTTGTGTAGAAATATAGAGGAGATATTGTCCTTCCGATATATTTGTAAACTGTTTTGCTGGGAAGAAATAATTTCAACCTCCGAAGTGCAACACAACTATTTCAAGCTTCGCCCGGTGAAGAAAACTGAAATATTGTCGGTATCAATTGTTAAGAATTTAATGGACGTCACATGGTTACATGATGATTAATTCTACTCACCGATTCCTTGAAGAAGAAAAAAACCGACGTTTAAGTTAAAACAGTACTTAGCACATCAATTAATCTTGTATTTATATCCTCAGAAAAATGTTTCCTTGATTTTCTTGCTTTATTTCTTTCTTAGGATGGGCGACCACACACACGGCATGTCAATGAGAAGATGCCACTTCACTGCCTTCCAAGATAAAAATAAGGAAGTGCGCAAATAAAATGTTTCTTCCCAAATATTTCTCATAAAAAAATGATTCATGGTGTATTTGATTTCACGCAACCACCACAGACATATATATATATATATATATCGAAAAGAGAGAAAGAGCAGAGAGCAAAAATAGATATTGTGCAAAAATATGATCATATGTTAAAGAAAGAAACATATAGTGAGTCATAATTTTCTTTATCCATTCAATATTATATTCATTAGAAGAACGCATGGAGCAAGATATTTTTGAAAAAGTACTTTTTGATGCTTTAAATGCATATATGCGATTTTTTTTACCGTTTCAATAAATAACATTTTGTTCGATCTGTTATTTCCTTTCATACGGGGCATTCAGAAATTGTTTTAATTTTTTATTTCAAAACTCATTCAGAATCTTATTCTTCTTCCGCTATGTGCTATAGGACGCTGACGATCATGGCTCTCCACAATTTCCTGTGATTTGCAGCTCTTAATAATTTTGCCCGTTTTGTTATCTCTCGGAAACTTTGAGCCGTCCTGCATTTACGTATTGTCGTTCCTTTACTTCTTGAATTTGCCGTGTCCCTTCAGCAAGTTGACAATCATAGCTCTCCACAATTTCCTTGCTGTGTCGCTCATAATGAATTTTGTCCTTTTTGTTATCTCTCGCAAACCCTTGAGCCGTCATCCATTAACGCAAGCTCGTTCTTTTTCTTTTTCAATTTATCGTGTCCGTACAGGGCGTTGAAGATCATAGCTCTCCACAATTTCCTTCTTTTGTAGCTCTTAATAAATTTTGTCTTTTTGGTAGCTTTCATAAACCTGGCTCCGTCATCCATTAACGCAAGCTCGTTCCTTTTCTTCGTAAATTTGCCGTGTCCGTTCAGGGCGTTGACAATCATAGCTCTCCACCATTTCCTTCTTTTGTAGCTCTTAATAAATTTTCTCTTTTTGGTAGCTTTCGTAAACCTGGCTCAGTCATCCATTTACACAAGCTCGTTCATTTACTTCTTCAATTTGCTTTCTCCATTTAGGACATTAACGATCATGGCTCTCCACAACTTTCCCTCATCTGCGGAGTTTAATAAATTTTGTCTTATCTCTACCACCTCTAAACAATGTTTTTCTATGAATTTACTCAAGCTCTCTACGTTGTTTTCCTTTGAGACTCTTCCCTTTAATCTATCATTTAATTATCAAGGCTTCCTACCTCATTATGGACCATAGAAATATCAACTCTCTCTCTTTGAATGTTAAGTATAAGTTTTTTTTTTGTTTCCACTTTCTTTAAATCTTCATCGTTGCACACATGTTCGGTCGATGGCATTCTCGGCATCCTCCAGAAGAGCTACATTTCCATTGCGTCATCTGTAAAGAATTGATTTTCTCATATAAACTTTTCATCCAGGAAGTAAGTTACTGAAAGAATAAAGCATTGTAAAAGAAACAAATTTGTTTGAGCGCTTGTGGGGTTGATGCTTTTTTGATTGTTTTTTTTAAGATAGGTCCTGAACCCTTAAAATCCCACAAAACATGTCAGGTAATATACAGATAAATGCAGTACAGTCTCAACCAAAAAACATATCCGAGTACTTTAGATGCATAACACCAATGGGCGTTTTATATATATATATATATATATATATATATATATATATATATATATATATATATACGCTTGTGCAAATTAATTGAAACAAAATAAATAATTCCGTTATTATTTACTTTTTTCTGATTTTTCATATGAACCTTGACCTAGTGCACATGTTGTTCGTATGTCCACTCCACGAAGTTGTTTCTTGCAGATTGACCACAGATTTTCGAGTGGATTTAAATCAGCAGAGTCTCCGGGCCAGTCTATAGTACTTTGATTTTCACACTGGTAAGGCTTGCCACTGTGTTCGTGCAGCGTTTCAATTTTCGTACACTTCTTTGGAGTAATGTTCATCGCAGACCATGGCCGTATTACAAATAATCGACAATCGAGACAATAATGTCTGGACGTGTTAAAACTCTGATACAATCACGGATGAAACAATATTTTTCAAGGCCAAAAAATTTCATCATACACCCCGAAAATGGGTTCATATTACTGCACACCACTGCAAATGACCTAATCTGAGAAAAAATAGAAATCGATTATACCCTATCACTTTACTGTGTCTGAAACTGACCATTTGGGGAAAGAAAGAAAAGTAAAGGGTCTATTTCAATTAATTTGCAAAAGGGTGTATATATATATTGTTGTATCATACCTATATGTCCCCATACAGTAGTAAATACAGAATGTCTAGAGAATGAGATTCGTCTCCAGCTGTGCTGGTCAAACTCTCTGCCTCCGGATCCACAAACGAGGCTATGTTGAAGAGCAGAGTCTCGTCTCGGGAAAGCTACCGTTTTCTGCGGGGTATACGAGGAATTTCTGTCTAAGGCTACGGGCTCGGATACCCTTCATTAAATTAGGCCTTGTGCCATATCTGACGCGTGAGGCGATTGGCAGACATTCTGCAGTTGGAGATTCATCGTGAAATTCACTTTACTCACGTATAGCAGTTGACTACTTCTATGTGCCTCTGGCGAATCTTATGTGTGTTTTTCTTCTCCTGAGTATTATCGTTCATTGCCAACCTTCGTGTGATTATTCTATTTAGTAACCTTCCCTAGGTTACTATATATATATATATATATATATATATATATATATATATATATATATAGGTGTCCTTAAAGTCTAGGAACAAAGGAAATGTCATTCAGTATATTGTCTGACCTTGACAGATTAAACATGGTTTTGTGGATAGAAACAAAGAATTGACACATACAACCTACGTTGGATATATATATATATATATATATATATATATATATATATATATATATATATATATATATATGTGTGTGTGTGATTGGGTTCTAGGAGAAGGAAATATCTGATTTCAAACAAGGTTGCACTACCCTAAATGGGTGTGTATATGCGTCTGGGGACGGCTTGTGAATGCAAATCCCGATCGGAATTCCCACTATTAGCGCAGCCAGTGTACCTTAGATGTAAACACTGTCTATATCTACAATTGCTGTATCTTCGATACTTAGAGCCCTTCCTAATAAATGTGTTATTTTTTAAACCATAATCATATATATTATTAGTAATAGCTATTTAGATTTTGGCTATATTAGATTTTGTTAATAAGTATCTTGAGTATTAAATAAAATAAAAGGCGTTTTTAAACAATATCTTAAAATAAATGATAGTCATCTTTATAGGAAAATGTTTCAAAATGAATTCGCATGTATATAGAAAACATATATAAATATATATATATATATATATATATATATATATATATATATATATATATATATTTATATATATATATATATATAGATAGATAGATAGATAGATAGATAGATAGATATAGATATATGTACACACACACACACATTATCCAAATTAATGTCGGAAAAATTTTCCTAAAATTAATCCACGAGCATTTTAATCTTTTTTAACAAAAATAATGCCAAAATTATTCATAGCGGCTCTAACAACTTCGATAGATGCATATCCCAACTCAGCAATAACATATTAATTAAACATTTTATCAACATAGCTCACGTAAAGTTTTCCAAAAATAAAAGCAATTGTCGAAAAAAAATAGGACCTGTCCATTAAACGGTCAATGTATGACCGACAGTGCTCTTTCTTGAACGTACATTCGTTCCGGTAGCGATGTTAACTTCTATTTTGGTTCTACTGAGATTCCTTGGAAGCTTTGATTCTACCATCACCGTACGTCTTTGGCTAATGATAAATACAGAATCATCAGTGCCCTCTCTAATTATTTCCGGCGATTGAAAGATTCCGGCAATTCACCTATTAAATGCAATATAATATCCAGGGCTATGTCGTTTAATAGCAAGGGAAACAAATGCAGCCTGTGTTTAGTTGAAAAATAATTATATTACATTTAAATAAGCCTGGATTGCGAAATAAGAGAATAGAAATGATGATCATATGAAGGCATAAAAATAAATATCGACTCATACATGGAGACCCAGATTAATTTAATTTTCTATATTGTTGCAGTTTAGTTTTCAGTTTAGGGTATTTATTTATCTATTTGCTTATTTACTTATTAATTAGTTTATTTAATATGTATTACGTCTCATGGATTATTATAATGTTTTAAATGCTGATTTCTTATAGTTTTATCCATATTTTTTTTTAATTATTTTCGGGGTTATTTATCTATTATTTTTATAGATTTCATAGATTTTATTAGTTATTATTTACACACATATATATATATATATATATATATATATATATATATATATATATATATATATATATATATATATATATATGTGTGTATATTCATACACGTTTCATTAAATAATATAGACAAGTGTTGTCTGTTTATTTTATGTAATTTTTTCGTAACATCTGATAAGTTTAAAAACATAATCGTTGAACGAAGAAATTCACAATAGGGATCCATATTTTTCTAATACATTCTAAGCTTTTGGCTTACTTAAGCCATTATCAAAAATGTTAATTACAACATATTAAACAATATACGGACAACACATCTATATATATATATAAATGTATACATATATATATTTACGTATTTATATTTTTATGCATTATATTTTTCTATGCTAATTTTTCCATTCCATATTAAATTCAATTAAGCACTATAAAATTTCATCAAATTAATAATTACTTATTTTTAAGATGATGTGGTAACACCCGTTGATTAAATGATAGATTTATTGTCATAAGAAATATAATTGATTTTTTAAAGTTTTATTATTTAGAGGAGGTTTTTTTTAAAAAAAACTTATAATATTAATATAATGCAAATAATACTTAACTACGCCAGTATTTCGATAAACTGATATAATTTTAAATTAGATTCCATTAATGGTCAGTATACACTCAGCACCTGAAGATTGCCTTTGGCATGAAATTCTGAGTAGTAAAAAGGTGTGAGAAATATATATTAATTAATATACGTATATATATACTTTATAGCTCTGTTATACAACACTGGGCGCTGTTTATATAACCACAGTACATTGTGTGCAATTCATATATCTATATCTATTTATCGCTCAATCTCTCTCGCTCTCTGTCTCTCTGTCTCTCTCTCCATATATATATATATATATATATATATATATATATATATATATATGAATCCCTCGATTAGGGCGCCTAAAGTGTACATCGGTAACTCTAAAAATCAATTTTCAATTACTATCGTTAAACTGAAGAACGTTTTACCGCACAAATTGAGTATTATGTGCTCATCGAATTTTGTTAGATAAAAATTTTAGCGCACTAATCGAAAACATTTATCCAATGCACATTAATCGAGAGATTTCTGTTGCTGAGATATATATATATATATATATATATATATATATATATATATATGTGTCTTTAGAGAGAGAGATAGAAAGAGAGAGAGATGAACCACATTGTGCATTCACTTATCCATCACATACAGTTTTGCAAGATTCTATTATAAAAATCCCTATGTTGCCAATGTCACCTCTTTCGACCTCATCATTTGCCCCTGGCGTTCTAACGAAAAAATCACCTCCATATACATCCTTGAGTGAATATCAAATACGTTTTATGTGAATATTTCCGCGGTAGAAAGAATCTATTCTTTTCATCATTTATCGAATTCCGTGTCAGGCGATATTGCGACTTGCGCGAAACAATACATTCTGTCTGTTGCATTATTTCAGCTGAGGCATCTGTCTCATTATGAACAGTATATTTCTCTCTCTACTTTTCTTTCTCTCGTTTCCTTTTCTTTCTTTCTTTCTTTCTTTCTTTCTTTCTTTCTTTCTTTCTTGACGTCGCGCTCTGTACACTGCATTTCTGCTATTAAAACTCTTCTTTTAATCATTATCATCATTTTTTTTGAAATTACTTTACTTTTCATTTTTGTAATGACGAGTAAATAAGCAGTTTTCTCGCAATATAATGTATTTATTGGGGCCAAACGGATCAAATTTATCACCCTCTTTCTCTCTCACTCATGAATTTAATTATCTACCATATTCTTTCTCTGTTTCTATCTCACACTACCTATTTACCTCTCTTTATCTCTATCTTCCCTTCCCTCTCTTTATATATATATATATATATATATATATATATATATATATATATATATATATATATTAAAGACATTTTTAGGTCGAATTTAATGCTTATAAACTTATAAAATGAATCGATTAGTTTATAAGCATTAAATTCGAACGCTCCTTTGTGGCCGAATCGGTTAGGCACGCCCAGCTGCATGGCGGTTCCGTATAGGATGCAGGTTCGAATCCTCTCCAAGGACGAATATTTTCTATGAAAATTTCTCGGACATTCAGGCCGGTAAATGTTATTTAATACTGTTTATTATAAACAGAGCAAATACTTGTATCTATAAAAAGAACGTTAAACATAAAAAATGTCTTTAATAGATAAATTGTCAGACTTTGTACATTTCTTAATATATATATATATATATATATATATATATATATATATATATATATATATATTGTCAATTTGTCAGCAAGGAGACTTGCTGATGTTATACGACTGGATCCCTGTTGAACCCAGTGTGAAAAGTGCCTGAAACCTATACCACGGATTGAGCCAAGCCTTGTGAGGGATTGAGCGTGCTGTTCGGATTGTTGATCATTCTAGATAACACACTCTCTCCCAGAAATTGAAACTAATGTCTGCTCAGCATAGTTGCAGTATAAACCACAGGTGTGCTCTGGGGGTGCTGAACAAACACAAATGTGCTTGAGCGATCGTCTGCAATAGGGATTGGCTTGCCCTCGAATATACAAGGTGGCGTTGAGCTTAATACTCATCGTCTGGTTTCTTGGTCAGGACTTTATATGTACAAAGCTCTATTTCTGATAGTGATCAATTTAATGCATGAATATAGCAAAACTTGGAACAATATAGTTATCATATATAGCAAACCTTTAATCATATATTTCTATCAGTTTGCGTTTATCGATTGCTCAATATCCGAGCGTTTATAAATATCCAGAGTATTGAGATAAAAATCTATACTGCATTGTGATCATCAGTTTCACGACGCAATGCGATATTCTGGCCAAAACCCTTTTAGAAGTAACTATATATATATATATATATATATATATATATATATATTGAAATCATTTCTCGTAGGTGTTATATGCTTAGAGAACGTGGCATTATTAAGAAGATACAATTTCTTTCACAACAAAGTCGTCTTATGCAATATGGCGGATAATGTGAGTTGCGCTTTTATCAAGGAATACTAAGAAAACCGGGGTTCTTTTATATCCGGGTTTGGTCTATTTTGTTTAGGTAAGTATGGCTCTAATTTGGGACCAGAGAAAATCTCTCTTATATCCGTTTTCTCTTATATCCGGGTCTCTTATACCCGGGTTACACTGTATTACAAAGTTAAAAACTTTTCTTATGACGCTTTTCGTCCTTTAGGATTTCATCGAATTGAATGCGTTATGTTGGCGCGACTCCACACGCACACGAATAAGTGATGCTGGGATTTTTTGAATTTGACTCTATATATATATATATATATATATATATGTGTGTGTGTGTGTGTGTCTGTGTGTGTGTGCGTGTGTGTGAGTATAAGAGTAGGATTAAGAAAAATAGATTAACACACATGTTTGGGTCTAATGTTTAAGCTTATATATAGTCATGACAACGAGACTATATATTGATGCTGGTTGGTTGGTTGATTGGCTGGAGGAAGTACGCAAATTTTATTTATGGCCCTTACTGCTATATATATTCATATTATATATATATATATATATATATATATATATATATATATATATATATGTTTCTCAGCAGTCAAAGTGCAACTAAATGCACCGAAACGAAGTTGCACGTTTGTCGTAAGTAAATTTTTTTTTGTCTATATCATATGATAAAATTATAATAAATAATTATTTCTCTACTGCCGATATTGAGCCCTTTTTTGAATTAATGCCCTGAAAGTTAGAATTTATATATTATTTTAGTTCTCATTACATTCGGATATATATATCTTATCTACTTTCTGCATGTTATTCAAAGTCAGAAATTATGTTTTACATTGTATGAATTTTTATGAACAATAATGCTTTTTAGTTGTACTATTTAACACATAGTTGGAGGGAGAAGGGACGGATTCATCTCTTTCAAAATGGAATTTGAAGAGAGTATAACCAACACGACAGGAATTAGAACTCGTCGCTCCAATTTATAATTCCGAGTCCTCATCCATTACACTACCCCCACGTTCAATCACCTGGTATTCTCAAGCGGTCACTCATCTAGGTAATAACTTAGCTTGACGTTGCTTAACTTTTATAATCGGAAGAGAACCGGTGTTTCAACGTGATATGACCGTAAGCCAAATAGTATCATACAAATAATATTATTCTGGATTGCTTTAGAATTTAGAAAGGAAGATGTTTTTTAAAAATAAATCGAAAGACATCGAAGGAGTTACTTTCTGGGCTTGCTTTTCTTAAAATCTTGACTCCGTTCCACGATTAAAAGCATTTATTGGAACCTGGAAGCATTGCCTCATATGCCGCTTGTCCCCGGCCAAACGCGACTGCTAAAGTAAAAGAAAAGCTGCCTTTTGCAAGGGAATGAATGTAATGTATGATTGAAGGAGAGAGATATAATTTCCCAAATCGGGGCGTAAATCGATGATATCGAACCACATTTAGCCTATTGATTTTTATCTAGAGTACAAATACTTCTGAGAGACACGCACATCGACACAATTCAACAATGACTACGAAATCACAAATCCATTTCTTCCGAGACGCAGTAAGAAACTATCTTTGCATATAGTATTACAACATGCGTTACACATCAGGGACCAGATATCACAAGCACAGAAAAAAAATCTGAATGGAAAATAAACATACTAACTCTAAAAGTTTTAGTGTAGAATTACAAAGAGATACACCATGACAAAACACCCACACCCACACGCATACATACATACATACATATACATACATATATATATATATATATATATATATATATATATATATATATATATATATATAATTAAGTTATAAGGAACTTGGTAAACCGAATTGGTAAATCCAAAGAGGATGAAATCCTGAGAGCTCAATGTGAGGACGGAGCTAATATGTAATGAAAAACAAACCACTTTAAGGTACCATTACGATATCTGAAATTAATCGGAGTTTTGGCTCTAGAGACGATTTTCCATTTGAAATGTATCGTAATGGTACCTTAAAGTGGTTTGTTTTTCATTACATTTATATATATATATATATATATATATATATATATATATATACATACATACATACATACATACATACATATATATATATATATATATATATATATATATATATATATATATATATATATATTTAAGTTATAAGGAACTTGGTAAACCGAATTGGTAAATCCAAAGAGGATGAAATCCTGAGAGCTCAATGTTAGGACAGAGCTAATATGTAATGAAAAACAAACCACTTTAAGGTACCATTACGATAATTTATTTCACCTAAATTCTTTTTTAAGGATTCAGGATCATCAGGTAAAACTTCCAACAACGAATTGAGAGGAAAAATCGGATTAGAACTTGGTGGGTAGTGTAATTTTTGTAATTTAATAGAGGGGGTTGAGAGTGGTAGTTAAACAGACAATATAAAGTATAGGGAGGGGTTAATTTTAAATCTCTCTTAAGTATGTTTTATATTGGAGTAGGAGGAGTGACAGAACGTTGACCTCTTTAGATGGTTAATAAAACGGAAATGAATTGTAGAAAATGTATACAAGTGAGTCTTATGGTAAAGAGAGAGATAGGGGGAGGGGGGAAAGAGAGATGGAGTTGTTATAATTTTGTTTTAACAAAATTATGTAAAAGATAGTTTACAATGTTTGATAGAAAATTCGATGTCTGAAAAAATTTTTTTTATTAACTTAAATCTTTAATTTTTTAAGTAAATAGTTTCAGGACTACTAACTATTATTGTAATAAACATATTTATCTAGGACATACAAAATATTTAAAATTTTAATAGTTTATTCACCCGACTAATTGTATTTCCACAATATAAAAAAAAAATAAAAAATAACAATAACATCTATTTTAATATTTAAAATTAATTTATGAATGTAATTTATTTATTATATTGGTAAACTAAATTAAAGATTAGGTTTCATTATAGTAGGGATTCACATGAATACATTTGTGAGACATATATGAATAAATGAAAATTAATATTACCCTCAAATTCTATTAAATAATGAAACTGCTGTAATACTTCGGTTTATCCCGTGGTATGACGTCATAGAACCGCATCTTTAACTTACGATCGGCGTCTGCTATTCCACGACCGTTAACTTCGCATAGCACTCTTCTATGTCAGTATAAGAAAATATCATCTTTGAAAGTGGATATCTTTGTTTCATGTCTGTATAACCACTTTGAGGGTGGTTCATGTGAACTGAAAGCTTTAAACCAACTTAATAAAAAAAATATTCAAATGTTGGACAATTTCTGTCTTTATTTTCTCCAGAAATTAAAGCAAATATTCGAACATTAGAAGGACTCATGATCAGATATAATAGACATTCATTCTCTGTTATATTTAATTATATATGTTTCAATATATATATATATATATATATATATATATATATATATATATATATATATTACCAATATTATCATTTTGTTGGAATTTTAGTCCTGAAATTTGATTAACCAACCTTTTAAATATAAATATTATACGAAGCACACGTAGACAATCTTTCATTTTAATTAATAGATAGGTTGGTTAATAAAATAGAGGGTAAAAGAAAAGATTCTCATCATAGTCAGTACGATAAATATTTATTAAATATCAACTATTTAACAGAAATGAAGCATGGAGAGAAATGTTTTAACTTCGGAATTTTCGGACACGCCTGTGTCCTCTATCAAAGATCCGAAGAATAAACAGAGAAATGGATATTACTCACCGACGGATGTTTTTGTAGGTAAAGTATTTTCTAATGAAAATCGTATTATCAGTAATACCAGATCTCTGTCTAATTACTTGATGAACAAAACGTTTATGAAAATAAATTTAAATTCTGATCAGGATGAAAGTGCTAGGCTGATCTAGTGTTACTAGTATGTATCGGGAGTGAGTTTGTAAGCATTGATGATTAGTTTGTAGGCTCTGTCAGGGTTTGTTGCTTCGGATATTATCAGTGTAAGGTGGTAAATATTTCTACCAGTTATTGTTAAGAGAGTTATATTTTGGGGAAGGGGAAATATGTGTTGTGTGTAGCTAGTTGTAGCAAAAATCAACAGATCACGTGGTCGAGTGGTGAAAAACATGGTTGGAATAGGTTGTGATGAAAACGAAGAATGAGAACGGGAATTAAAAAGGGGGAAAGGGATTTATTATAATAAAATAAAATAAAATTAAATAAAATAGAACTAAAATATCATACGATGGAGCAAAGTTATTGAGAAAAAAACTGGAAATCTGTTGTTAATTTTTTAATAAAAGAAAGGAAAAGTAAGAGGCAAAAAGAGGGTCATTACGATGGCGATTACTTTAGATATAGGGAGGACTTTGACAAGATGTGTCATAGGCCGTAGTGGCTGCTACAGTAGCCCTCCAGCTATGGAATCTCTGGAAGATTTTTTTTCAAATATCAATGCATTTTTAACAGGTAATATCCATGAAGGTTTTTGTTAATCTTTTGAAGAGAACATGATCAATGCAAACTTTCCACAAGGAGCTCGGTTCTTAACTTTTCTGCTCTATATTGACGAACTGCCTAAGAAGATTCTGTGATTATTAGCGAATATCTATAAAAAGGAATCAACAGTGTATTAGCGCAAATCCAAATATCTAGATAATCAATGACGGTAGCTAAACTCTTCTGTCTTCTTCTTTGTCCTCCCCCCTCAGCATGCAGGCGATCATAGCTTTCCTTCTCTTGTAGCTCTTAATAAATTTTAAAACGTCATTGTTGCTCATATTTTCGGACCACCTTATACTCAGCATCGTTCTGTAGAACCCAATTTCTTTTGCTTCTTTTCCTTTGCTTCCTATCAAGTAACTGTAATAGTTGGATGAGGGAAGGAAAGGGTTTTAACAATCAATACCTTGAAAACCAAGTTAGTAACCTTTCATCATCCCCGTGTAAACTATGAAGATTTAAGTATTGTGAGAATGGTTGTTCGCAGAAGGAAACCCCTTGCCTTGAACGGCTAGTGAGAGTCAATTTCACCCCAAAGCTAAGGGAATCTTAGAGATAAGATCCATCGTTCAAGATGCTAGGAAAAGGTTTCTTTCTTGTACTACACCAGTAAGTACCTGACTCTGCTTGACATGTTTTGTCTTTGCAAGAAACATACCTGGACGATAATGGAATATTACTGCATTCCAGCAAAATCTTTGAACTCATCCAGTCTTTCGTATCAAATCATAAAATGAAAGTTATCCTGAACGACCACTCGTCTAGATACATTCGAACTAATCCGGATGTGCCCTAGGGCTCATTCCTTGATCCTATTTTGCTTTTAATTTTCATTATTGACCTTCCCGAAGACATCAGCTCAAAATTTGTTATCCACGCTGAAGTCACAGCCTGAAATATGTTTAGTTTGATCAAAATGGCAACCGATGTCCAAAACGACCTTCATTCTGTTGTTAACTGACGTTAAATATGGCTTGTTAATTTTAACGGCTCTAAAATTTAACTGCTCTCCATTAATCATCAGAGAGATACTTCTCTGCCTTATATTGGGCGAACAATTAGTAAAGCAAAAAGAATTACTTTGGAGTTTTATGCATATCCATTTCTGAATGAATAAAGAAATTTGAAAATAAGGATTAACTGAAAAATAAATTTTAAATATTAAGCACCTTTTACATCATTTATGGGTGTATGTATATATGTTTGTGTATTTGCAGGTCCGTTTGTGTGCGTGTTTTCTCTGTGTGTTTATGTATGCGTGTGTGTGTCTGTTTTCTCTGTGTTTTCATGTATGCATGTTTGTGTGTGTGTAAAGAATGTCTGTGGCCAAGCAATTAAAGCACGCTTGGCTCAAGTTATTAGGCGGGCACCTCCCGGCGGTGTAATGGTTAGCAATAGAACAATTACGACTGAATAGTGAGTTCGATCCTAACTGGGTGTTCCCTATATTAGGTCTTGTGCCATATCTAAGCTACTCTTGGAAAATCGTCGTGTGTGTTTAGGAACTCGAAAAATACATGACGAAATTTTTCCTGCACAGAACAATCCTAAACTTTTCTAGGGCAACTTCTAATAATCACTGCATATTTGTCTTTTTGCTAATGTTAGATTTCTTCACTAGTTTATTTTTCTAGTAAATAATACCTGCAAATGACCCCCACCCCCTATCATCATTCGTCCTCCGATGATGATTCTTAGAATGACTTACTTCTTATAGGTCTGACCGTCTTCTCTGCTAAGATCTATTTTGTTTTATTTCTTATTGCAGATTTGATTTCGTTTAATGTATAAAATATGAAAGGATTCAAGAAAAACCGTGACTGAATAATGTATAATTTACATGTATAAAATATTAAAATATTTAGAAAAAATGATTTTGAGTAAGAATGACTTTTGCGGCACAAGAGAATATCAAACTATAAGAACATAATCCCATAAATGTTATTTAAATTATAATGTAAAATCCGTTGTAAGGTAGTCAAATTAATTTGTCGGACATTTCTAAAGAAAGAATGCTTCATTGAGATCTTTCACGTATTCTTAACATCTGCCATATTGCTGTAAAGAAATCTTTTCATATCGAGTCAAGTTAAAAGAGAATTACTAATTTGCATTAAATATTTTACGTAAAATACCATGAGCAATTTTTCTTTGTCTCTTTGAAATCCTACAGCTGTTTAAATCTTTTAGCTTCTTATAAATTTAAAAAAATCTTTAGTTAATAATTAATAAAAGTGTTATTTCTGCTATTTAAGTATTATCAATCAACTTGAAAATTATATTCAAACGGAGTTAATCAGGAATTAAAATTTGCAAGTAAATTTTGATCAAATGAAATCATCTGCATTTACATTTCACTAAAAATATTTTTTGAAATGAATTCTTAAATCTAAAAATCACCAAAATCAAATTAACTTCGTTTCATCGAGTTTGATAAATTTTATTAATATTTTTATTCAAAACTTACTGAAATTTTAAACCCACTGAAAACATGTTTATGCCTCGATTACAATGTTGCTAAAACCATTTTAAAACTAAAGGCAACCAACCTATGAGAAGAAAAAACTCTGAATTCAGAACCATAGAGAATACAATAGAAGATCGATCTACTTACACACGAAACCATGACAATTCACATATAATAAAGAAAAGGGAATCTGAGGACATTTACGATCACCTAGGTCTTCAAAGTGTATGGAATTTAAAAAATCTTAAAATACATTTTACTAAATTCTGTTTAATCTTATTAAATATTTTTGTCATTATACCCTAAGCAAGGCGGAAAAGCCACTAAGACGCAAGCCGTTACTGATTGTGAAAGAATCTGAGAAAAAATAATTAAGGAATGAGAACTAAAAGAATAAGATGATGATTGACATGACATTTAAATTTTTAAGGATCAAAGTTGATTGGAAGAGAGTCCCACTCTCGAGAAAAATCTGATTGAAGGAACTGCTAGAATAGAATTTAAGCTTACATTTCTTCAGATTCAACTGTAAAATATTAAGACCCAATTGCCAATCTAGTAATGAATTTAAATTTGTAAAGACGAGGTTCAAAAGGGAAAGCACATCAAAACAGTTACCATAAAAATATTTGTAGAAAATACACAGGAAAGATACATTACGGTAGTGAGAAAGTCACTGAATCCGAATGCTAGGTTACGACCAATAACATTGCAGATTCTTCTTTGGATTTTGTTAATATTATCTACTATATTATAGTGGATGCCCCAGATCATTTGTGACAACAATATTCACTGAATGGAGGAATGGTAGACTTATAAATATGTAAAATACACTTCGGGGAGAAAATTTCTCTAGAACAAAACAGTGAAACAATATTGATTCTAAGAAACCTAATTCAATGTGATTGTTGTACATCATGTCAGTGGAAAATGTTAGTTCGAGATGGCGCACTGAGTCGTTCAGCATCAGCCATTATGATGAAACGCAAAAAGAGTTCTCTCAAACGATTAAAAGATAGCAGTTTCGTTTTAATGGCGTTAAAATTAACAAGCCATTTATTATCCTATTTACCAATAGAAATTATGTTTAGTACTATTATCTAAATTATAAATCATCTTTATAATTATAATATTAATAATTACATAAGGATATTATATTTAGTGATTTCATGTAAACAATTGTATTCGAACAGCAGGAATATAATAAAATGCATAAATATTAAGCTTTATAGTCTGTCTATATTTCTGAGATTAGGTATTATTAGGTTGGTGCAAAAATAATGACGTGATAATGTCGTTTTATGACGTTTACGTCAAAAAACGACATTATTACGTCATTATTTTTGCACCAACCTAATATGTACATTATTTACATTATTCGGACTATTGTGATTATTCGGAAGTTGTGATAAATATGGCGACAAAGATGAGGACAATAGTCCGAATAATGTAAATAATTAAGCTTTATATTATAGATATATGTGGTTTGTATTTAAAATTATTATAATTATTTCTACAGCCACATGCGTGCGAAACAGAAGTACAATCTGATTTTTTTTATCGTCGTTACAAAAATGAATCATATCGACATAGTACTCTACAAGGTAAGCAAAAAGACCTTGCCTTTTCTTATTTAATAGAAAAAATGTTATACAGCAAATTTGGCATGTCATTAGTCTTCAAAGTAATCCCATCGGAATCACAAATATTTTGCCAACGTGCTTCCAGCTTCCCATTACTCAAGCGGAATGTCTGTGAGTGCCTTCCCCAATTCTGCATCATTTACGAAGGTGCTACCACGAAGGTGGTTTTCTAGGGAATGGAAAAGGTTGGCGCAAAGTCCAGAAAGTAAGGTGGATGCCCCAGTGTCTCCCAGTCAAGTATCCGTATGGTATGCCTGGTCACCTGCGCTAGACGAGACCTGGCATTGTGATAGAGGGATACTGTACCCTTCTAATTAAACAGTGGTCCTTCAATGCTTTTTGCACATGTTCAAAATGCTGAGAGTACAGGTTCACAGCTATGATTTGGCCCGTTGGCAGCAACTCATAGTGCACCACATGTCGACTAGTCCACCATAGGCAGAATATGATCTTTAGTGGGTGTCGAGGTGATCTTGTAGTGACCACCAATGTCTGGCACTCTTGGGAGTGTCACACGGGACTCACCTTTCGTCACAGGTAAGCAATCAGTCAAATACAGGTAGCAACGAGAAACAGGTTATCGCTCGCTGTTGCTTGTTGGCTTCCGATAATGTGTGAGATATCCACTTGCTCAACTTGTACGCCTTCCCTATATGGTTTATATGATGTCTGAATGTTTTATGAGAGACTTGGATGCGTTCGGAAAGCTCACTATAGATTTTGCTGTTGTTTTTCTCTATGGTCACCTTCAGGACATCATAATTCAGGACCTGTGGTGTTCGTCACGAAGGGACAGATCCCCCAACCTGAGCTTCTGGAACCTTTGCCTGGCGGTGTATTCACTCGCAGCATTACACTCACACACTTGATGTTTTCGGCGACTTAATGCCGCTACGGACAAGCCCACCTTAAAGTCATAAATCAGGTAACTCCGAATGAGCTGCTTCATACAGCGCGATGTATGCTCGCCGCTACTTGAACTTATGCTCATGCGTGTGCGCAAAGCACTTGCATTGTTCAAGAGCATTGTCAACACCCTTGTCACTTTTCCGGCGCTCATTTGCGTTTCAGTGGTCACCTCTTCCCAACGTAAAAAAACAGCAAATATTCTTATATATATATATATATATATATATATATATATATATATATATAATTCAATGATATTTTAATAGTACAAAGGATATCGCCGAAGAAAGTGAAATTGTTGAGACGGGTTCAAATGCTCTTTGGGAGGGCACAAATTCAATTCTTTTCACGCACCAGTGATGGAATAAATAGACCGTGATTGAGTGACAAATAATCTAAGAGAAGGAAAACTTAATTCCAAACTATAGAAATGCAACGAGAGGCCACGCCTCTAACTTTCTGAAGAAGGTCTGCTAACTTACAATGAAAAGTCATTGAGGCCTGCATTCCTGAAGTGTCATGGCTTTTACAAAAGTTCTACTTGAAAATGTAACGTTGTATACGGCTTATTCAAATTTTCGATCAAATTCTCTTCTTTTTTTTCTACATACATAGTGTGGAACTATCGCCAAACAGGGGAGGTAACACATTTTCGGTGGCTAAGGCGGTACTACCACCTCTGGCGCCACTAGCAGCTTTTGCCATCGGACAGGGTATTCTTTTTCGTGTAGACGTGTCAATCTACTGCGATATTTTCACAACTGCGTGTCAGATTTATTAAACGTTGTTAATATTTTCACTAAACCTCTGACAAAACATAATCCATTATTATTCTTTTGGAATTTTTATAATAAATATTACCTGTTCCTTGCGTTCTTCTAAGAGAAAGAAATGAGGATTTATAGAAGAAACTTAGCATTCATGTTCCTTTGAAAAGAAAAATGGTAAAGATTATTTACTAATCTACACAAACAGAATTTCCACTAACTTTTCCTCTATTTGTCTATGATAAATAAGTAATTTATCTATATCTATAAAAGGCAGGATGTGTGTGTGTGTGTGTGTGTGTGTGTGTGTGTGTGTGTGTGTGTGTGTGTGTGTGTAACGAATGCACGGCCGAAATCTTCGACGGATTTGCACCAAAATTTACATACACATGCTCCAAGTTAGCAGAAAGGCCAAGACATATTTGGCATTTCCCAACTCCCATCAATAGTGGAAATAATCGATTTTTTCATGTTTCTACGGCAGTTTGCATGTAGTTTGCAGCCATTTTCTACTGGCCAGAGTGAGAGCCAATATGCAGGAAGATTCTATTGGCCAGCGCGAGAGCCAACAGCTGACTGACACGAATGTTAACTAGCATGCTAGCATGCAAAAAAATCGATAGCTGCATTCGTCACAAGTGGGAAAAATTTAAATCTGCATGGACTTTGCTCCAATTGGCTCATTCACTTGCTTAAACTCAACGTTGATTCTCATTCCGCAGAACTGAATTGGGTGTGAAAATGTATTTGTTGTTAACATTCTTTTTTCATTCGGTTTTTCCAGTTACGGGTCCTTTTTTAAAGCTGATCGTTTTGTGTTCATTTTGTTTAGTTCTTTTTTCGTAACACATTTAATGTTTAGTATAGAGCTTAGAAAAAATTCGCAGTGTGAAATAGGCAAGAAGTAGGGCATATAGCAACATCAGCATGGCAAAGGGCACTCCTTTAAAGGCAAGGAAGGGCAAAAATATTTTAAGTCAAGTGATAGCGATTGCTATATGAGTCGTACAATTTTTGAATCAAGCACGGGCAACGCCGGGTCATGCTGCTAGTATATCTATATAAATTAATCTATGAGTTGAGATAAAGTATGGATTAGAATCCGGCAGAATGATAGGATTTAGAACAAATACGAAACATTTATTAATTTAACATATTTCGCCTTTATTTAAGCTTCATCAGAAAATGAAGTATGGAGGAGAAACGAAAACTCGGATATTTTTATGTCGTGTGTT
Source organism: Acanthosepion lycidas (assembly GCA_963932145.1). NCBI lineage: Eukaryota > Metazoa > Mollusca > Cephalopoda > Sepiida > Sepiidae > Acanthosepion > Acanthosepion lycidas. The sequence continues at coordinate 86,977,378 of OZ010588.1, read as the reverse complement.
TTTTTTATTGGTTAAGCATGTCTCACATGTATCTGTTCTGTCATGTATGTATGTGTATCACAATTCTAGTTGATCGATGCGGGATTCGGTTGATAATGTGTCTGTGCGTGAGTGTGTATATTTGAGCATCAAGGGGACATTTGCATCTATGTATTATTTTAAACTTCCTCTTAAAACAGAAAGAAAACAGGCCATAACTTCGATTTTATAAATGCCATTGTAATTAGAAACAAACATAATTCATTAGGTAGAAGATACTTAGAGGGATTTCTGATAAATATCTTGCAATGTACAAATATGTCAAAAAACTCATCAGAAATATAAAAGAGCTAAACATGCTAAATTCAGAAACGTTTCTTATTGGTTCATTATCCTATCATATTAATCTCTGTATAATTAGGTTTATTTTCAGGAAATATGTTACTGTAATTTATTGAATTCCATTGGAAAATACATATAGTATATCATTTTCCTTTGTAAATACCCATGTCACGAAAGATATTTGCGTTCACGTCTATGAATGCTTGTAATTTTGAAAAATTACAGTTGAAATACACTGAAGGCATCACGATAAAAGATTAATCCAATAAAAAAGAAATATTTTTAAAACGCCTTTACATGGACAAAAGTATAAAAAAATATTTTCAAAGTAATCATTTTTTTAAGTCTAGTAAATTGTCAAAGATGTATAGTATATAAAATACAATTGTGGAACAAGGCCGAAAATGGCGGAAAGATGGAGTGACGTTGGTTATCAGTTACTATCTTGTACCTACCTAATCAGATTCACGACCCATTCACTCATTACAATTTGCACATCCACCAAAAGAAATTATCAATCATCATTCAATCCTCCATATATCGTAATTCTGTTCTGTACTTATCAAATACAAATCTCTCAGAGGACTTACAAAAGCACCCCATGACATAAAAATTAACGATTATAAAATTCTATATACAAAAATCTGTCGATAATACGTAATGAGGTGGTGAGAATGAACCCCAAAAATAAACTAAAATCTCAAAGCAAATACACAAAATAAAAGAATAACTGATATTACTTGGACACGTCACACCCTCAAAAGAATTAAGAGAATCAGCTGTATTCTGTCTTTAGACAAAATCAAGAGGTTCTCTCGCTAAGGGAGAACGAAGGTTAAAATAAATACTGCCACAAGGACAGAAAAAGCTGATTCTAAAAAAATATTAGCTGTCATAGATAAACTTTGACAATTATGATGGTGAAATTACAGACGACAGCTTAATTTATTAAATTTGACAATGAACAATTTTATATAGGTACCCTATTTTTTTTTTGTATTTAAGCTTGGATAAAATTATATTATTTTTATAGAAAACTACTTAATTTTTCTCATAAAATTCATAATTTAAGTTGCATCTCATTAACCCGTGGATATTTATAAATAGACAAAATCTAATGCAAATAACAACTGACTTTGCTGTTATTGATGAAAACAGCTAAAGTAATTTGAACTAAGGTTGATTTGCTGAGCGAAAGGAAACGTTCTTATTGCAATTATATTTGCTGCAAAGTATATATTCAAACTTATTCTATGGCACAAAAAAACAAGAGATAATTCAGTTAAGCTGTTGAATGAGATCTTTCTGGCGTCGAATTGCCGCTTTATTTCAATGAAGTTGGTAGAAGTTAAAATGTAGTACATTTTAAAGGTTATATGAATAATCCAGATATAGCCAGTATTTATTCATGAGGTATCAAAGCATGAGCCACAAGGTTAAACTTTAAAGTGGGATTTCGGCTACTGTCAAAAAATTGCTGAAGCCCCTTCGCCACTTTCTCGTTTGTGAACGCATCAACCATCTGCCGAAAGATAATGTTCGGGAGGAAGCCCTCCTGGCGCTCGAGCTCAATCTTCACCTATGGCGATTAAATTGTTAGTTTTTAATGAGCGGCGGTTCACAAGTTATGACGATGAAATAGAATTTAGAGTCACATAGCAAATGCGAATGTAGTTTTTTTTTTTGTTTTTTTGTTTTTTTAGTTAAATAAAACTGTGATATTATGAACACCCACTTAAAAAAGTGAGATGTTTTTATCTCTATCACAGATTTATCTGATTAATGCCCTGCAGGTGGTTCTTTTTTTAGTCTAGATATCTAAGCGCTAAAGGTGTGGATGAGGAATTTTTAAGATAAAGTGACAACAGAACCGGAAATAGAGTTTATCCGCTTGCTGGACTATATTAACAGTTTCAGAGCGAAGGGTCAGTGCTAGTCGGCTCTTGATGAGAAAAGGACTTCCCTATCGCAACCACATGTCGGAATGTTTAGATGGGCGGCAATTAGTACTAAACAGAGCGGATATAACGCAAGTTGTCCAATATATTACCTACCTAATCACTCGGAGAAGCAAGCGAAGCCCTGAATAAAACAACTGCAAATAAGATAGGAAACAGTGTTCGCGTTCTTATTTCTCGGCGTGGCGGTTGTCTTCTATCTTGTTATGTTGTGAGCATACAGTGGGTCCTTCCCCAGCCTTCGGTGTACACCGACGAGATCGAAAATCGATATTAAAAACAGGGTAATCATTAGTCGATCAATGGAAAGTTTGGGCGATACTCGAGTTGTGTGTTTCACAAAACAACTAATTTGAAACTTGAAGAAACTTACCAAAACACTTAATAAATACTGTCTTTTACACATGTAATAAAATATGTTTAGATGAAGGATTGTTGCTGATATATACTATGTTTAAAATAATTATTATGGATGCTGAGACTGATGTGATTTTAAAGAAATAATATATCTGATTACATTCCATCACCGACGATCAGACTCCGAACTAACGCCAGTCAAGATAAACGGATGTCCTCTCGAGAAAGCACCGCACCTCGAAAGGATATTGGGTCTCAAACTCACACCCGACATCAAGTGGAACTCTTATATACGATCCATAAATATACAGTTAAAATGATCGGCTCCCTGTACCGCTCCAGTAAGAACGTGACTCCTAATGTTATCCTGCAGCTTTATAAGAGCCAGATCAGGCCGAAAATGAAGTACATTTGCCATATATAGATAGGGGTTTCCCAGATCTCACTTTTCAGTTTTGATAAAGTGCAAAAGCTTCTCCGAGTCCTTGTTGAAGAAAAATTATTTTCCACTCTATCTCTCTCTCACAGGAGGGGTGTGGCGAGCTTTATCGCTACTAGAATGGAAAGTGTTGGGACTGTATCTTTGGTTCCACCAGGTCTGACATTTACGGTTAGCACCCACCTATGCCACTTACATAGTAGGAAAACACCCACATTCTCCCCGTATTCCATCGGCGAGAAATAAGTTCCACTTCCCGCCAACAACTGTCCAATCGAAGAATCCCTAAAGGATGTTTCCCAGATCACTATCTTAACTTGTTCAAGTCTAAAGACAACCGTTATATTTGCCTACTATCCATAAAATCTCCCCTTTATCGTAACCCTCTACCTCTAGTGGTCCCTGGGCTTTATAACAGGTGGAACTTACTGTAATAAAATTTGTAGTGATCCACAGTATTAGAAATGGCAATCAGATTGCCAACAATTACCTAAAAATTCCGTTTCCAGGTTTTGTTTTTGTTTTTTGTTTTCAAACTCGGCAAATGGTGCAAAAGCGTTTTTATGAATAGCTTAAAACAGTATGGAACGAATCAATGAAGAAATATTTGATATTAAATCAAAAGTTTTTCTAAAAATGTATAAAATATATGGACATGCGTGTGTTTGAAAAACTATATTCAGATGCTGTAAATTCCTAAGAAATAATTACATTCCTTGTTTAAGTTTATCTAATACTGTCTATATTCTTCCATGATCCTCGTACACTGGAAGGTTTTTAACACATGATGGTTGGGTTTTGCACCCAGTTGAGTTTTAAAGCATCAAAATGCGACACTTGATGATCTTCCACATCTAAGATATGCCATGACCTTTAGATCAGTTAAAAACAATTTAGGCAGAAGATGAAATATTCTTTAATTTCCTTTCAATTCATCAATTACACAAGCAGCTTAAGAGGTTTCGAAAATTATCAGAATATAATCAACATTACATGGTGAATGTCGGTCTCACTTTGTACGACAGAACTGAAATTGTTCTGAATATTTCACTGAAGCGTGAAACTGACAATCACCATGCAGTGTTGATTTCGATGGCTATACCGTCTATATATATAAGCGCTCTTAGGCTATACACAGGGTGGTTGAAAAGTTATTCCCTATTTTATGTATCAGTATCTATTCAGAAGTCCTGAATTAATACTGTGACATTATTTTTTTTTTTTTTTTGGCGGGGGACGGTAGATAAAGAAGCAAGTCTACTATACCAAACTAAGATTTTGGAAGAACTTGAAGGGGGATACATGAACTTATGCCTTCTATAGCACAAAAATCTTTGTGAAATCAGTCGACACGATTCCTGAGCGGTTCGAGAAGCTGGCAGCGAATTCTGGTGCCCATATCGAATTTTAAATAAAACCTCATTCTAAAGGCTTTCTTCTCATATTTATTTCTTGTAAAAATTACAGTTAATAAATTTTAAAATGGGGAATTACTTTTAAATCACTTTGTATATATCAGGCACGTGCTATCATAAATTACTCAAGGTAGATATCTTGTGACCTTTATGTTATAAATCTACAAAAAATAAAATATTTTGCATTTTACGATAATAATCAGAGAAACCGTCATACTTTTGTTGGATGAGGTGCCACAGAAAGAAAATGTAGCTGCTGATCTATTTTTCAGGGTAGATATTGCCTACATTGCTTACCTAGGTGGCACATTCCTGATATATATATATATATATATATATATATATATATATATATATATATATATATATATATATATATATATATATATCCTGAAAGTCTTTGCATTATTTAATAACTGTTCTAGTTATTCAATATTTATAGAGTGGCTGGATTTAATATCACAAGTAAAAATGAATTTCATACTAACTTAATGAAAACAAAACTTCACAGTTTTGAATAATTCACTGTATATTAATCCGCCTATCTTTTTTGCTCTTTTTCTATTGAAAAAGACGATAATCTATTAAAAACCGATTATGTGCTGTGCTTTATCCTATCTAAATTCGACATCGGGTATATTCGAAATTTCAATTGAAATTATTGTATACTGTATATATTATGTCTTTACAGCCCGATCTCTCTAAGCAAAATGAATGCTTTGCGGTGTAAAAATAATTAATTGATTTTGATTAGGTTACGTTGTACTAATCTGCAAATTATAATTACATTACTAGTTTTATTCCATCTTATTATCATTTTTAGTCCTAGTTTTATTCTATTTCGTTATTGCTGCTTTTTCAATATACCTTTTTGTTCAATTGGATTATTTAATGTTGAGACTGATTAAATTAAATGCTCAACTTTTCATGTCTTTTTTTCTTTTTTCAGGCGTTTTTTTTTTTTTTTTTTCAGATTCGGAATTCTGCGGAAGTGTCATCCACGCGCCAGATTATTAATAATGATAGTAGTATTAATAAAATTTGTTGCATATATTTGATATATGTACACTATTTACATTATTCGGACTATTGTCCTCATCTTTGTTGCCATATTTATTACGACGTTTCGGCCGGTTGGAATGTCGAAATGAACCCTTTATTTCGCTCGATGGGGTAGACGGTTCTAATTCAACGTACCATGTCTAATGGATGTCAGTTATCTCCTGTTAATTCACCTCTCCAAGTCCTCCACTGCCTTAACTAGGTATTGAACTCACAACGCTTTGGATCCTGTCAGTGGATCTAACTAACGCCTTTATCCACTGTGCCATGTGTCCTTCAGGGCATATGCGTATGAATTTTTGAAGTTAATGAAAATAATATCTTCAGCAAGCATTTTTTACCAGAACTTATATTGCAATTTTCGTTGTTATCATCGATTTTCTCTGCCACTCCTTATTAAAAGGAGATAACTGTTGACTATCAAAGATAAAGCATAAACCAATATTTCTGGAATATAATTATAGAAATCTTTGGTGATACTTTATACACAGCTTTTTAAAATGTGATATTTTATCAAACATATTTATGATTTGTATTAGATAAGTACAGAACTGAATTTGCTTGCTTTTACTTCTAACTTATAAACTGAAAGCCAGGCTACAGAACCGACATAACTTTCAATTACAATGTTTAAATATCATTGAATAAAAATAAGATCATTAATATTCTTATTCTAGACAAGCTGTGAGAATAATCTAATTAAGCAGGCAATGCATGTTCATATAATTGTGTATCGTATGCAGGCTAAGAAAAAGACGTGATTAAATATTTCAAATGTTACATTGTTTAATTAACAAAAAACGATTGCGTTTGTGTAGAAAAATGCAATATAGTCTGAATTGAATTTAATGTCATTAACGAAACTTTTTTTTCTAAGACAAGACAGTCTTTGATGACCGCAATGTCTGCTGGAATTTGCACACGGCATCGCACTAAATCATCAGGTAAACTAAACGTATTAGATGGATGAACTGTAAAGCATACTCCTAACCATCAGATGCACAGTTGGGTATCACAAAATGCCAATGATTGCGCATAGGGTGTGCACAGGTAGGACAACCGTATAACTGGGAGATGTATAAGCTCTGCAAAGGAATGGAAAAAGGGAGGTAGAATTCCGAATCATCCTAATAAGAATACACGTTCGGAGAATTTCCCCAAAACCACACAGACACTAGTTCATATAAATTGACTAAGTCCAGAGAGGAATAAGTAATATTTTAAAGTATGAAAGATTTAATTTGATTTATATTTTTCCACTTAATGATCACAGCACCTAAAGTTAAACTAACCAGAATCAATAAAATAAGGACTATGACACTCGGTTTTTCCAAAGTTAAAAAAAGTGAGAAAATATTGTCTATCCATTGCTATCCTTGCCAAAAACTGAAAGCTAAATGGAAAGTTAGCACGCATGCGCATGCGCATGCTAACACACACACTCACGCGCACGCGCGCGCGCACACACACCATATATATATATATATATATATATATATACGATGTGAATGTGAACATGTGTGTTCCTTTAAATGTTATGACACTGAACTATGACTGTTCAAGTGAAACGTAAGCCTTCTCGTCATCGGCGTTGTTGTAAAAACAATATACGTATTAACATTTTCATCAGAGATGCAATCTTCCGAAGGATATTTAAATTTATATACGATGTTGGTCTTTTGTAAGACGCTAGTTGACATAGAAGAGTTGTTATGGATGATTAGGTTGGATGTATTAAATTTAGTATGATATATAATTTAGAATTTAGCTACTACAAATATTTAAGGACGTTGTTCCTGTACTCGTAGTTGACTTTATTTTTTACTGTAATTCTCTTCCAGAATTTCAAGTTTTTTGCTTATTATTAGCTTCATGGAGCACTGATGTATGTTCGATTAAAATCTGTCTAAACTGAGAATGTGGATAAGAGTGTTCCTTTAAATGTTATGAGACTGAACTATGATCTTTCAAGTGAAACGTAAGCCTATGTCATCGCCGTTGTTTTAAAGTCAACATACCTATTAACATTTTTATCAAAGATGCAATCTCCTAAAGGACATTTAAATTAATATAAAATAAAATGATCTTTTCATATAATCTATAATTCAAATACAATTGTTTTTTTCCCATTATATTTCACGTTCGAAATTTGTGAAGAAATGTAAAATGGGTTTATAATCTGATGCGGAATTATTTGTTCTTGAGAGCGATTTTTTTCTTTCACACACTACTGTCGCTGTAAACTTAACGCTTAAATTATCCATACATTAAGATTCCTTCAAAATCTAAATAATTATGAATTGCAATATAAGTTCTTAGAATAACAGTTCCATTATATCCCTGTTGCAATATAAAATATTTCTCATCCTTGTAAACCACCCACATTCTCTCCGTATTCCATCGGTGAGAAGTAAGTTCCACTAGAACAAATTCTTCCCACGAACCACTACTCTGTCGGACAAACACCTAAGAGGATGTTTCCCTGATTACTACAATCTTGGCCTGTTTAAATATAAGGTTAACCGTTACATTCCTTTCCTATCTGTACCAGCAGCCTCCTAACGTAATCTTTGTACATGGTGAAACTTACAGTAAAAAATAAAATAAATAAACGCTTGACTTTGTTTCTCAATTAGCATAAACTGTTTCCTCAATGACAACGAAAAATTACTTAATTTCCAAGATAGCTCTTGATATAAAAATATAATGCGTTATTTAAATCTTTTCAAAATCAAATATTAAATTATATATGGAATATTTGAAAATACGGTTATATTTTCATTGTATTCATGAAACTGTCTTATTCGATTTAATTAAATAAAAATTATATTGCACGCATATTATATATTTAACTGATGTAATTTAAATATAATGTTATCGATTAAATTTAATAATCATGTTTGTCTAGTAAACAATTTTTTATGTGTTTTTATTAAAATTTTAATTAGTTTTAATAAAATAAATCGTTTATGTGTTTTATTTAATTATTTTTATATATCAATGTACTTCATTAACAATTAAATTTCTTTACGATTTACTTATATTAAAAGGTAAATCGTAAACAAATTTAATTGTTAATAAACAAAAAACTGGTTCATATTTTGCATAATGTCTATTCAAATGCCTTATTTGAAGCAAAATATTCACTTATTGTGGTTTTAATTATTAATAAATTAGTTTTATTCGGTTATAAAAAAAAAGGTGTTTTTCTGTTACTGACTTGACTCGGTGCAGTTGTCACGGCGTTCTGCCAGCGTTGTTCAGTAAGCAGTGTTGAGTTGGTGATGTCTTTTTTTCTGTTTTTTTAAACATTTCACCGCAAGCAAGGCGGGAGTGCCACTAGCACTAAGTGGTAACAGAAGGTAGAGAAGAAGACTAAAGAGGCGTGTTTGGGTAGTGGTTAAAGAGAAGGACGGCGAACAAGATCAAGGTATCAGAAGATGTCGATTGACATTGATTAAATTGACAATGTTGAGTTGTCCCTTCCTGCAGTTGTATCAGCCATGTTGATATCCCCATTACGGCTTGAAATTTATGATTAAAAAAGTTAATTAGTACGTTGATATTTTACGCGTCTTTTTCAGCCTTTACAACATTTTGCTTGGGTGAACATTTATAGCAGAAATACATTTTTACTGAAAATGACGAATTTTAGGCGGCATTCTTTTACAAGACAATTTTTCATTTCGGGATTGCAGAAGTTTTTTTTTCACCGAAATTTAATCAATACTTATTGTACCTAAATGTGTGAGGAATCACATGTGAACTGAAAAAACATATAAGAAAAAATTCAATTAACATCTGCTTGACATTGATGATATAGTGTGAAATAACCATATATATATATATATATATATATATATATATATATATATATATATATATATATATATATATATATATATACCGGCGAGGAGAAAAGAATGAATAAATCGGTAAATAGAGTGTTTTTTCTCATAGTTTCTAACGCAAAAAGCCTTTCAGTAAAGAAATTATTACCTATTTTCGATTGGACTCTGGGCCGATGACGAAAAATCTTTTATTGGCTATTTTATTCGAGATAATGCTGAATTAGAAAAGAGTACAATTCATAAAATGGCTGGTTGTAATGCAAAGGTTGGCATTTGAAGTAAGCGAAGACTAGTTTGACTTTATAAAAGTAGCGTTTTTGTAAATCCGTGTGACGACAGTCTTCCTTTGATCTCGAGAAAATAATAGCAAAAGACACTTAGAAATAACATTGTACGTCGATAAAGGTTTTAAGCTAATTGCTGTAAACGCACTCTCTTTCCTTATTTCTCTCTCTCTCTCGATATATATATATATATATATATATATATATATATATATATATATATATATATAACCGGTTGAGCTCGCTTGAAAAAAGGGTGACTTTAAAAAGAGTGCATTGCTCTTCAACTGAATTGAGATCTCCGGGCCACTGGCGGATTTCGTATAGAAAATGTTAAAATTTCCCTTTCCCTCTGTCGTACCACGATAGCCTAGTGGTATAATCTCTGACTGACCGGGTTTGAAGCAATCGGCCATCCAGTCACACTGAAGAGCTTTTAAAAAAAGCATCTCTCAATCTTCAAGACTTACAAACAAATTTTGTTTGTAGGTTTAGATGACTGAGATCTGTTTTTTAAAGCCCTCATAATAATAATTTTGCTCTGTCTTACGACATAGAGCTCTCCTTGGTTCTATAGCCTCCTGGAAATTCCATACGGATTACCATATTGTATTATTAATATATATATATATATATATATATATATATATATATATATATAGATAGATAGATAGATAGATAGATAGATAGATAGGGAGAGAGATATATATACACTTAGTGAGCCAGACAAACCTACCTAGGTTTTACCTAAACGGATCGTCAGGGAAAGTCGGCCGACTTTCCTTGACGATCCGTTTAGTTGAAACCTAGGTAGGTCTGTCTGGCTCACTAGGTGTATCTAGGTCTGCTCTACGGTTGTATTGAGCTCTTTTGTTAGTTAGTTGTCTACTCGTATCGGGTTTTTTTCTTTGGGCTTCAGACCTGCATCTGTGCGATTTTTTTTCAACAGACTTACATGTTTGTAGCTCTTTCTTTTTTTAAAACCTTTTTTTCCCTCGAGATTGATTTGATTATTCGCAAATCAAAAATTCGAGGTTTTTTCGAAACGAGTATAGTTATATATATTTGTATGTGTGTGTGTGTATATATATAAATCTCTTGTCGCTGACAAAACTAACCTGGCCGGTCGTCTTGAAATGGACCTATACTCGGTTGATAATTGGGGCACGACTCAAAAACTAAACTACTCTCTATTAATCACCATAGAGATCCTTCCCTGCACCCCATTAGAATGTCTGATAATCAACTTCTTGAGAGCAAATCTCTGCGTCTGCTCGGTCTCACGTTGACTGCTAACCTGAGATGGAACAAATACATTGAGTCAATTGCTTCGTCCACCGCGAGGAAAGTTGGCTCTCTGCCGCGCCAGGAAATTTTTCTCCCCGGAATCGATACAATCAAATATACAAATCAACCATTCACCCTTGCATGGAGTCTGAATTTGCTCTCTCACAAACGCGCCGTCGCCTCTCTCTGTCTTTTTTTACATATACTTTCATGGCAATTGCTCCGATGAGCTGCTTTCACTGGTTCCCAGACTTCATGAATTCAAGCGCCCTACGAGGATGGCATCCCGCTCTCACCTTTACACTGTAGAAACTTTTAAATGTAGCCATCTCTTCTACTCCAATAGCTTCATACCTCGCACCTCTCGCCTGTGGAACATCCTTCCCTATTACTGCTTCCTGAGAGCTATAATCTCCAACTATTCAAATGTAGTGTCAATCGACATCTCCAGTTGCCTTGATCTATCCACTATCCCTCTCCTCATCCTTTCCTCTATCACTCCTATCTGCTCTCGTTCCAAATCTTCTGCAACCCCCTGCATCCTAGTGACTTCACGCCTTGCTCGGGGCGTAATGCTTAAAAAAATAAAAACTTATATAGGAAAATTTTGTTTACCCAAAATGTGGATCCTGTGATAAATATCCAGAAACAATTGTTCATCTTTTACGGAAAGGAAACCGCAAGAAACTTGTATGAACGTCACCCAGATGTTGATAGAACCTGGATGGGTCCTTACAATGCACACATACATAACAATCAAATCATCCACAGATAATGACCAAGGACCTCAAAACACAATGTGCTTTCTTTTTGACATGGCTATTCCTGGATACTTGAAAATCTTAAAAAAAAACTATCAAAATACACGGATCTTAAAGCAGACATCTAAAAAATTTGACACATAAGGACATCAGTAATTCCCGTTGTAGCTTGGGCCCTCAGGTTTGGTTGTAAATGTTTCCGATAGACTCAATGAAGAGATCCCTGGTAGCCAGTGCCTTAAAGAAATACAACATTGTATTCAAAACTATAGCTCCCACCTTACAAATGGATTTATCTATGTAGAATGTGTGTAGTCTTAGGTTGCCTCTCTTTTTCAAGTTTTTAGCTTTTACAAGAATACTCAGTGAAAATGTCATGATTCTATTTCTGAACTTAGGAGTGTGGTTGTGAACCGGATGGAAATGAATGTACAACAGAAGTCAAATGAAATATAATAATAATAATAGAACAATCAAATATAATCTCCCAGATATGATGCTTAGAGACCGCAAATACAAGTGTCCCCTTATTGATATGTCAGTCCCTGCAAAAAGCTATCATAAATCGAAATCTCAAAAATGTGGCAAATGAGAACATCAACAATTCCAGTTGTAGTTGAAACCCTCGGATTGATTGAAAACGATTCCAATAGACTCATTGAAGGTATTTCTGGTAGCGCAAACCTTAAAGAAATACAAAAAAAATGTTCTTAAAGTACAGCCCACACCTTACGAAGGGCTTTATCTGTGTAAAATATGGACGATTTTTTTAATTGTTCAGCGGAAAATGTCATGATGCCATTTCTAATCTTAGGTCTCTTGTTGGTACCCGGAAAGAAATGAGTAAACACCAGAAATCAAAGGAATAATAATAATAATAACAATAATAATAATAATATTTTGGGCTGTTTTTTTTTTCATTTTTTTATAGAAATGTTCAGTGAAAATGTCATGATACCATTTCTGACCTTAGGTCTCTAGTCGGGAGCCGTAAAGAAATGTGTACACACCTGAAATCATAGGAATTATTATTAATAATAATAATAATAATAATAATAATAATAATAATAATAATCCGAAGGAAAATCGAATAAATATGAAGCTAGACAAATAAAAATATCCCTCATGAAATTGTGGAAAATTAACGGTATTGTTATAACTGTTGTTATTGAAACACTAGGAAAGATTGCAATGAACATAGCAAAATGGTTAGAAGGACTGCAAATCTGCGCATGCGTGGTAACCATACAGACAACAAAACTACTGAAAACAGAATATCATAGAGATTTTTAGAGTATTTAGGAAACTTTCTGTCACTTGATCTTTCACTGCAAGTGGAAATATATTTATTAGCGAAATAACAATAACGGCTTCTTTTACCCACAGGTACTCTCTTTATGGGCTGTGATTGATGACAAAGTGGAACAAAGATGATAACATGCTTATTCGTCATTGAAATTTCTTTCAAGACGTTTGCGCAAATTGGGAACAGAGAAATAGTTTTAGTTATTTGGAACATGAAAGCAGCATTTTGTCTAATATACCTAAAGTTACTGGCTGACTAGCCAATATAGATTTTGAGGAGTGGTTGATTATCGACCCTAGAAGTTATAGATATAAACAAAAAAGAATGAAGTGACAGAATACATGAAGAGTTGCAAGTTTCGATAGAATATATTTATCAGTCACTTATGGGCCATGCGTGATACACGCTTAGGCGATGATGTATCATTTCGATACATGACTGACGAGGCAGATTTTTTTCCTACAGTAGGTTTCCATTTCTTTCTGTGGTAGACCAGATGCCACCCAAGGCTATAAAACCCGGTCTATACTGGGTAGGGGGGGGAGAAGAGGATTCATACCTTTCCCAATAGTATTAACACGTAAGTGAATGTAATAGATTCTCCAATTCCTCAATCAGAGCCGCTATCAATTACTCCACCGTGACTCCTTGAATATATTTATACAGAATTGAAATCGACAGAAAAATATCAGTTAATTAACTACAGAATATGATATCAGTTCACAAACAGCCGTGGAAAAGTTTAAAACAGAAATAGAAAAAAGTCAATCAATTGCTAGATCAGCTGGTAAGAAAATTGGTTCATTGTGTTGTGCTGGTCAATTTTTTCCCGCCAGAATCCACCTTACTTATTTAGAAGTCTAACTTGCGCCCTTGCTTTAAATATTGCTGCTACACCTGGTCCTGTACTCCTGCAATGTTATGAGTCTGACCTGGCATCTCGACTTCAGCCACTTTCTCGCGGCTGTAACGTAGCCCCCTTCCTGTGTCTTCTCTATAAATACTTTCCCAGTACTTGTTATAATGACCTTTCCTCTACTGTAGCCCGGCTTTATGAATATAAGCGGAATACTTGAATACTGGAAAGGTCTCATCATTTTACAATTGAAAGACCTAGATGTAACCGTAAGTTCTATGTTAACAGTTCCTTACACCGCACTTACCACTTGTAGACCTGATGCCACCCAAGACTATAGAACCTGGTCTATAGTACCTGTTTCTGGGTGGGTGGGAGTAGAAGAGGATTTATACTTTTCCCAATAGTATTAGCACGTAAGTGAATGTAATAGATTCTCCAATTCCCGCTTCTTGCTTGAAAGTCAACTTTATTCTTCAAAAATTGCAAATGTAAATCGTTACCTTTTCTCATCAAAATGTTTTCTCATTTATTGTTGTCTCTCATTAATAAGTTTGTTTGTTTTTTTTCTCATATTTTCTCATACTCAGAAGTCCCTTGTGTCTTAGTGGCATTATTGCTTTGATTGGGTGAAATGATTAAAAAACACTGCTACAATATATGAAAAATAGTGAGTTTAACCCGAGTCAGCTGTGTAATATCTACAAAAGAAAGCTTGTTAGTGAAAGGTTTATTTTTGAACAACCCAACAACATAGAACCACAAATTTTGCAGACTAAAATGGAGGAATTATATTAAATATTTATCGAAAAAGAGCGAAAATAGTGAAAAACAAACATGTAGTTAACTGTTAAAAAATAAAACGTAAAACCACGTGATTGTCACAGCTGCGCCTGGGTTTCAAGTATGAAAAAGAGCCGTATGAGAGAGATATGTATTAGGTTGGTGCAAAAAATGACTTAATAATGTCGTTTTTTTTACGTATTTTAACGTCAAAAAACGACATTATCACGTCATTATTTTTGCACAAACCTAATGAAAGGGCAATACCAAAGATATCACAGACTATGTAAGGTAAACCATTCGTACACGCACACTGGTTGAGAGTAATTGACGAAATCAGGAATCGAATAAAATGCGATATGAAATATGCAAGAGTAATTCTTCGTGTTTTCATTAAGAAGAGTATTCATAATTCATTGCAGACAAGAATGAAAAAATAAAAAAAAAATGTCTTTTCAGAAGATTATGAGGGTGAAAAATAGACTATAATATAAAGGCAAAATTGTTCCCCAAATCTAAAACACATATTATATAGGAATGTAGAGAAACATAGGAAAGAATAAGTATATTATTATAGAAATAAACACAAAAAATAAGCATTTATTACTCATTTCATGTCAACTAAGCAATTGAAGCTACAAAGGGTTACTGAGTGTAACAGTATAAGAAAAAAAGAAAGAATCATTATTAAGGAGCGAGAACGAGAAAAGAAGAGTAATCAAACCAATTGATAACGATTGTCATTGCGTTTAAATTTCTAAAGATCAATTTGGATGGAAAGCAGAGATCCAGAAGAGAGTCCCACAAGTGAGAAGTAGGAGAAAAATTTTTTACCATAGAACGGTTAGCCATTTCACTGTAAGTTGATAAGAATCTGGTACTGCGCTTATATCCACAAAGTCGAGATACCATACAAGTAACATGAAAGTATTTATAAAAAAAGCCACAGGCAAGCTATATTGTGGCGGTTGGAAAGTGACTGAAGAGGAGAGGCAGATTCTACTTTGGATTTTATCAAAAATTCCTAAGCTTATAGCAAGAGCACCAAACCATATGTGGCAACAGTATTTAAAACATGAATGAACGCTAGAAATATGTAACAGATATCTTGAAACGAATAATTGTCTAGCACGATACATTGAACCCTAATTCTTAACAACATACGTAACAATTGGCCCAATATTTCCACCTCATGTCAATGTTAGCCAGAGAATGTACAATGAGTCTCTCTCCTGGAGGTTAGCATCGGCCATACCGATGGAAGGCAAAAAACGGTCTTTCCGATGATTATTATAGGAATAAATATATATGATAGAAATAAGTGTATTATTATAGATTAATAATTATATAATAAAAATAAACATTATTGCAGAATTAACATACAGGAATAAACATAATGTGGCGGTAAAGATATAGTATAGATATAACTATATTATTATAGAAATAAACATATGACATCGAAATAAGCATATTATTGTAGAATATTAAACTAATGATAATCCTATTATTGTAGATATTAATATAATATTGTTTGTAGATATTAGCATAATATTATAGATGTAAGGAAATATTAACTTCGGCATATTCCCAAAGTACATTGTAAACTGGGAGACGTCAGGCCAAGAGGGGTGTCACACATTCTGATTTAAAATATTCACTTGCATATTCCAATAATTATCTCGTCAAATTGGCAAATAACTAACGGAAGAAAGAATCTCTGTGTGGCTGGCATGAAGCAAGAGAATTCCAATCCAAGAAGACGTCCAAAAATATGAAGGGAACATCTAGAGAAAGTTATTTATTGGTCACTAGAATGTCGAAGTCTTATCCCCGAAGAATAATATTAGAAAAACAAGTTATCTATAGATAAAAAAAATAATGCGAGTAATAACAAGGTTTATAAACTCATGTAGACTATAAAAATACCTATATATGTCTATATTTCTACTGTAATTATTTACACCATTGACATTGTTCGGAATGTTGACCCATCTTTGTTGCCATGTTTACGACGTTTCGAACGTTGTACGCTCGGGCCTTCCTCAGGTGATTGAAATTTTGTGCCGACAAGGACACATGGTACAGTAGATAAAACAGTTCATTAAAGACAGTGACATGACCGAAAGAGTTGTGAGTTCCTTACCTGTCTAGAGCAGATATGGACGAAAACTTAGAGAGTTGAGTTAAAAGGGAGATAATTGATACAGAGATATAGGGAAGAGGCATGGCACGTGGAACCATAACAATTTAGCCCGGTGGACGAAATAAAGGGCTCGGTTCGAAATGATCTGAAGAAGGCTGGAGAGTACAACGGTCCAAGCGTCGTGAATATGGCAAGAAAGATGAGGACAGTCCGAACAATGTAAATAGAGTAAATACTAAAAAAAAAAAAACCTACAAGATAAAACAATCTCGATTATTCGAACCTTTAATTCCTGCTGTCAATGGGTGGTGTCAGTGGAGAACTTCATAATTAAAAATGAAGGCAAATTTTTACCCAATCCACAAAAAG
The DNA here is from genome assembly GCA_963932145.1 of Acanthosepion lycidas. Lineage (NCBI taxonomy): Eukaryota > Metazoa > Mollusca > Cephalopoda > Sepiida > Sepiidae > Acanthosepion > Acanthosepion lycidas. The sequence continues at coordinate 86,960,186 of OZ010588.1, read as the reverse complement.
TAAGACAATAAAGCCACTAAGATATAATGGGTTATTGAGTGTTACAGAATATGAGGGGAAAAAACGCTATTAAGAAGAGAGAACAATAGAAGTCGGTGGGATACGAGAGCGAACAGGAAGTCTGCGATGGAATGACGAACCGATATCGTGTATAAAATTTAGAAACAATCCGAAGAAAAGGAAAAGCAGAATTTATTGAGACATTGACTTTCAGACAGATCACGCAAGCCAGGTAAGAAGACATGAATTCCTGACCGTCAACAGGAAGCAAAAAAGACTGTCAGATATTGTTAATATTGTTGGTCAGCGAAACGGAATAAAATTTAAACAAACAAAAAAAACTGTAACAAAAAAAATAGCTTGCTGTTGCGAGAAAACTGAAATATGTGGAACATGATCACAATGCAAACAGAGCAGAACAAATCCGAAGTGTTTCATGACCAGAATTGAGTAGGTAGAAATATGAGAAAGAGCGGTTCGGTTTCTTTTATATTGTTTTACGGCATAACAACATAAATGGGTTATTTAATGCTGGCGAAGTTTTTAGGAGAGATTCGTATGAATAGAATATGTATTCTTTGGTTTAGATTGTTTTGGTTTATTTTGTTTTACGGCATATCAACCTCAATGGGTTATTTAATGCCGACGACATTTTTAGGATAGATTTGTATAGATAGAATATGTATTCTTTGGTTTAGATTGTTTTAGTGTATTTTGTTTTACGGCATATTAACCACAATGGGTTATTTAATGCCGACGACTTTTTTAGGATAGATTCGTATGGATAGAATATGTATTCTTTGGTTTATATTGTTTTGCTTTATTTTGTTTTACGGCATATCAATCCCAATGGGTTATTTAATACCGACGACATCTTTAGGGTAGATTCGTATGGATAGAATATGTATTCTTTGGTTTAGATGGATTTGGTTTATTTCGTTTTACGTCATATCAACCTCAATGGGTTTTTTAAGGCCGACGACAATTTTAGGATAGATTCGTATGGATAGAATATGTAATCTTTGGTTTAGATTAGTTGGGTTTATTTTGTTTTACGGCATATCAACCTCATTGGGTTATTTAATGTTGACGACATTTTAGGATAGATTCGTATGGACAGATTCGTATGGATAGAATATGCATTCTTTGGCTTAGATTATTTTGGTTTATTTTGTTCTATGGTATATCAACCTCAATGGGTTATTTAATGCCGACGACATTTTTAGGATAGATTCGTATGGATAGAATATGTATTCTTTGTTTTCGATTGTTTGGTTTATTTTGTTTTACCGCATATCAACCTCAATGGGTTATTTAATGCCGACGACATTTTTCCGATAGATTCGTATGGATAGAATATGTATTTTTTGGTTTAGATTGTTTTCCTTTATTTTGTTTTACGGCATATAAACTTCAGTGGGTTATTTAAGGCCGACGACATTTTTAGGCTAGTTTCGTATGGATAGAATATGAATTCTTTGGTTTCGATTGGTTTGATTTATTTTGTTGTACGGCATATCAACCTCAATGGGTTATTTAATGCCGGCGAAATTTTTAGGATGAACTCGTATGGATAGAATATGTATTCTTTGGTTTAGATTGTTTTGGTTTATTTTGTTTTACGGCATATCAACCTCCATGGGTTATTTAATGCCGACGACTTTCTTTATGATACATTTGTATGGATAGAATATATATTCTTTTGTTTAGATTGTTTTGATTTATATTGTTTTAAGGCATATTAACCTCAATGGGTTATTTAATGCCGACGACTATTTAAAGATTTATTCGTATGGATAGAATATGTATTCTTTGGTTTAGATTGTTTAGGTTTTTTGGGTTTTTTTTTTTACGGCATATAATCCTCTATGGGTTATTTAATGCCGACGACATTTTTAGAATAAATATGTATGGATAGAATATGTATTCATTGGTTTAGATTGTTTTGCTTTATTTTGTTTTACGGCATATCAACCTCAATGGGTTATTTAATGCCGACGAGATTTTTAGGTTAGATTCGTATGGATGGAATATGTATTCTTTGGTTTAGATTGTTTAGGTTTTTTTGTTTTTTTTACGGGATATACTCCTCTATGGGTTATTTAATGCCGACGACATTTTTAGAATAAATATGTATGGATAGAATATGTATTCATTGGTTTAGATTGGTTTGATTTATTTTGTTTTACGCCATATCAACCTCAGTGGCTTATTTAATGCCGACGACATTTATAGGTTATATTCGTATGGATAGAATATGTATTCATTGGTTTAGATTTGTTCGATTTATTTTGTTTTACGGCATATCAACCTCAACGGGTTATTTAATACCGACGACATTTTTAGGATAGATTCGTATGGACATAATATGTATTCTTTGGTTTAGATTGTTTTGGTTTATTTTTTTTTTTTTACGGCATATCAACCTCAGTGGGTTATTTAATGCCGACGACATTTTTAGGAGTGATTCGTATGGATAGAATATGTATTCTCTGGTTTAGATTGTTTTTGCTTATTTTGTTTTACGGCATATCAACCTCAATGGGTTATTTAATGCCGACAACATTTTTACGATCGATTCGTATGGATAGAATATGTATTAGTTGGTTTAGATTGGTTTGGTTTATTTTGTTTTACGGCATATCAACCTCAATGGGTTATTTAATGCCGACGACATTTTCAGAGATATATTCGTATGGATAGAACATGTATTCTTTGGTTTAGATTGTTTTGGTTTATTTTGTTTTACGGCATATCAACCTCAATGTGTTATTTAATGCCGCCGACTTTTTTAGTATAGATTGGTATTGATAGAATATGTATTCTTTGGTTTAGATTGTTTTGCTTTATTTTGTTTTACGGCATATCAACTTCAATGGGTTATATAATGCCGACGACATTTTTAGGATAGATTAGTATGGATAGAATATGTATTCTTTGGTTTAGATTGTTGGTTTATTTTGTTTTACGACATATCAACCTCAATGGGTTATTTAATGTCGACGACATTTTTAGAGATATATTCGTATGGATAGAATATGTATTCTTTGGTTTAGATAGTTTTAGTGTATTTTGTTTTACGGCATATCATCCTCAATGGGTTATTTAATGCCGACGACATTTTTAGGATAGATTCGTATGGACAGAATATGTATTCTTTGGTTTAGATTGTTTTGGTTTTTTTTTTTTTTACGGCATATCAACCTCAATGGGTTATTTAATGCCGACGACATTTTTAGGAGTGATTCGTATGGATAGAATATGTATTCTTTGGTTTAGATTGGTTTGGTTTATTTTGTTTTACGGCATATCAACCTCAATGGGTTATTTAATGCCGACGACATTTTTACGATCGATTCGTATGGATAGAATATGTATTAATTGGTTTAGATTGGTTTGGTTTATTTTGTTTTACGGCATATCAAACTCAACGGGTTATTTAATGCCGACGACATTTTCAGAGATATATTCGTATGGACAGAATATGTATTCTTTGGTTTAGATTGTTTTGGTTTATTTTGTTTTACGGCATATCAATCTCACTGGTTTATTTAATGCCGACGACATTTTTAAGATAGATTCGTATGGATAGTATATGTATTCTTTGGTTTAGATTGTTTTGGTTTATTTTGTTTTACGGCATATCAATCTCACTGGGTTATTTAATGCCGACGACATTTTTAAGATAGATTCGTATGGATAGTATATGTATTCTTTGGTTTAGATTGGTTTGATTTATTTTGTTTTACGGCATATCAACCTCAATGGGTTATTTAATGCCGGCAAATTTTTTTATTGCTGGTAATATTTTGTTTTGTCAAAAATATGTTTCTGGTAATATTTTTCCTTCCCAATTGTATTGCTGTAATAATTTTTCCAAAAATTATTTCTCTTAATAGTTAACTATTTGCCCATTGCTGGGACCCTAACACGTGCTCCCACCCTGGGTCAGGATGGACCTAGTAACACCAGCAATTAATAGGTGATTCCACGCTCCTCAAAACTTCCTGATCAGAGTTCTTGCTGCTGGACGTTGTTTATCGTCTTACCCAGGACGCGGATGTAATTTAACGTCTTACCAATGACGTAGAAAGAGGGGACATCCTACAATCGACGGAATTACTTAAGTGATGACAATTTCAACGGGGAGTGTAGGTATATTGTGAAAACAAGATGTGATTTTGTCTATTGTATAAAATATCAGTTTCTACATGAAAGTTTAATGAGTACTGATATTAATTGGAAGACAAATAATAGGAAAACATTTTTTTAATAATTTCACCCCAAGTAAGGCAATAAAGCTACTAAGATGCAAAGGATTACTGAGTGTTACAGAATATGAGGAAAAACGTTATTAAGGATAGAAAAATAATAAAAGGATAAAAAATAATAAGAATACGGAACATATCGATAGACATTGTATCTACATTTTTTGAAGATCAAAGTTGATTGGGATGCAAGAAACCGGAAGAGCGTTCCACAAGTGAGAAGTGCGATAGAAGAAACTGCTAGCATAAAACTTCCGTTTACATCTGGCAATTTCAAATGTAAAATGATAAGATCTTGCAATCAATCTAGTACTGCGCTTAAATTTACAATGTCTATGTACCATGGAGAAAATTTCATTATAATATTTACCATGAAAATATTTATAGAAAATGGACATGGAAGCTACGTTACAACGGTAAGCAATGGACTGAAGCCGAAATATCAGGTCTGGACCAGTAACATTGGAGATTCTTCTTTGGATTTTATAAAAATCTCTAAATATATAGCAGGAACACCAGACCAGATGTGGCAGCAATATTTAAAGCATAGACAAATGGTAGGCTTATAAATATGTAAGATAGATTTTGGCATGAAGATGTAAAAATTTCTTTGATATTCATTTTCAGCTGTTATACAAAGAGAATTAATGGAATCTTTGATTTCCTATCGTATTTATAAGCAAAACCTCAAGCAGATCTACTATGATCCTTTTACAGCAGATATCTCCGACACGAAAAAAGATGTGTTGTCTTCCCGTGAAATCTCAGCTGGTTCCGAGAAACGACATCACATTTTTTCGTGATCCATAAGCAAATTCCTCTTCGTTAGCTGCTTCCTAATGAGTGAAATTATGGGTTTCTCCGTTTGATATTGAAATTGAAGCAAGATTAACAAACATATATCCTATTCTCTTTTATCCAATATTGTGTACCAGAGGCATTTTTTAGTTAGCGATGACAAGAGGAACATTATAACGAAATACACTAATCAAATACTTTGCTTTCCTTGATCAAGGTCACTGACGAATACTGGCTCCACGTGTTTTCTTTAAAGTAAGTAAAGGGTACAAACAAAATAATTTACATGGATAATAATGCACGCATGAACCCTGAATTTTATTGACTCTTCTCTGGCTAAAAGTTAAGAATGAATTATTAAATCAAAAGAATAAAATAGTTATATTGTAAACCTTTAAACTAATCACCAGCTTTATTGCCAAAAGCTTTTTTACTATATAATGTCTTACATTTTTATCAGAAAGTATGTTTATCGATTTACTCTATCTCTTTAGATAGATAGATAGATAGATAGATAGATACGAACAGTCTGAGACAGACACAGATAGATAGATAGATAGATAGATAGATAGATACGAACAGGCTGAGACAGACACAGATAGATAGATAGATAGATAGATAGATACGAACAGGCTGAGACAGACACAGATAGATAGATAGATAGATAGATAGATAGATAGATAGATAGATAGATAGATAGATAGATAGATAACAGAGTGAGATAGAAACATTTTTCTGCATTTATATTCGAATTATTCACCTATAATGTATGCTGATATTCAAATTAAAAGCCAAAGTTTGTTGTGACACTGAATTTGGGCTTCGAAGTGATATTTTTATAACATTCAAAGGAGACGTAATTGTTTTTTGTTTTTTTGACTCGATGTCATCTGTCAAAGGAATGTATATTTATATGAAATGAATTCTGAATGGTACTAAACATACGCAAATTGCATCCGATATGTATTCATCGGAATCGATATCTATTATGGGTACTGTTTATCTTTCATATTTTGCAATAGTAAAGTCACCAAACTCTTTTCTCTTATCATTTACGGAAGATAAAATCAAAATTGGGGATTTCAAAATTATATTATAGCCCAATAAGACTGTCGCTTTAATTTTGCGAGAATTTACCGTTTTAATGGATATAATTCTCCAAATTCTGACACCTATATTTCAGCTAAAGTTACTCAGTAGCTTATATGTTATTACTGAATAATATTCGACTAACCTAACAAATGTTATTAAGTCAAAGGAAGGGTCTTAAAGATAGAACAAATCATGATGATCTTACAAGATTCATCTACCAACTGTCGTAAATGTAGTTCTTTATAAATCATTACTTTCTTTTGGATTCATACATTATAAGGACTTGAAATAAATTATTTTTAAACCGCAAACGTTGTATTTTTCGGTGAAACTACATTGGTAATCCAAATCTTTTTTTCGAAATCATATTTACTCTATCTCGGCAAACTTATTGATTGATTTATCTAATATCATTCTTTGACGTTTTAAACAAAACAACAATTACTTGTAAAATCCAAAAGAAACAGTTGAAATTTTTTACATAAATAAGGAGGAAAGGTGGCCTGGAAAATATGATATTGACAAGAGATACTGAAGACAAGAGAATCAGGAAGGAACCATGAGTAACCTTACTAACGATTTTAGTGAATGAATAACAAAACAACAACAACAACAAATAATAATAATAATAATAACAACAACAACAACAACAGCAGCAGCAGCAGCAGCAACAACAACAACAACAATAATAATAATAATAATAATAATAATAATAATAATAATAATAAAAGCTTCTCACTTGCTATCGTAAAAGCTTCTCACTTGCTATCGCATGCATCATCCCAAAGCTGATGTTGATCGTCTGTATGTGCCCAGATCCGAAGGAGGCAGAGGATTAGTTCAACTAGAACTGTCCTACAAAACTACAACAATTGGCCTCCAAAAATACTTGGAAACTACAGAAGACTGGATGATGGTATGCGTCAAGGAACATGAAAGTAGTAAGCGTCTTTACTCCGTAATGAAAGAAGCCAACAAATTCAAACTGGAGCTTCAAATGGGCGTAGAGATGCAACTACAGCACAATACACCGGCTGAAACTGCAAAATACTTGAAAAAGACAGCAAAGACGAATGCAACCGACCAGATACAGAAGCGATGGCAAGATAAACCGCTTCATGGCCAATACTCTGCCCGTATCAACCAAGCTGATGTAGACAAAACCCGTACCCATCAGTGGCTACGCAGTGCAGGGTTGAAAGCGGAAACTGAAGGTTTTATCCTTGCTGCGCAGGACCAATGCTTGCTAACTAGGAATTATCAAGCACATATACTAAAATATTGTGTCAGCCCAAAATGCAGATTCTGTGATAAATATCCAGAAACGATTGATCATCTTGTATCAGGTTGCACGATGTTGGCACCCACTGAATATAAAACCCGACATGACAGAGTGGGCCAATATCTGCACTGGAAAATCTGCAACTTCTACGGGAAGGAAACTGAAAGAAACTGGTACCAACACCACCCAGACCCAGTTACGGAGATAGGACCTGTTACAATTCTATGGGACTACACAATTCACACTGACAGAACAATCAAGGCCAACCGACCAGATATTGTTATTAAAGACCACAAACAAAAACGATGCCTCCTTATTGATATGGCAGTCCCTGCTGACTGCAATGTATCTTTGAAGATATTCAAAAAGCTGTCAAAATACAAGGACCTTGAAATAGAGGTCTCGAAAATGTGGCATATGGGAACATCAACAATCCCTGTTGTAGTTGGAGCCCTAGGACTGGTTGGAAAAGATTGCAGTAGACTAATTGAAGGGATTCCTGGAAGCCCATGCCTCAAGGAGATACAAAAAATTGTTCTGACAAGTACAGCCCACACTTTACGAAGGGCTCTATCTATGTCATTTTTTTTTTTTTTTTTTTTTTTTTTGTCAGTGAAAAGTGTCATGATGCCATTTCTAACCTTAGGTCCCTGGGTGGGACCCGGAAAGAAATGTGTAAACGCCAGAAAGCAAAGAAAATAATAATAATAATAATAATAATAATAATAATAATAATAATAATAATAATAATAACCGAATCGAAATAAACAAGGTCCCAAAAATGTGGCACGTGGGGACATCATCAAATTCAGTTGTAATTGATTGGAAAAGGTTCCGATTGACTCATCAGAGGTTTCCCTGGTAACCCACCCTCTAAAGAAATACATGAAAGTGTGCACACAAGTACACCTCACACATACTAAAGGTTTTATCTATGTAAAATGTGTGTGATCGTATGGTTTTTTGTTCTTGTTTTTTTCAAAAAGTGTTCAGTGGAAAATGTCATGAGGCCATTTCTGACATTAAGTCTCTAGTTGGGACCCGGGAAGAAATGTGTATTTAACAGAAATCAAAGCAAATAATAATAATAATAATAATAATAATAATAATAATAATAATAATAATAAGTTACTCAGTGGAAAATGCCATGATTTCATTTCTGACCTTAGGTCTCTGGTCGACACCCGGAAGGAAATGAGTAAGCACCAGAAATCAAAGGAATAATAATAATAATAATAATAATAATAATAATAATAATAATAATAATAATAATAATAATAATGTAGTCGGTGGTCGAGCGCAGTCAAAATTAAAATCATTTTGAACTCAACTTTTCGACGACTGTGTAGTATGTGCTATGCCATGGCTACATAAGATTTATAATTCAGAGGTTCTTTTCTCCTAGACTAGTTGCCAACCACGGCTAAAGAACGTTGTATGCCCTACTTTTAA
>OZ010588.1:86811294-86946294 GCA_963932145.1 Acanthosepion lycidas | reverse complement strand
ATATCAAAGAAATACAACCGCATCTAAAACTATTATGGCTATGATCAGAAGCAAAAATACCCATGACAATAATTATTCTGAAGTAGGTATTTATAAAATAAATTGCAGAAATTTAAAAAATATTTATCTCTGAATACAAAAGGAATCTTATACACAACAATTTACCAAATTCATTATTTACACATAGAAATAAATTTTACAACTTTTATCTAAAGAATGACATACTTATTAGAAGAGAATGTAACTTACTTAGAAGGAAAATCGTCGAAAGTGTCTGAATCGAATCTTATCAAAATACATATCAGCAGACCAATTTTCCCCAATATCTTCCATTCCTACTTTCCCAAATCAAAATACATGAAGATATAAATGTGAAAAAATTAAATGAAAACAGTTAAATTCATAACCTGATGTTATTTAAAATATATAACACAAATTATTTCTAAACTAAAATAATTTAAATACTAATTAACATTAAAATGAAAAAAATATTTAAAGAACATCATTTACACACTTTCGTCCATTCGAAATTGAATTGTGTCACTGCAAGTCTCCCGTTGCTTCCCTAACGTTTTGGCTAGCCTGATGAATATTCATGAACGTTTTAAAATTTAAAAAATACTTGCATTTGCCTTCATAAAGTTACTTAGTCATAATTTCCTTTTACAGATATAATCTGAAATGTTTGCATATATATATATATATATATATATATATATATATATTCCAAAATTATATATATGATGGTGACTCTCCCGTCGTATTCGTTGTATGACAGTCAAGCAGCTCAGTTCCTAGGATACGAAAGCTCAGACACCAGTTTGATTATAGTTGTGAAGGGTTTGTGCAGTACTAACCACAGTTTTTGAAGGGCCGAATATATAGACCCGGTGCACTACATGCCACAAGGTCTCCAAACGACCCTCCGCAGGTTTTGAATTTAGAGTTGTCCTTCTCCTAGACTTGTTGCCATCCAAGACTATAGAAATCAGTCTGTCCTGTTATTTACCCATAGCTGGAGGGAGAAGAAGAGGATTAATACCTTTTCCAAGGTTATTAGCACGTAAGCGAATGTAATGTATTCGACTGGAATTCAAACTCGGCACTCCGATTTCTCCCTCCGAGTCGCTATCCACTACTCTATTGTCTCTCTGTCTTTCTCTTTCTCTCTCTCTCTCTCTATAGATACATACATACAAACATATATATATATATATATATATATATATATATATATATATATATATATATATATATATAACATTTACCGGCCTGATTCGTCCGTATCAAATGTAAACAAATGACGTCATAATGATACGCAATGAGCAGTTATGAATGTAGGTGAGAGAATCATGGAAGACTGAAGTTTATAAGCAGTAAATTCGACCTTTGTGCCCGAGCGGTAAGGCACATCAGGCTATATGACGGTTCCGTATAGGATACAGGTTCGAATCCTGTCGAAGGACGAATATCTTCTATGAAAATTTCACGGATATTCAGGCCGGTAAATGTTATTAAATATTGTTTATTATAAACATAGCATTTACTTAAATACTTTTAACATACTATAAAAAGAATTTTAAACATAAAAAATTTTATTTATTTTTATTTATATATATATATATATATATATATATAACACCTAAAAATTATGTAAATTAACGTATGTCAAGTTGAACAATATTTTATCAATGGATATCTAACGGAATAAGTACTGTCAAAATAGAAAAAGTTCATGATACTTATCAAAGACTCATTTAAAGTTTCGGTATATTTCACTCGGCAGGGCCTAGAAAAGAATTTTTTATTATACAATATTTGTGTCTTTATTTAAGCACAAACAAAATATGACGCAAGTTTCCCTATAATATGAACATTTACTGACTTTCTTGTCACGTTTTTAAAATCTCAACAAAAAATAAAACAAATACATAGCATTGTAGTATAAGGTCGTTCTATCCTCAGGATCTTGATCACTGTATTGAACATAATTACTTGATAACTTGTAGCTAATTGAGCTGCATTTCAACTCAACAATATATACTAGGGTACCCAGTAAAAAGCGGCAAAGTTATTATCACTGTTTTATCTTTCAAGAATAATTAACCTTCAATAACCTTGAATAAATTTCTTGAATATTCATGACCTTAAATAATCATTCATCTTTCGCGTAATTATTTAACTCTTGGTCCTTTTACGAAGATTATTCAGTTTGTCCATGAATCATGTTAGCTAAGTAAATTTATTCTTGAATGTACCGCTTTTTTACAGTGCACCCCGTATATGTATATTTAGGCAGCATGTTTTCCTTTGAACGTGTTTTGACATATTATGTCTACTTAGTTTTATACTGATCTTTTTTATTTGCCTAATTAGTTTCTTGATATTGAGATGGAATCCATCAAAAAAGCGCAGTAATCTTTTTTAAACCAAGTACTTTCGACTTTTTCTAAGATAATCCTCACTGGGAAATTACAAAGGCAGACATGCTATTGTAACTGCGATAAACCGAAAGATACACGTAAACATGTGTATATTTATCGTATTTTTACGTACAATTTTGGCACACGACCGAAGGGGAAGTGGAGTGAGACTGGTCGTCACTGACTATGCTAAACCTTTGATTAGTGATGCATTCATTCGTTACTATTTACTCATTCATTACAAGAACACATCCCTCTTCACCCAATCCTACATTTACCAAGATACGACTTACAGGGTTGGACGGGTCCTATTAAGATCAGTTATGTTTATTTTTGCTTTGTTTTGATATTTAGTTTGTTTTGGGGTTCACCCCTCCCCTTTCATGATCATTCATCCGATTTGTATATATATATATATATATATATATATATATATATATATATATATATATATATATAGTAAATAATATTTATCATCTCATTAGGATGTTTTTTAAGCCCCCCCCTTTGAGAGGATGTGGTATTATGGTGTATAGAGGATTGATTGACGACGGATGAGTTTTTATGGTGAACGAGGAAATTGTAACGAGTGAATGGATCGTGAATCCGATTAGCTAGGTATAAGATAGTTAGTGAAGACCAGCCTCAAACCTTTCCCCCTTTTTGGCCTCGTGCCATAATTGTATCAATTTACAATAAATCTCAATATGTTTGTGTAGTTACGCTATTTTTTATTTTTTTTTTTAATAAAATCTGCGTTCCGTGGTCATAGTGATTTTTGAATACGCTACGTATATTTGAGGATTGAACGCAGGTGGCGAGTTTGGTTGAAAGCAAACGGAAGTTGTTTGATTCTTTTATTTAAACTTTCTTCGGGCCAGTTTTCTGGTTTCCGAAGACAATTTTAATATAAATCTCCCAGGGTCTTCTGTGAGCTTTTGGCTTTCAACGCCACTGTCAAATTCCGCTGTGGGCACAGGTTTTTCTTGTCTACAGGAATCCATTGTAATGTTTTGGTGCTTTTCAAATGTCGCGTCTTCACTATAAAGCGGATGTTGCGTTGAGTTTTTCTTTATAAGTGTCACATTTTCCCGCAGCAGTTTGTTTCGGAATGTCGCTTTTTTATTTTTAATCTGAAATATATTTAGTATGAAATATAGTATAACTATATATATATATATATATATATATATATATATATATATATATATATATATATATATATATATATATATATATACGTGTGTGCGTATTTAGGAAGCAAATTTTCTTTTAGGGATGTCTAATTGAATAAATTACAGACAGTATGTCTGCTAAATTTTTAATAAAATCCGTTCATACTCTGCCGTATATTGAAGCTAAAGGAAGAAAGAAATGTGCTATAGCTGTTTAAATTTCTTTTATTTTCATTTCCCAAGTAATTTCGATCTTCTTGGACCCATGAAGACGGTATTGGAAGAAGATCGAAAGCACTTGTGAACTGAATATAAAAGAAATTTAAAAAGTCCCAATATACTCTATATATATATATATATATATATATATATATATATATATATATATATATATATATGTATGTATGTATGTATGTATGTATGTATATATATATATATATATATATATATATGTATATATATATTTGTGTGTGTATGTATAATTTATTATAATTTAAAGATAATATATTTAGTATGAACATATATTATAATAATATACTATTATTTCTTTCAAATATTTACACAGTTGCAAAGTTTTTGAGTAGAAGAATTTTTTCTGTTTTTATCTGACAGACCTAAAGCTCGTTTGTCTAAATTTTACTTTCTGTATCTTCTTGCCAAAAGTTATATTTATCAACTTTATTTTTTCTTCTTTTGTCCATTTTTTACCAATTAATAATCAATGTGTTTGTACTGTCCAAAAGGTAATATAAATTATTTTATTGCATGTAATAAATAATGGCTTCATATTCTTCAAGTTTTTTAGGCTTAAATCACGATTTATATTTTCATTTTTTCCATCTCCTGTCTTTTTACAGAATTAAAAAACTTTTCTAATAATATATAATAATATATATTTAATAAAATATATTTAGTATGTTGATTTACAAACTGAATCAAATTCTTTTAAAGCTTGATTTTTTTTTTGTTTTTGTGTTTAAGCCTTCTTATATTTCTAATCGTTTTTTTTTTTTAATATTTTTTTATATTTTATGGGCTATAATGTTTTTGCATTATTGATAAGTATTTGTTGGGTTAGTTACTATATTTTGTTGTCCTGTTGGTTGTTGATATGTGATTTTATTAAACTCATCCCTTATAGCAAATAAATAAATAAATAAAAATGATCACCACCAAAGATAAAACGGAAAAAAATAGAATCTTCAACAAACTAAAGTTTCTACGAATACACTTCCTCATTTGGCGAATGTGTCTCTGATAATAATAATAATTCAAACAACACATATAATGTTTAGTTAATTGCCATTTATTTAATGATAACACAATTAAATCGAATATCCCCAACCAACGAGGCAAAATATACAAGACGTTTGACACATGTTCATCAATAATGCAAATGCAAATACTACATCATATAAACAGGTAAAAAAATGTCTATAATCATCAGCAGCCTTCAGCATAAAACAACCCAGAAACAATAAAACTTTTTTAATGGTTCGAGCAAGCTGACTAGATGTATGACACAATAAGAAAAAAAAACCAAACAAAATCGATACATGTACAAATTAGTATGAGGTACCAACAGGCGACATTGGTAAGCAACTAAAAATAAATCATACCTCGAGACACACCTTCTCACGTACAAAAAGGTTTGACAATGGCTTCTGAAATCCGAAAGTGCTCTGAAGTTTTTGGACATTTGTATTCAAATTCTTAGCGAAAAGTGTAAAATTAATCCGACCATAGAATAATTACAGCCTCTACGATGGCCTACAAACATATATCTTGTCATTCACAGTCAGACTGTTTTGTAGCTCCTGGTGTGAGACTTAACGGCCGATTGCTTCAAGACGGGATCGAAACCCGACTGATTTAACATTTGTCAGATATCTTACCTCTAGGCCATCTACGTACGGAAATTTCAACGTTTTTCTCTGTACAAAATACACCAGAGCGTCGGAGCGCTCAATTCATTTTATTTGAAAATATCTATTCAGATTGCATTTTAAACAGATAGTAACTGGAGCATCCTTTCTTCACCTTTCTGCAACTCCAGTCAGATGCGAAAAAGATCATGGCCTAACCACAGGTCTCTCAATTTTAATTCATAGAACTGTGAAACTGGTAGTTACTCTAAATAAATATACTTAAAAACTCCAATTGCATTTTCAAGTTATTTTTCCTGTATATTTTTACCTGTGTGGGATCCTATATTTTTCATTTTTTATTTTCTTATGGGGAATTGTTATTTTGCGAATTATTTAGTGTCAGCTACAAATAGCACGGCTCAAAATAACTATCACTTCATGATAGAAATGAATATTTTCAATTTGTCAAAAACTCCTGAGATACTTGAAGAAAATTGAATAATTATTTGGTTTCACTGTGAGTTGAAAAGGATGACTGACATTTTCGTACATTACGTACATATAAAGTACTTTATACAGAAAAGATCAACGCACGCGCATATAATATACGCACGACCTCACATACATACATACATACATGCATACATACATTTCTTTTGAACATTTTTTGTTAAATATGGCACACAAGGAAAATTTAATTATTTATTCAGATTTTCCAGCGTTTTTACGTTTTATCCGTTTGGTGGGAGTCAGAGAGTTAAGAAATTTTGCATAATGACCATTTTCATAAGTGCTTTCGGACATTCTTTAGCCATTTTCAAGAGTGTTTTGTTTTAGATATTGTTAGTTTCTATTCATGTTTTGACTATTTAAGATCCATTTTATTTTTGTGTTGTTTTGAATATCTATATCTATCTATCTATCTATCTATCTATCTATCTATATATATATATATATATATATATATATATATATATATATATATATGTATGTATGTATGTGTCCGTCTGTGTGTGTGTTTGCATGTGTGCGTGTGTGCGTATTATTGACTCAGAAGTGATTTTTTAAAGCAATTCACCCCCAAGGAAGGCGGGAGTGCCACTAGTACGTAAGGGGCTACAGAGAGTGAAAGGGAGGAGGTTGAAGAAAGGATAAAAAGAAGAACGGGGACCAAGGCAACAGAAGATGTCGATTGACATGACATTTAATATTTTGAAGATTATAGTTCTCGGAGAAGCAAATAAGAGGAAGGGAGTTTCACTGTCGGGAAGTGCGAGAGAAGAAGTTGTTGGAGTAGAAGAGGCGGTTACATTTAACTGTTTCGACAGTAAACGAGTGGGACCGAAATGCCGACCTAGTGGCACGCTGAAATTCATGCAGTCGTCTCACCAGCTAAAATAGCTCGTCAGAACAGATGCCATGAAAATATTTGTAGAAAAGACAGAGGGAAAGTACATTATGCCGTTGGGAAAGTGACTGGAGTCGAGACTCCAAGTCAGGACTGATCACATTGCATATCTGTGTTTGGATTTTGTTGTGAAGCTCGAGACGAACAGCCGGGGTACCAGACCATATACGGCAACAGTAATTGATACATGGACGAATGGTAGATTTGTAGATGTGAAGGATGGACTCAGAAGAGAAAAAGCTTCCGGCGCGACACAGAGAACTAACTTTTCTTGCGGTAGATGCAGCAATTGAATCAAGGTATTTGTTTCACCTCAGGTCAGTGAAGAACGTAAGACCAAGAAAGCGCAGTGAGCTTCTCTCGTGGAGTTGAGTAACAACCATGCTGATAGGAGGCACGGACGTCTCTGTATGGTGAGTAAATGACAACAGTTTCGTTTCTTTTCTTTGTATGTGCCGTGCCCTTTCAGGACATAGTAGATCATGGCTCTCCACTTCCCCCTATCCCTTGTGGCTCTCAAAAGGTTTTGTGTTCCCGCCAGTCCTTGCTCCGTCATGCACCTGTCCAAGCCCGGTATCTTTTTCCCTCTATTTGTCCCGTGAATATCAAATTCTTCAGGTCTTCCTTTCTCATCATGTCCCAGAAGTTTTATCTGCCTCTTCCTTATGTTAACCATAAGCTTTCTCCTTGTTTGCATCCTCTCCAAGACCTCATCGACGCTCACATGCTCGGTCCATGTTATCTTCAGCATCCTTCTGTAGAATATCTCCGCCGCTTCGAGTCAATTCTTCCTCCTTGAGGATAACGTCTAGAATACGCTGCCGCATAGGAGGTAAGATGTCACGTAGCAGATCAGTACTCTTTTCTTGTCCTCATAGAAATCCCCCTGTTTCGCAGAACTCTACCCAGCTTCTGAAATGCATCCTTGGCCATCCCAATCCGTTGTCGTATCTCCGCGTTTGCACATCGTCCTCCATCATAACACTTCCCAGATACTTATACTTCCGCAAAGGATGCATTAAAATTCACAACCTATTTCCTGCCCCCGTCAACCACAGATTGGCGGTCGTTTTCGTGACCAGCGGCCAGGTTCATTTTGTCAGCAATTGAGACAGGTTGTGTATGTGTGATTTATAAGCGATATATTTCAATCGGAGGTCGACTCGGATTTTCTTGATTTATCACTCTTCTTGAATCCGTTAAGAATGATTGCATCTATTACTGAAATATTTCTATTTACCTAGAATAGAATAAATGATCTAACAATGTATTTTACTATTTTAAAGAACTGTATGTCTCAATATTTGATTCTGCCATCAGTGAAAATGACAGGGTGTGTCATGGATACCGACACAGAAGATGGATTCCACGAGTTCCGAGCTCGAGTGTTGTGTTCAGTTTCTCTGACTTTAATACCATAAGAAGGGCATCTCTTTTCATCATCACATATAAGGTCCAAATAGCAGCAAAGACTGGGTTGTCTAACCTTGATGGCATCAAGTCGGAAAGAAGTAATGTGAATTCTAAACCATAGAGAAGACAGCGGGAAGACAAGCCAATATTTTTACCAAGGATGTATGGCAATTCACAGATAATACGGAAAACGGAGTACACATAGTCATAGTCGACTACATCATGAAAAAAAACAACATATCAGAGGCTGAAACTCGATACCTGCAGCAAAATTGCCCCATATAAATATGAATACAGGCACACAACCATTCCTTCAATAATATAAAATCAAGATCTTACAGGTGCTACAAAAACATATCTGTAAATAGAAATCTTACTGACCAGTTAATGAGGAGCTGGCGTATCTCGATACACAGATTACGAAGAGGTGCTGAAACTTTCTTATCTAGACTCGCTACCCCGAAAACAGTATTCTTAGAGTTGTCATTTGAAAAAAAAACAGGTTTGAGAATGTGATTGAACCTGATCAGCTAGCTCGGCTTCAGCCATTTACCCACCGCCGTAAGTTTGACTCTCTACCTTTTCATAAATACTTTCATCCTCGGGTGAGCTCTTCGTTGTGGTGAATAGACTTTATGAAATCAAGCCCAGTATGAGACAGGCTTCGAGATCTCATCAATTCGCAGTTGACCTGGCTAGATGTAGCAGTAAGTTCTATGTTAACAGTTTCTTTTCTCGCACTTCTCGATTGTGAAACTCGTTTCCGGCTCCAACTTTAATCTGCAAATATTTAAATGCAATGCCAATTGCTATCTACTGTCCTCCTGTTTATTCTTTTCTCTTTCTGCTCATTAGAAATCTTTATGTTCTTACACACCCTGTAAGCCCTAGAGTTTTAATGGCTAAAATACCTTCCTTGGGTTGATACCGATTTAAAAAATGTGAGTCGAACAGAAAAAATTTGTAAGAACCACGTCGTATAGATTAAAATATATGCAATGACTCCAATGCAAATATGCAGTTAGAATTACACTCTTCCGTGTATTTATAGGATCATACTCACATTTTTTGCCTCAAATATAGAAAGAACATACATATAGCAATCAAATAGACTTCCCTATATCCAATATACTTATATATGTGTGTGTATGTGTATTTTAATATATTATATTGTTATATGTTATTTATATAGACACAAATATTTAAGTAAATGTTCTGTTTATAATTAGCAGTGTTTACCGGCCTAAACGTCTGATAAATTTTCATAGAAAATATGCATCCTCCGACAGGAACCGAACGTGTATCATACACGGAACCGTCATACAGCCTGACGTGCTATACCAGTTTAGCTACAGAGGAGCGTCCGGTTAGCAAGGTCGATTTTACTGCTTTTAAACTACAATTTTCCCATGATTTCCAAAGAAACGATCATATCTGCGCGAAGCGCTTCTAAACAAATGACGTTACACACAACAATTCTTTAATACATTTTATCGTTATATGTTATTTATATAGATGTTTAGGCTGGTAAATGTTGTTAATTCTGCTTATTATAAACAGAGCATTTACTTATAATAACGTATAACAAAATATATTAAAATAATTGTCAGACGTTTTCTATTTCGTAATATATATATATATATATATATATATATATATATATATATATATATATATATATATTGAATCCATTGACTGGTCAGATGCTAGGAAAGGCGTTTCAATGTGTCGTGCTAAATTTTTTTCTCTCCAGAATCTATCTTGCGTATCTATGAGTTTGCCAATCGCCTATGCATAGAATTTTACTGCCCCATATGTTTTCTTGATTCTGCTATATATCTAGAGGTACTTGATAAAATCCAAAGAAAAATAAATAATTTTATTGGTCATGATCTGGCGGCTCGGCTTCAGTTGCCTCCCATCGTCGTAAACTCGTCTCCCTCTGCCTTTTCTACAAGTACTTTCAAAGAAAACTGTTTGGATGGGCTCTTCGCTGTGGTATGTAGACTGTTCTTTAAATTAAGAGTAGTACTAGTCTGGCAACGAGGTCTCGCTTGTGGGACACACTTCCGGCTTTATGCTTTCCCGTGAACTTTGAACTTCAGAAATTTAAAGGCAATGTCAATCGCTATCTACTGCCTTCCTGATTCCTCTTCTTTCGTCCTCGTTCCTTCATAATGTTTCTGCTATCTAATTCTTCCACATCCAGTAACCACATGTTTTACTGCTTTGCAGGAATTAATATATATATATATATATATATATATATATATATATATATATATATATATATATAAGTAGTTGACTTCAATGTTCACCTTTATATTTACATACGCTCTATCTCTGATATTGAGCACTTTATCGCGTAAATATAGCACATCTTAAAACTATATTTCTTCATATATATATATATATATATATATATATATATATATATATATATATATATATATGTATGTATGTATGTATATATATATATACTCATTTCGAAAGAAGTCCTGGGCCCTTTATTTCTTAATTCAACAGCTTTTCAAGCAACTAGATTGTTTAATAAATAAACGCAACCTACATGAACATAACAAAAAAATGCCAACTTTGCCTAAACGAAAAGGTAGCAATAATTTCCCACACCCAACAAAAGGAATTAATAAACATAGGATCAGAAATAATTTCTAAATGCAGACAATAAAACAAATACCTATTATCACAATGTATACGAAACGGATAAAAAAACAACCAACACTACTACATTAACCACCATTGACCCTATGAACACTTACACCATAACACCATCAATTATTCAAAACTATTATAATTATTGTTATTACCATTCCACCACCATTAATACAATCATTTCTACAATTGTTATTATCATCGCTCCCCTCCCAACATTACTAGCGCACCACAATTGCGACTTGGAATGCTGTTGCCTACACAATCCAACTTCAAAAACAGCGACCAATTGCATGCGTATGCACGCAATGACACATGGTTGTGCATATACGTATGTATGTTTATACTAATGTGAGATGCAATGCGTGAACGTGTGTGTATGTATGTCTGCGTACGTATTTGTGGTGTTCCGACGACATTTTTTTTCCTCCAACTATTATCAAACACCGATAATACGCAGCGTGAAATTCAGGGTCACAAACTCACATTAACCCAACTAAATATGTTAACTCTGTTAGTGATATTGAGAGCTTTTCAATAACTATGCGTATATATAATATATAAATAATATATATAAACTTTGCATATATATATATATATATATATATATATATATATATATATATATATATATATATATATACACATTTTACACACACACACACACACATATATATATATATATATATATATATATATCGCACATAGAGTTGGCACTAATAAAATAGTGCTCGATGTAATATAGCAGGGATATTCAGTATATATTAATAAATACACATTACGGTCAGAGATAATATATGCATTATTACTCTCTGTCTCTCTCTCTCTCTCTCTCTCTGTCTCTTTCTATATATATATATATATATATATATATATATATATATATATATTACTGGGTGTATCTATGTAAACAATTTTTTTATTCAGGATTTGTTATCATCCCAAATATGTAAGCTAACTCGAAATGGATATTAAATTTATTTAATTTTTATACGAGAACTTTAATCAGTTGAAGTCATTGAACTTTATCAGGTAATGACTTATAAATATTTCATTTAGACTCCAACAAAAATACGGAAAGTAATCTCTCTACAAGAATATATATATATATATATATATAGAGAGAGAGAGAGAGAGAGAGACAATTATACATTTATATATATATATATATATATATATATATACCGAAATTCTCCAAAGCGTGTGAAAACCAAATTAACCATTTTAAACATTGAGGTTTCAATCGTTTTATCTTAGAAATGATTGAAGTTATCTGACTGGAATTCTCCGAGGTTTTTTTTAGTTATTTTCGAAGCGTAGATTAGATGTGGCACATGGCTGAATGTAGCGGTACCCTGTTAGGATCGAACTCACTACTCAGTCATCATTGTCCTAGCGAGACAAGCTTGCTAGCCATTACATAGCCTCGAGCTCCCCCGAGGTTTTTATAACGCTATTGGACTCAACGTTGAGCAATGAGAATTTATTTACCTCTCCAAGCCTAACACAAAAACCTTGATGAAATCGATCACAAACAAAAATGTCATGTCCATCCTTAATTAATCATAGCTAAGGATCGGAGCTCATAAAGTGTTATATAAAGTTCATATATATATATATATATATATATATATATATATATATATTATTCCAGGATCATTTTCCAAATATATTCAAGATGATCTTCGTCCGCTCTAACCTTCTAAATTTCTGTCATGGAGTGACAAGTCGCCTCACAAGTTTCACATACGATTTTATTTTCAAATCGTTTTTCACTGCTCATTGGACTGTCATATCTGAAAGTTTGTTCTTATGTGCCAAACGTCTTATGGATGGAGTTTGTCTTGATCTCTGTTTGATCACTTTAGCTCTAAGCTGAAATGCTGATCCATCTTCCTGTTGTGACCTCGTAATCCAGTTTTCATGTTGACTATTCCCTCTTTTTTAAATTTATTTACCATCCTCTTGATGGTTCTTGAGCGGATTTGAAGATGGAAGCCAGAGTATGAATGTCGGTGTCATTACTAAACGCCTGAATGATATTTTTCCTCTCACTGTTGCTCAGTGGGGCCGACAAGAACGATTTTATCCTGTTCTTGATCTAACTGAATAACTCAAAGGATTTTCAGTGATTCTTACGACAAATAGTGGCAAGATGGCTAAATCTCTTAGCTGAAAACCTGGAAAGATGGAACTCACTAAGTTTAGAGTTTTTTTTAGATATTAAGCATTTTGTTGGATGGTCAATTTTGCTGTTACACCCGGCATATATATATATATATATATATATATAAACAAAAGGAAAACTTATTTTAGTCGACGGGTTTCGTCCTTTGAAAGATGTATCAAGACAAATTTGCCTTGATAAATTCCCTCATAAAGAGAAATGCTTGTATAAGTAATTTTCCTTCTGTTATTATTCATATTGTCCTTTACCAGATGTACTCTAACTGAAATTTATACACACACACACACACACACACATGTTCGTGTAAATATTTCCTATAAGTTTCGTTGAAATTGATCTGTTATTTTTATAGATATGTAAGAAAAACCAATGTGTTAAATACTTTTGCTACCCACTGTATATATATATATATATATATATATATATATATATATATATATATATATATATATATAATAAAAATGCTTAAAAACTAATATTCCATGGTCATAATGTATTCCAATGGAATCGTAAATACGATCCAATTCATCAGACCTACAAATTCAAAAAAAAAAAACTGAAAAAAAAACATATATATATATATATGCCAAATTGTATCAATATTTACGTAGCTCAATTTTTACTTCATTGTAAAATTTTCAGTGAATGTGATTAATCAAGAAATACTCAGTTTAAACTTCAACGATAATGAGATTAAGTTTTGACACTAGTTTTTAGAAATATTTAAAATGAGGTACGAACTTATTGATCTAGTTATATAAAGAAGTTGACGGCGCAAACGCATATCCATGTCCACATGTCTCTTTTTAATTTTTGTCGACGTAATTTATATGTATTCAATCTTTACCAGAACTAGTTATGCTACTATTTGTAATTACTCAAAGTAATTTCACTCTGACATGATACGCATCAATAGTAATGTCTCTTTAATTTGACGGCAACATCTGACTGGCTTTTCAAGAGCTTCAAATTCCGTTATTAATATTTTCACACACCAATCATAAACAGTAGATGTAGAAAATAATTTTTAATATGAGTCAGGTTTATAAAATTTAGACAATTCTTTTCATAGAATAAAGATATTTTTGGAGAATAAATTGAATTCAGAAATGACATATAACAAATGGAAACAATTTATTTTGTTCAAGATTTTTGTCATGATTTCATTTCAGTGTGTCGATTTGTCCAAGAAAATATTTCACGTATTGTCTTTTTAGATTTTTATTTCATTTTTAATTGCTCGTCTAATTATACATTAATGACTCAGTTACAAAAACAGAAATAACCTGGAATTATTTCAAATCATCACAAAATTGTTTGTCCAATAGAAATTTCCTTTAAGACGATCAATGTTTCTTGATCGATTTATTTTCATTTTCACTTTCTCTTGGTACATTTTTTTTTTCGTATATATACACTTTTTTTTTACTTTGAAAGCGAAACACGCCTAAAACATTACATTACATCGCCATCCTTCTTTGAATTCGTCCTTAAAGAATCTAACTTATATCTAATACAAAGAGTACGTTCATAAAAAAAATGAACAATTCCAGATAAAACTGGGAATCCACTCCAGTGCTTCGGCTGACCGCGCAAAGTTGAAGATATTAGAACTCTTCCTACTAGACAGGCACACATACATAATTATGAACTTTACCATCTGATGCCCGCTTAGACATATGAGAACCATTACAATCTGACATATATATATTTGGTTGGTGAAAAAATAATGACGTAATAATGTCGTTTTTTGACGTTAAAAAATAGGTCAAAAAATGACATTATTACGTCATTATTTTTGCACCAACCTAATAGAATTATCTACGGGTTTGATCCAAATGTTACGTCACTGACCAATGAGAAATGACCCAAATAACATTAAAAGTTCTGTCTATCTGTATTCTCTCAATCTCTAACGAAGCTTTAATTAAAATGAAACATGTTAGATTGTTATACGTTTTCTATGTATTATCTTCTTGTCAAGTCGGATTCCGTTACATATTTGATCTGCATTTGATATATATATATATATATATATATATATATATATATATATATCAATAAAGGTGCAATTAATTTAAAAATTCATGAATTATTCATACATAAAACAAATACAAAGGTTAATGATTAAATGGCGAGAGATCTATCTTCGCGAACAATTCAATAATATACAAAAACCCCGAATCTGTTTATGAATGAAAAGATCCTGTTTTATAAATTTCCGTTGCATTAGATCTTATTTTACAAGCTTTGATCTGTTCCTACAGACATCCTCAGGTATGAAACAGATTGTGTTCTTGTTTATACTCTCAGTAATAAGTAGACAAACGAAAACAAGGTTGTAATCCGAAAAATGCTATGAGAAATGTGTTATTATTTTGGAACGTGCAGTCGCAACGCTGAGTTTGAATTTAACTTTTAAGGTTAAAGTTCTGCGTTTATGTACAAATGTAGTGATAAGCGAATTCTTTTTTACTGGTAAATTTTCCGTCAAAGTGGCATGAACGATATTGTTCATTACTGTAATTATTGAACAATATATATATATATATATATATATATATATATATATATATATATATATGTGTGTGTGTGTGTGTGTGTGTGTGTGTGTGTGTGTGTGTGTGTGTGTGGCGGGGGATGTAAGAAGATTTTAATAAAATATTATTCATTTTTATTAAAATTTTCTTGAAAAAGTTTTTCATGTCACTCATTTAAATACACACGGAGACCTACTAAAGTTTTCCCGCAACATACTTGTAGAAAATATGATGATAAAATTCTCATCCATCTGCGAAAATCGGTTTAAATTAATGACAGTAACAAAGTAGTAACCGTTTTCGTAAATAAAAAAATTCCATCCTCATAGAAACATATATATATATATAAATGTACATTTCGTTTTAAGTTAAAAAAAATAAATGCATGATTATGACTAGAAGATAAGCCGAAAGCGCTGGGATCCATACAAAATTTGGACAAGTTTTACACAATTTATGTCCAGAAAAGAAAATACGATTGCAAGAAACACGTAATGAGAAGATCAATCGCAGTACCTTCTCAGTAGTCTTACACGAATCTCATCTATCTATCTATCTATCTATCTATCTATCTATCTATGAGATCTTAGAGATGTGCCCTGATGAACCGGAAAAATATATTGTCTGTGGAAATAAATTATAGTCGTGGAAATTTAAGGTAATGTATTTCTTAATTATTTATTTAATTTTTATATATATATATATATATATATATATATATATATATATATATATATATATATGTGTGTGTGTGTGTGTAATATATATATAATATATAAATATGACTAAATAGTGATTGAAAATTAATTAACTTATTTCATAGTTATTACAATAAAATATTAAATTAAAACATTTGTTAAGCTAATATTAAAGTATATAAAATTAATATGATTAAAATTCATACATTCATAAATTTTATAATTAAATTTATATTAGATTATATTTAATCAATATTGAATTAAAATAGTGAAGAAATTAAAATATTAAATTAAAATATTTTATTAATTAAATAGCGATTATATATATATATATATATATATATATATATATATATATATATATATATATATATATATATATATTCTATATATCTTAAGTAGATGGATGGATTTTTTAAAATTCTTAAGTGTATTATTTTTGAGATTCGACATGTAGAAATTGTAAAATGTCGGACCCAGTTTCTCATACTATTTTTCTTTTTCAAAAAGAACTCTTCACACATCATAATTAGCTACCTCCTCTGGAGCATAAACGTACACCGCATGGTACAAAAATTACCGGTCCACGCGTAAAATTGTAACTTACAGATGAAAATCACATTTTTTTCCTTATGAACACCACCTTTTTCTCTTAAAAATCACAGAGTGAGAATGACATTGTGTCAATGTTGAAAGTACTCGGAATAAAACTATGTATCAACACCGTAATTTTCTCTCTTCTTTTAATAACGCTACCAAAAAGTCCATCCGAGAATATGAGCGGAACCTATTGAAAATAGTAATATATATATATATATATATATATATATATATATATATATATATATATATATATATAATTTTCATTAAAAACGACTGACAAGGTACTGAGGTACTGCGTCGAAGTTTTTATTTAATTTTTCGAGCGTTTTTAGCATTTTCTTTTTTTCTGGGTGTACCTTATGTTGAAATTAATCTAAATTTCTGTATGTCCGAGAGCTTTCGGCTATACTCTTAGTCATTAAACACAAGCTGGAGAACTGAGTGATGGCCGTCAGACAATTTCTACAACCACATCACCCCTTACATCCGGCCACCTAACTGCCCAGTGTACACAATTGAGCGAGAAACCAACACAACTCCTTGTAACACCAAATATGAACTAAAAGCAAGGACTATGGCGGCAGGATTCTGAAGTTGTCTGAAGGCCGTGGTTGAAGCCAATGGTGATTTTATTGAATAATTTTACTCTTTGGTATTTCAAGATATTTTTTGTATAATTTTGGTAATATATATGATATGTCAGTGTATATTTCATTTTAACGCCATACTGACGAAAATTTGTCCAACGCACCCTGTATATTTGTATGAATCTTTGAGGATTCATGATTGAGGATCTTCAGAAATCTATCAGTAGATCATTTTGATTATCTGCAGGGATGTAAATGCCTTTCAAAAATAAATAAACAGTGAATGAATTTCATTTTGGAAAATCTGTAAAAATGTTATTCAACTGAATTTGAAGTTCATGTCGTAGGGTAGCATGATGTGAAATATTAATGTTGTCGATTAAGTGAAAGAAAATTAACATTGTTATAATTTGGCGCATACCGCGTAACAATACATAATTTAGCCTTCCATTACAAGACACTTTAGATTTGCTCTGAAATAGCTGGCGCATACTGTACACGCAAAAGTGAAAACACACACACCAACGCATTTATATATATATATATATATATATATATATATATATATATATATATAAATATATATATGCATTTACATATGTATACACACACACCCACACATATATATATGTATATATGCATGTATATATACATATATATATATATATATATATATATATATATATATATATATATATATATATATACACGCATGTATGTATATATATATATATATATATATATATATATGCATTTACATATGTATACACACACACACACATATATATATATATTTATATATGTATATATGCATGTATATATATATATTAGGATGGTGCAAAAATAATTTCGTTTTCTCACATAGTAACATATGTTAGAAAACGAAATTATTTTTGCATTAACCTAATATATATATATATATATATATATATATATATATATATATATATATATATATATATATATATATATATATAGCGGCATATTAGACAAGTTTTTCCAATTAACTTATATTATTGGTGTAATTATTCAATGAAGGGAGAAAATATCGTGTTGATATTAGATTGGGGCAAAAATAATGTCGGTTTTTGACGTTAGAAAATACATCAAAAGCATTATTTTTGCACCAACCCAATACATATTATGAATTATAAATACATAAAGACTTCGGAATAAATATGTATCAGAAAGTTAATTTATAATGTATACATACATATTTCACTCTGCGTTCATATATATATATATATATATATATATATATATATATATATATATATATATATATGTGTGTGTGTGTGTGTGTGTGTGTGTGTGTGTGTGTGTGTGTGTGTGTGTGTGTGTGTGTAAGCGTGCGTGTGTGTACGTGATCCGCTGAAAAGTTTGCAGGATAATAAGACAAAAATATGAGTTGTTATACCGTTTGGTATAATGTGGTACACTTGCATGTCTTTTAATCTACTAACTGGTTGCATTTATATCTTGGTCTCCCTGTGAACTTTTCAGCCGACCCAAAATCTTTATTGCCATGATGTACTTAAACACATTCACTTAACTATGACACTTCCAACTTTCGGTAAAAAAATTCTTATGATCATCCATTTTTGGCACAAAACTTACTCCTGCCTGATTAATGTGATCATAATTATCCAGATCATTAGAGTGCATTTTAAACAGATATCAATCGGAGCCTAATTTATCTGCATAAAACGGAAAGAATTGCCCAACTCCAGTCTGATGTGAAATTGATTATATTATATCCACACTTCTCTCCATCTAATTTAACTTAGAAAACTCATAGAAATCTGAAATCACTAAAATTGCTCTAAAAATATACTTAAAGACCCCAGTTAGATCTTATTTTTTCCTATAGGGAATATATTAATAAACCTCACTTTCGTGTATGTATATATATATATATATATATATATATATATATATATATATATATATATATATATATATGGTCCTATCGCCTTGGAGGCAACTGGTTTAGGAGAAGGAAAATTCTGAATTCAAAACCTGCGAAGGGTCGTTTGGGGACCTTGTGGTACGTAGTGCACCAGATCTCTGTATTCGGCCCTTCAAAAAGTGTGGTTAGTTCTGCACAAAGCCTTCATCACTATAATCAAATTATATGTTCTGGTGTCTGGGCTGTCGGTTCCTAGGAACTGAGCTGCTTGACCCTCATACATCAAATACGACGGGAGAGTTCACTATATATATATATATATATATATATATATATATATATATATATATATATCTTTCATTGAAAATCGCCAAGGAAGATTTAAGTAATTTTTATGAGTTTTTCCACCACTCTAGCATTTTCCCGTCTTTCAGAGAAGAAGGTAGAAATTGTCCGTAGTTATTATTGTTCCTAGCACTTTCGTCTAGTTCTATAAACATTATCAAGGATATTGCTTGTCGATGATGAATGTCCTTATGTTACCTTCTACATATTAGTTTAGATGTGAGGACTACGGTGATATTATGTTTTTTGGGCGGTCACATACTATTCGGGACCGGTTGACAGTGTAAGATTGATATCAGGGCAAGGTATTTAATCATCACTGCTTCCCTAATTATAATTATTCTTCGAATACGTGATTTGAAAAAGTTCTTGTAAATTATGATTTAATAAATGTTTATAAATCGCACTCTGCTCCTAAAGGTGACATGTCGGACATCTATTTAAGGAGGTAGGGTTGTGTCCGATATAGTTAATTTACTTTAGACCAGTAGCAAAGTCTTTAGTCTGTAGTGGTCACTGCGAGCTTAGATTTGGTAGGGTTATTTCTGTTGGTGACGACAAGGTTTGTGGTCTTCCATTTTCGATAATATGTTATTAACTTTATTTGTTACAGCAGAAATATGGTGTTTAATCATTTTCATTATAGTAAATTCATCCATATTATAATTATTGTGCATCTGATTGCAATAAAGTATGTTCTGTGTATGATGTATATTTTGTTGGCGATAACCAACTGGGATACATATGATAAAACCCCATAAACCAGGTTTTCTTCTCTGACCTATCATATCCCAAATACCTACACCCGTATACCAACTATCTAAAACGCTCAACCATATAATTTCTCTATACACAGCCAACAACTACAGCATAGTATCGACTAATGAAATTCTCCATATCGTGAAAGCAGCAAATCCCAGAGAATATACTATGGACTGACAGGACAACGAAAACCAACGTAATATTAGGTTGGTGCAAAAATAATGACGTAATAATGTCGTTTTTTGACGTTAAAAAATACGTCAAAAAACGACATTATTACGTCATTATTTTTACACCAACCTAATAGTTGTGGAAACCTTTAACATAATAAGCGACTGTTTCTATAAACACCCAACAATACTTCCGGCCCAAATTCTATGCGCTATCTTCCAGAAACAACTCCTAGCTTGTACCACGAAATCATTCTAAAGATGCTGTAAAGAAAGGTTGCTGCCCAAATACACATTACATATATATATATATATATATATATATATATATATATATATATATATATATATATATATATATATATATATATATATATATATATACCTCTGTCTGTGTGTGAATAAGAATAGAAGGTAAAAAAACTATTTAAAGCCGACTGATAACTGGCTTGATAATGTCCTTCAGAAGACGAAAGGCTTTGGTTAAGAACAGTTTTTCCTCGAGTCTTTTTATTTATTTTGTTCGTTCACAGATACACTCTATGTGAAAATAATTTGCACATCTACACACACACACAAATATATATATATATATATATATATATATATATATATATACACTATATATACACTATACATATATATATATATATATATATATATATATATATATATATATATATATATATATATAGTGTATATGTGTGTGTGTGTGTGTGTATGGCAGTAATTTTTTGGTTTGCACACAAAACAGGAAAAAAACTATATTTTGATTTTTTTTTTCAGTTTTTCGAATAATTTTTCTGATTTCCGATCTGGTTGGTATTGAAATATGAAATTTTACATATTCTATTACATATTCGAGTGGTGTTAGCCGAAAGTACTCAGGTAAGGAAGATTCCGTATTCTAATATAAACCAAAAATCAGATTAAAATTGGTCAAAATTGGGTAAAATGGGTCAAATTCATACAAAAGTTCAATTTAATATTTTATTTATTGAAACGGAACAAAACATAAACTTCGAAGATTTCAGACTTTTTATTCCGATGTACGATTTGAAACAGATAAATCAAATTTAAGGTATAGACTTTATTGATTCTACTTAACCATTCCTATATTTAACCAGATCTATATTTAACCAGATCTATATTTAACCAGATCTATATACCGTATGTAATAGGAAGAGTGTTCAAATCGTGTAACCGCATACTGATCCATTACGCAAAATGTTTAATATCTACAAAAAAAACTAAACTAATTGAGTTTCTTTTTTGCAGGTTTTCAGATAAGACGTTTAGCCATCTTCGCAAAATTTGTAGTAAGAATCACTGAAAAGCCGTTTGAGTTATTCAGCAAAAAGGAGAGCAGTTTCAAATTGTTTTGTTTCAGACCTACTCTTTTCCAAAATGTGCAATGGTGATAGGAAAAATATCATTCAGGTCTTCATTAGTGGTACGAGGATTTACACTCTGGCTTCCATCTTCAAAGTCCATTCAAGAACCATCAAGTCAACGGTGAATAACATTTAAAAAGAGGGAACAGTAGAGAGGAAAACTCGATCAGGTCAGAACAGGAAGAGGGATCATCATTTCGAATCAGAGCTAAAGAGTAAATTTCCAACTCACTTCATAGGACGTTTGGCCGGTGAGAGAAAAGTTTCAGCTCTGACAATCCAAAGAGCAGCGGAAAATGACTTGAAAATGAAACCGTACGTGTAACATGACGAAAGGTTACAAGGTTAGAGA
Organism: Acanthosepion lycidas; assembly: GCA_963932145.1. NCBI lineage: Eukaryota > Metazoa > Mollusca > Cephalopoda > Sepiida > Sepiidae > Acanthosepion > Acanthosepion lycidas. Next base: position 86,923,786 of record OZ010588.1, on the reverse strand, counting down.
GGGTGGAGATTATCTTGAATAAGTGGGAAAATGTTTGTTGAATAATATATATATATATATATATATATATATAATTATTCACCCGCTGCCCCACGCAGCAAGATGTAACACAAGGCCGAGTTTAAAGTGGGGTATCCGAGTTCGTAGGCTCGGGCAAAAATTCCCTATAGACCACGTAAAAACGGAGTCAGCTTCCCTAGACGAGACTCCGCCCCTCGGCAAAGCCTCGTCTGGGGGATACCCTCTGACATAAGCTATATATATATATATATATATATATATATATATATATATATATATATATAGATGAACTTTATTTCAATCCTCTATAAGCTTTCGATCCTTAGCTATGAATAATTAATGATGAACATGTAATTTTCATTTATGATCGATTTCATCATGATACTTTTGTCAAGTTTAAATTCGTAATTCTCAAAGTAGAGTCTAATAATATTATAAATATAATATTATAAAAAACACGTACCGTCAGTAATTATTCAGAGTATATAGCTTGTGACCATTATGTATTAAACCTGAATTTTTTTTTAATATTTTGCATTTTATGCATAATAATCAGATTAACCTTCATAAATTCCATGGATTAGAAGCATATTGTGTCACAGAAGCAAAATGTAGCTGCTTATCTATTTTATTCAGAGTAGCTATTGCCTATCTAGACGGCACCTCCCTGACACTAATATATATATATATATATATATATATATATATATATATATATATATATATATATATATATATATATAGTTAAATTCCCAGATCAGTTCTGGGGGCAAGACAGATTCGTATAAAATGACAATTGGGAAAAATCTTAGATTTTGCCGACGCGTTTCGTCTTCTGACTTTTTCAAGGCAAAAATGAAATCGAAATGTTTTTGTTGTTATAGTTACATTAAAAATCCAAATTTAAAAAGATAGACGCTTCTGTCTAAGCCTTTTTTTCTGGGTAATGTAAATTACCTTTATAGTAAGGGACTTTTTTTTCCATGCAGACAATATAGTTAAATTCCCATATCAATTCTGTGGCCAAGACAGATTGGTATAAAATGATAATTGGAAAAAAAATCTTAGATTTTGCTGACGCGGTAATTTACATTAACCAGAAAAAAAAAAGGCTTAGACAGAAGCGTTTATTTTTTTTAATTTGGATTTTTTTTTAATATAACTATAACAACAAAAACATTTTGATTTCATTTTTGCCTTGAAAAAGTCGGAAGACGAAAGGCGTCGGCAAAATCTAAGATTTTTTTACATATATATATATATATATATATATATATTCTCCGCAACAAAACGTGATACCTAAGATGTAAAATGAATTTTGAAAAATTAAAAATCTTCCTTGAAGATTTTATTTTAGTTTTAATTTCAAGTTAATAGATTAAATTTAATATTTGCAATAGACAATATAATTTAATGCTTTTGAAGACTAATTAAAACTGACTAGAATGAGATTTTGTTTTATTTTTATTAAAACAGCTGATTAGCTCCCCCTTTTTGACGTCTTTCTCCGCAATGTAATTCTTCTTAGTAAAAATGTTTTCTAAAAATAAAAAAAATTACTTTAGTGAAGCATTATTTCAGTAATATTAGCTGATCTAAAATATAAATAATCTGATTTGAAAGAAATATTATATACTTTAGGTTTAAAATATCACTGTAATGAATTTGTAACCCGATTATCGCAGTGTTTTTAAAACGACGGTAGCTGTATTGACATGTTGACAGCTATCTATGGAGTCTTTATTTGTAAAACATAACAGAAATATATAATAATATAATTATATAATTTTTAAGTACTCAGTAATCTTAAAAAATGAGGAAAATATTATCCGTCATTTAATGTTTTATTAAATTTTATAACTGTTCGTTTAAATTTCGTACTTATTTTCTGATAAAGTCGTGTATGGTCTCCAATACTTAAAAAAAAACGCAGAACGTTTATCCACATAAAAAAAATTGAACATTCTTTTGAACACGACAGAAAGGATTAAAAATTTAATAAAATAATTAAAAAAAACTGTGGACTTTCCCCTTAACATAAACATTTTGAATATATATATATATATATATATATATACATATATGTCATCCACAGACAGACTGTTTCGCTGTATCACAGCTCATCAGTGCGGATAGACATCCGGTTGCCTCTAGCTAGGAACGAAACCCGACTGAATTAGTATCAGGCTGATATTCTACCGCTAAGCTGTCGGCGCACGGCCGGATGAATGTGGATTTTTAGCGTATTTATTTTTGGAAACCGACAGTGACTCAATTCGGCTTGCGAAGAGTCTCGCTATATAGCTATAATAGTCACTGTTTATAAACCCATATATATATATATATATATATATATATATATATATATATATATATATATATATATATATATATATATATATATATATATATATATATAGTACAGTGCGTGTGGGTCCAGGCAACTCTTCCGCTTCCACTGGTTCGATTGAAATGATTCATAACTTATTCAGAATCCTGAGAAATGTTACGCACAGGAGACGATTTTCGTTGAGCTCAGATTCAGGGTTGTTAGATTAAGTTAAAAATATATATTAATATATTATACTACCCATTATCGTCGCTGTCATGGTTCTAGGGGAGTAACTCTTGTTTTCTTTTTGTATCCAAAATTGCAGCTTGCTTAAAATTTTAAAGTAGCTCCTGTGGAGGATTCTTGGTTTGGTCATCATCACAATACCTACGGAGGAAGAGATGCTATAGGCATTTAAATATTAATATATAATGTTTAAGCTTACCTTTTAAAAGTTCAACGATACTTCTGCTGCCACTTAATTTAAAGACGATTTGATGTACGTAGATCCTTATATCTTGCAGAAACAATTATTTTTATTTCATGGGTGACAGAAGAGGGAACAACTTATAAAATAAAATTAATAAAGTGTAAAAATGGAAAAATAGAAATTAGAATTAGGTATACATTCGACATTTGAAGAGTTAGAGAAACATAATTAATTTCAATTTATATTTTTATAAAACTTCCAACAACGAATTGAGAGGAAAAAAAAAATTTTTTTTAGATTTTTTCCTCTCAATTCGTTGTTAGAAGTTTTACCTGATGATCCTGAATCCTTAAAAAAGGATTTAGGTGAAATAAATTATAGTAATGGTACCTTAAAGTGGTTTGTTTTTCATTACATATTAGCTCTGTCCTCACATTGAGCTCTTAGGATTTCATCCTCTTTGGATTTACCAATTAGGTTTACCAAGTTCCTTATAACTTAATTAATTATATATATATATATATATATATATATATATATATATATATATATATGTATAGGTATAGGTATCAAGCCTTCATCCAAACTGTTGTGATTAAAAAAATTGGTAAGGTCAGTGTTTTTACATTTTTATTGTATTTTTCTAATTTTAGAATAAACACTTGTATATATTCAATGTGGTGTTTGTATGGAAGCTTTAATTCCTTTGTCTTCATCCTGTTATTCTTTGGAAAGCTGAAAGTTCGAAATAGTGTATGGTGTCATCGTGTGTAAAAATGGTACTGGGAGAAAAGCTGTATCAAAATAAATATATCTGATTTTGTTTCAATAAAAAAAAAATACGATAGGTGGATAGATATACAACATTGGATCTTATGATGGACTGAGGCTGACGAAAGTACGCAAACAAATAACAACACAAATTTGAAATTCGGACAGTTTATGCACAATTTTGATTTCAATACACAAAACTTCATTCGAAAATTAGACAGATATCGTCGGTTGTTTTTACTCAAACACTTTTGTGTGTGTCTGTATATATATATATATATATATATATATATATATATATATATATATATATATATATATATATATATATTGAAGTGCTTTTAATCGTAACAAGTCAAGAATTTTTTGTTCATTTAAGCACAATTTTTCGATTCCGATTTGCAAAATAATTTTGGAAAACTGGAAAAAATACAATTAAAAATTGAACAGAGATTGTCTTTTGAATTTAATTAAAAATGTTTGTGATAAATACTTGCTGCCTAGATATAACTTACATAACAGCTATATATATATATATTAGGTTGGTACAAAAAATAATGTCGTTTCTTGACGTAGTTTTTAACGACAAAACCGACATTGTTACGTCATTATTTTTGCACCAACCTAATATATATATATATGTGTGTGTGTGTGTGTGTGTATATATATATATATGGACACTGTGATCTACACCAAGAGGTGACAGTCCCCTTCATGCTTCAATGTAATCTTCAGGCTATGCGTGTTCGGCTTTGTCTTTATATGTATAGATAAAACAGGCATACAAATACGCATAAATAGAAGGTTCTGGTATTGTTATTTTATATATATATATATATATATATATATATATATATATATATATATATATATATATATATATATATATATATATATATACTGAAGATGATGATACTGAGTCGGATAATATTATGCATTCTACTCAAACACACACATATGTGTGTTTGTGTGTGTTTTTAGAAAGAGAGGAAGTAGTGTGGGTGAGTGTGTATGTGTGTCTTGTTGTTTGTATCATGATATCTGCATATATACTTACTGCAAGTTTTCTTCAAATAATTATATACACAGAATGAATATAAAATATTTATTACGTCACGCTAATTAGGGATGTATCAGCTTTTGTGGATTAACCTGTGGAAGTCTGCAATCCTGTTTCTGTAAATATAGATACACACAATTATATATATATATATATATATATATATATATATATATATATATATATATATATATGATAAAATATTGTCTCAAGGTATACTTTATTTATCATATAAAATTGCTCAATGTTCGGATGTGAATATATGCAGTGTAAGTACAGCTATCATCAACGAATGGCCACGGTCTGATTCATCTTTAAATAGACTATCACCATTTGGTGATGATCTCTGCGTTAACATTGCTTATATGGATATGCTTATGTAAGTATAATGCAGACACTGACAACTAAACGGTTTGAAATATTTTACAAGCGTACAAACGGACTGACAATAAGTCACGCAATATAGGCATGGGTACAATTTTAAAGAGTACAAATTCTTTTTTCATATTTATTGACCCTAATCCAATATTTAATCCCTTTAGCTCAGATGGTTTAGTTTCATTTTCTCTATAGGAGAGAAACAGTCTCGTACAAAATGTCTAAATGAGAAACATGAGTATGCATATATATATATATATATATATATATATATATATATATATATATATATATATATATATATATGTATGTATGTATGTATGCATGTATGTATATGAATAACGACAAAAGGAAAACTTATCATAGCAGATGCGTTTCACTTGTAATGGATTTTATCAATGAAATTGTAAGGATTAAAAACAATCTTTATATTTACTTTGATAAATTCCATTACTTGATGAAGTACGTCCGCTAAGATAAGTTTTCCTTGTTTCCTTTTGTCTTTATTCACATTGTCTTTTTACAGATATATTTTACTTATATCTGAAATTTTACCCACACACACACAAGCATATACATATATATATATATATATATATATATATATATATATATATATATACACTACACTTCAAAAGTTCAAAGCCCCCCAACTAACTAGCATGGGATGAAGTTGGAAAAAATGTAAAAGACTTCTTAGAGTCATTGAAAAAAAAATGAAATCCATTATCAAATTTATACTGTGAGAAAGTTTTGCCGCTAACGCCAAAAATTTGTCCTGCACTAATCAAGTCCAAAGGAGATAATTTTGAGGTGAGCAAAATTTAATCGTAGTTTTTTTCATAATAAAATTTCCAGTAAAAATTTTGTCTCACTTTTTTTTAACCATGTATAATAATTTTCTCTGATTTAAATTATAAAACAACTACTTTTTGGGGACCAATTTAAAAAATTACTAGGTGTAACCCCAAACTTTTGAAAGGTAGTGTGTATATATATATATATATATATATATATATATATATATATATATATATATATATATATATATATTGTGTATTCATTTATAGGCGTTAATGTCAGTTTCATTACAGTTTTAATTCGGTCTTATTTTTTTCGATTTCATTTTGAAGAATAAATTAATTGTCGGCTTCTTCATTTAACTCCGATGTCGGCGGGAGAATATTTTCTGTTTGTGTTTCAATATTGATTCCTTCGTCTTCAATTTGTTTGTTCATCACGCAATTGGTGTAATTGGTCAGCTCGTGTTTGTCAACAGTCGTTGTTTGTGAGTAACCCTCCTTGCCTTTCGGGTAGATGCTATTCTCGCCTCTTAGTGAACGGTTCGCTTCGAAACGGTCAACGCATTTAAATGCCTTGGCAAAACTCTTTCGGAAATTATCGCTGAGGAAATTATACAAAAGTGGATTGAGCATGCTGTTGGCGTATGTCATCAGATTGAATGCCTGGAACATTACTATGCGCCATAACGTCGGTGGTTTCTGTACACGGACGGCTAGATCTAACTGGAAAACCCAGTAGGGAAGCCAGCAAATGATGTATACCATTATTATACTGAGGACCATTCTTGTGACCCTTTTCTGCGATTTCTTTTTCTCGAGTGATTTCTTCACTGGTCCCGACGCACGAAGTCGCATCACAACACCAATATAAAAAAATGAAATCAGACTGCAAGGAATGGCGTAAGAAAATAAGAAATTATACCAAATGAATGCTTTATCTGGAGAAAGAGGTTGGTCTTCCGGCCACGCCATTGCACAGGTTTCTAAGCGAGAGTCTCTCTGACTTGGAACAGTAGTTGTATACATGAGAACAGGCAACATGATGAGTATAGACGTTATCCATATGCATATGATGATTAATAATGCCACTTTTGGTGTGCGCATGGCCATAGATTTCAAGGGGTGGCATACGGCCAAGTAACGGTCAGCGCTCATGACAGTTAATGTAAAGACTCCCGTGAAGCTATTAATGGACACTAGCAAGAAATAAAGCTTACACATGAAAAATCCGAACATCCAGGATCCGTAAAGAGATGTGGTGATAAGAAAAGGAATGCTAATTAAAAATAGCACATCTGCAATGGCCAAGTTGAGGATGTAGGTGTTGGTGACGGTTTTCATTTTGGAAAACATCGTGACGACGTAGATGACCAAACAGTTGCCGAAAAGACCTGTGGCGCAGATCAGACTGTTGCTAATCACCAGGATAATATTAAGAATAGCCATCGCTGTTTTCCCGGAGAAGTGTTCTCGTTGGACACCAGTCTCGTTGCCCATAAGTGTAGTTTCATTGAATAGGTACACCTCAGTAAATAGAGTATAGGTTTCATTTGTTTTAGACTCCATTTCCGTTTGTTGCCTGCAGGTTAAGAAGTTGGAAAAAAATCTTATTTTCAAAGAGAAAATTTGAAAGTTGCTACTTTAGGCAGAAAAGTAAATATACTTCCGGCTTCAAAATATCTCAGAATGTTTTCATTCGATTAAATTAACGCAAATAATACGAGGAAAAATATTCGTATATGTATATATATATATATATATATATATATATATATATATATATATATATATATATGTATGTATATATTCGTTTAATATGGTGCACTTTTCTTTCCCGAAAAAATCAGTGTTCGTTTATACCTTTTTTTCGGATATATTTTCAAATATTTTTTCTGAATATTTAATTTATATTTGTTTCTTTATTTTTTCTCTTGCGCTAGATATTTCTCTTTCAACATTTTTTTGGGGGAAATTATTTTCAACATCAATAATCTATAATACCATTTTTTTTATAAATAAGAAACGCCGAATGATAATTTTTAAGAAATTCACGATACGATGATATAATGCAGGTTATACGGTGCAGTTTTCTTAGAAAAGCTGTTCCATGAAGTATAAATTATGAATCCGAAAATATCTCTTTTCATTCATGAGATGCTTGTAACTGACTTCTGTGTAAATCCCCTGCATCCTTCATCATATTCCCTGTCATCCTTTGGATGGAGAAATAATTCATTCCTGGAAAAATAAGAAAAGAGAAAAATTTAATATCTTATTCACAAAAATGTTACAGTAGAATCCCTGACAACCGGACTAAGAAGGCCTTCCTGATATGAGGAATTGGTTACAAAGTCCGGATATGAGGAATACCGGATATATGGGATTCCGGATATGAGGGATTCCGGATATGAGGAATTAGTTACAAAGTCCGGATATGAGGGGTTATATTTAGATTAAAATAAAAGAACTGAAATCAGGTTTAACATTAGTTTTCAATATTTTATAGTAAACAAAATAAGCTAATGGTGATTGAAATATAACGGAATTGATTTTAAGGAAAAGAAAATAAATTATGTTGTGTTAATGAAAATTCATTAAATTAAGTTTGCAACGTATGCAAAACAAATAATGTAACGAGGAATTTTTTTAATCGCTGTTGCATGATGATACTTTCTCTTCTAATGTCATTCTCAACTTTTTTCTTTTTTAATTTGTTTTGCTTTTGTTCTTGAAATTTTTTAAACGAAAAACTCCTTTTTAACTCTGCGTGCGTTATCGCAATCGTCATATCTGAATGGTGGCTTTTCCATAAAACTGACAATCTTTTCAATAGCTTTTTCAATTTCAGTCCAGGTTCCATCACAATTGTATTTCTTTGTTCATTGTGGCAGTGTGAACGCTAGATTCTAGTTTCTTTGAGATGATTTTATATTATACAATGTTGATATTCCTATATTGAACCCAGACATTAGTTACAATGAAGTTTCACCAGCGTCTAGCCTGCTTAAAATTCCCACTTTTTACGATCACTCCAAAGTTGTTCTTTTCCTCTTATTCTCATCATCTTTTGCACCAATACAAGCCATTGGGATGAAATAAGCAAAAGCAATTATCCAAAGTAAATTTCCTCAACAACAGAAATTTCAAATCAGTTGCATATCACCCAAATAGTTCAAATGTACACATCAAAATCATGCCCAGTCATACGGGATTCCGGATATGAGGCACTCCGGATATAGGGGATTCCGCATATGAGAAATTCTACTGTAATATTCATTCGTTTCTTCAGTTACTTCTCCCTCTCTCTCTCTCTCTCGCTCTCTCTCGCTCTCTCTCTCGCTCTCTCTCTCTCTCTCTCTCTCTCTATCTATCTATCTATATATATATATATATATATATATATATATATATATATATATATATATATATATATATAAACCTAAAGAGCCAGGTAAACCTACTTAGGTTTCAACTAAACAGATCGCCAGGGTAAAACTGGCCATACAAATCAATCAGACATTCATTTATTTTTACAGATATATTTTATGTCTGAAGTTTTACGTTTATCCGTACCTCTCTCGATATATATATATATATATATATATATATATATATATATATATATATATATATATATATCCCACATATCACCCAAATAGTTCAGATTTACACATCAGAATCATGCCCGGATATGCGGGATTCCGGATATGAGGCACTCCGGATATGGGAGATTCCGGATATGAAGGGTTCTAGTGTATTCTGAAAATTGCAACGGACATTTTTAAATATTTCCTTGAACCTCTTATTAATATATCTTTTAGAGTCAATAACCAGTGATGTCCCCCAAAAAAATATTATTTTCCATTATAAGTTGAATAACAAACCGTTGTGTAGGTGATGTCGGAATAGCAAATCTTTAATATGCCATGTCCTTCCAAACATATTTGTTCACGAAATCGATTTCTGTATAAGAAGGGATGCTGAAATATTCGCGACCGATACAATTCCAAAATCTGATCAATTGATCAAATATCAGCATTTCATTTGGAATTTCTTTATGGACGTTCTGAGAGATATTCAGCATCACCCTCTCTGTAGATAACTAGTGCTTACTCTAGGATTGGCGGGGGAGTGCAGATATGCTATTTCATGTACATTAGCATCAGTACCTGTAATTATTCAACATGTATCCCATATTCTTTCACCAATACAGCTCAGTCCCGATTTCTTTAGTTTTTTGTTTCAATTCAAGCATATGTTTGATCTTCAAGCATATGATACAAGCATATGATTCATATGTTTTTTCTATGTGTAGCTTGGATTAGGTTGTTGCAAAAATAATGACGTAATAATGCCGTTTTTTGAAGTTAAAAAATACGTCAAAAAACGACATTATTACGTCATTATTTTTGGACCAACCTAATATTTAATTGGTTGATTGGTGTTTTTACGGGTTATCAATCTTTTGCAGGCTTTATTTAAAGCCAGAAAATCTTTTAGATTCTATGAATTTTTTTACAGATAATTATGATTTACTCAAACAAGTTCTGCTAATTAACCCATACTTGGGGGAGAATTCCTGGATTCAAATGTTTTCACGCTAGTGAATATTACGAATACGACTGAAATTGCAATTCGGCTCTCTGATTTTCAATTACGAGCCGTTATCTATTATACCAACCGCATATCGCAGATTATAGTACCTGGTATTCCCAAGCGGTCACCCATCTAGGTAGTGACACGGATCGACGTTCCTTAACTTCGCTTACCATACGAGAACCGATATTTCAACGTGATATGGCATTAAGCTTTGTACAGCGTAGAACTTTAGTTCTGTTGTTTTACAATTTCTTTGATGACATGCATTCTTGGTAAATATGTACGATGCTTCGTAGTAACATTTTGAAAACATATGACACTGTCTCCGTGCGCGCGCATGTAAATCTGGAAAATTTCTTAGTGACGCGTTTCGTTCCTCGAACGAAGTTCTTCAGACTAATAACAAGCATAGGTTACTAGTATTGATAATTAGTATGATGAAATTCGTTATGGAACAAAACTCTTCACAAAGAAGTTATTTTTTTTTTCATTTTGTCATTTCCATACATCCTATAAATTTGATCCATATATTGTCAATATATCCCAAGAAAAATAAGTATTCCATACACTACGCAATAGAAGTTTATTACATTATTTAATTCCACATAATATGCTTACCTCAAAGTTAAACCATATATAGGTTTCGTTTTGCTATATTAAATACAAACTAACATTCCAACCAAAAAATATGCATCAAATTATAAAAGATATATTTGAAAATTCTTTTGCTGGCATTTATTTTACACACAATGGCGTATCTTCTTTAATTTGTACTAGTCCTGGGTATGACGATAAACTACACCCGGCAGTAAGACCTCTGACCGGGAGGATGGGAGTTTTGAAGAGAGAGAAAACACCTCTTAATTGCTATTCTTCCCAAAAAGCAATTAAGTATACATGGGTTTATCCTAAACAAAATAGAAAACATTATGAAAATATAGAAATACACTTTTATAGTAAAAACACCAGCAATAAATTTTATATATAAATATTACCAACAATACATCAACCAACATGAAAAACTTCTTTCATGACATCAACCATAAAATATCCTAAAGTTTCTTGAAATCCAGACGTATTCCAAAATATAACTTCAACGAAACTACATTAATCACATATATTACTCCCTTTAATAATTATGTTCACACAAACATGTATATGCACAAATGTTGAGAATCATCTACCATGTATTCAATTGTGAAAGCAGAATAACATATTGTGTATTACTTCAAAGCTCCCAAGAAAATTAAATTCCAGCATTAAATGACCCATAAGGAGTTGATATGCCCTTAAAAACAAAGCGGATCAAATCAATTTGTACAAATGATTAGACTGATAAGCATGGACACAACTAGTCAATCGATTCCTGACTCAAAAACTGACTGGCTCTTATTTTCAACCCACTGTTTTAATCCACTATGGCCAGTATGTTTAGAATCGTTACGCCCTTGAAACAAGTGTCACTTTAAGGATTTTCTTGTTTAATTTTGCACATATGAAGAAGGAACATTTGGCAACATAAATATGGTTCTAGAAGAGGATGCTGAGAATACGATGGACCGTGCGTATGAGAAAGAAAAAGTAAGCTAAACTGGAAACAAAATAATGAGGTAAGAGGGCTTCGAAAGTATGATACTCACGGGACAGGTTGAAGGTAAGAGGGACGGCAGAAAACAAGGCATTACGAGCTAGTTTAAATTGATATCGAAACATGGTTTAGGAGAGATAACAAAAAGACAAAATTTTCTTTAGAACTACGAAAATGACGGAGAACAATAATCGCGAACACGGCTGAATGGACCACATACTCGGTATATGGCTGCTTTAATTTCTACTTCAATTATGTGCAATAGTCTTGTATGTTATGAAGAAAAACAGAATCATACAATTAATTACTTTGTGCTTCAAAATTAGGATGGTTTTCTTTGCCTTGAATTGTTCATTCTTCTTACTTTTTATAAATCGTCAAGAATATTAATGAATCTTATGGAAATCGCATAAAATATTGCCAAATAATTGTTCTTGACAATGGCGCGATAGACAACGAGGGAAGCAAAATGCAGCATTTAGAAATGTAAATATAAACTTGAAAATTAGTAGTAAATCAACGAAAATATGCTGAATGGGAGAAGAGAAGAACGTATTTAAATCTGGATAGAATGAACTTTTTTTGTATTTCTACTTGTTTAGTGTTATAAATGCGTTTGCTTAATTTGATGACGAATGAAATAATGGTATTTATTAACGCAGCAGTAGCCATAAGGTAATTCAGGCTGACTTGAGAGAAACAGTCGTGTTTATAATAGCTAAATCTGTTCCAATGATTGAAATGTAGATCTGCAATAGAAATCAACGAAAAAAGAAAACAAACGCTTACCAAGAAATTAAAATAGATATTAATAAAGAAATAAAAATATATCTATTCATTCTACTGAAATAACATTATTGTAGTAAAAACGATTCTTTAAAAATTATTCCTTATTTTTTTCCGAATTGTAGAAACATAGCGATATGAATAGTAATAACATTTTATAAACTGACTTTGTTCTTAGGATGATTGAAATATCTTTATTAAGTTTGAATAAACAAAGGATAAATGATAATTTAATAAACGAATAAATGACAAATAAAATATGATAATTGATCAATATATAAAATAAAAAATCACTCAAATCACTATGTTGATGATTCAACTATTTACTTCTGTCTTAATAAGCCTGATCAGTCCGATAAGATCAAATTGGCAGCTGATCTAAAAAGAAATGGACTACAATCTGTTGTTAACTGGGGCAAGAAATGACTTGTCAATTTCAACGCTTCCAAAATGAAACTTCACTCTATCAATCAGCAGAGAGATTCATAACCGACCTCCATCAGCATGGCGGATGCTAACCTCCAGGAGAGTGATTCAGTGCGCCTTCTTGGATTATCATTATCCACTTGCATGAAGTGGAAAGATAATATTGAATCAGTTGCAGGTCTACTGTTAAGAAAGTAGGTTCACTATCTCGTACTAGACAATTTTTATCTCCAGAATCCATTTTACAGATTTATAAATCTATTATTTGTCCATGCATTGAATATTTCTGCTACATATGATCTAGTGCTTCTACAATACATTTAAATATTCGTGATAAAATCCAAAAAAGAATTGGAATGTAATTGGTCATGTCATCGCCGACTTAAGTCACTTTCCAATCGGCGTAATGTAGCTTCCTTGTACATTTCCTATAAATATTTTCCTGGTACAGCTCTTGAGGAACTTTCTGCTATGGTACCTAAACTCTATGAATGTAAGCATAGTACTAAATTTGTGGCAAAGCTTACAGTCGAACATGACCAGATGTAACCGTAAGTTTTATGTTAACAGTTTCTTCTATCAATTGTTATCTTCTGTCTTCCTAATTATTGTTCGGTTATTGTTCTCTCACCTTAATAGTATTTTCTCATACTCTCCTACACTCAGTAATCTCTTGCGTTTTAGCATCTTTATTGCATTGCTTGGAGTGAAATTATTTAAAATAGAATATATAAAGGAAAGTATACTTATACAAATAATAAGTTTAAAAATAATTTTATAAATAAAACTATAATTTATATGTACATTGCATAAATAAATGCGTATTTACATCAATGTATAAGTAAAATAATATATATATATATATATATATATATATATATATATATATATATATATATATATATATATATATATATAATAAATTCTCCAGTCGAGTTCCGACGACCTCTTACTAGTTATCTGCATGCCTATGACGGATATGATATTTAAGTTGAGCTCGAGAACTGCACAAAAGCCCCCAAATAGTACCTGAGAAAGTATTGCATGCAAGTGCAGCAGGAACACTGTTAGGTGTTTTGTTTCGCTTCATATATATATATATATATATATATATATATATATATAAGTGAACATAGAAGTCAACACTTAGAGGGGACAGTCTGTTTCATGCTAGACGCAATCGTCAGGCCACGAGTCAGACAATCGTCAGGCAGACTCGTGGGTTGACGATTGCGTCTAGCATGAAACAGACTGTCGGCTCTAAGTATTGACTTCTATGTCCACTTTTATATTTACAGACGCTCTATCTCTGATATTGAGCACTTTATTCTATAAATATAGCACATCTTAAGACTATATTTCTTTATATATATATATATATATATATATATATATATATATATATATATATGCAAATTTACATACATAAATAATAAATATATGAAAAAATGCATAAATAAAGGTGTAATTTATGATCGCACCTCTAAATAAATGTATAGATGCATGATTAAATGAACTTGCAAAAGAACGCATTTTTATATATTAACCCGACAGATTTTATTAGTCAAACGCTTTTTTTTTAGTCGATATCCATATTTGAGCAGACGCTCCTTTTATGTATCAAACAGCATATTTATTTATTTTCGTCTACCTACCTGAATATTCTAGAAATCTTATTAAACAAATATGCGCTCTCCAGCAGGTTTCAAACCTGAACAGTGGAAACAGTCGTTAGATTATTAGAATAATGTTTAAGTTTTAAAATAAAGGTATGTATAAATGTAATAAATTGACTAAACTACATAATAATAAGCATACATGCAACTTATGCAATTTTGTCGACAGTAATAAGAAAAACTACGTGATGCCGTAAGAAGCTTAATTTCATTTAATGTCATATAAAGAACTAAAACTACGAAACTATTTCAGAACGACTGTGAGGGCTAGAAATTTTCGAAGATAAGAAGTTCTTTTAAAGAAAAGCAATACATACCTAGGGATAGAACTTTTTGAAGAATGATAATTTCTGCTATGTTCCACCTGTGAAGGAATCTTTCCCATGTAAAAAATCTATGTCTTTTATACTTCCTAATAGAAATGGTGACGCTTAATTGCATCTTACGGAATTGAAAAAGGAAGCATGGGAAATTCTTTGAAGTCATCGACAAGTCTCATCTATCTAATGCGTCTGCATGGGTTGAAATATTTGCAAAAATAAAGAAAAACCGGATGAATAATTAGCCAAACTATTCGGAATAAAATTCGTGATCAAAGCCTGTTCAATGTGCGTGATATACAAAGAAAATCTCGAAGGAATTAATAAGTCAACAAAGAAATCTTGAGAACACTGAACGTAGTCGAGCCATCTAAAAATATTGAAAATGAAATTGATTAAACAGAATAAAATATCGGAAAACTAAGCGAAAAAAGTTTCAAAAGAACACAGAAGACTTTGGAAATATTACCCAAGGTCTAAAACTTATTCAAAAGTCTAAGAATTTGAGTATTATCTTCTTTTTCTTTAATTAAATTCACCCTATGCAAGGCAGTAAAACCACTATGACACAAGGTATTACTGAGTGTGAAAAACATTGAAAACGCAAATATTATTAAGGAATGAGTACAATAGAAGAGTAATCAGGAAGACAGTAGATAATTCTTTTGAAGATCAAAGTTGGCTGGAAAGCATGCAGCTGGAAAAGAGTTTCACAAGGGAGAAGTTGGAGAAAAGAAACTATTAACATAGAACTTACGGCTACATCTAGCCAACTCAAGTGTAAATTGATGAACTAAATAGAAGAACTTTGAAATTTGAATCAATTGATGACTTGGCCTAAGCCCCTGCGCTCTGTACACCAGCCTCATTCGAGAGGATTTAGAATTTTTTTTTCTTTTATATGAAGAGGGAAAGGAATCATTGGCCCGGCGATTGCGCCAAACAGTGGATTATATGAGATTGAGTAATAATTTCCTGACCCAGACGCAAAGATGTTGCAGAGAAATATGGTAAATATTAGAAGAAAATAATGTGGAAATTTCACGGGAAAAATTACCATGAAAGCAAATGACATATATAGAGAAGACTTATAATAGAATATAATCGAAATTGGGTTGACAAAAGCTAAAAACTATTAGGATATTGCTACTGACGACGGTGAATGAATTGACGTATTGTGGACACTTAGGGATCTCTCATAATAGTTGTTATTTTTTATTTAAATTATAATAGCAATATTTACTTACTGGTTTTAAGATGGTGATGTTGCTAGTGGAAGTTTTTACATATTATTATAATAGACTTCAAAGTACTTTTAACCGAGATTTTGGAAATCTAAGGCGGTCTCCAAATGTTGACAATCACAGAATTCTCCATTTACAAATATTCCTCATCACCCCCACTAGCATCAGTCCCACTGTCATAGGATCGCATCTAGATAGTCTAACAGTTCCTCATCTCTGGGTTTATTCATGTGTCGTGCGCCCTAGTTGACCTGGGAGAACACATACCACTTCTGGTCACGCACACAGGGCTGTGGATTCTGTTGGAAGAATCTACAATGACGTGTCGTCGTAACAGCTGCCTATATAGCTATGGAGCCCGGTCTAGCCCATTGTGCTAGACGTCCGCTCTTTGATAGTTCTTGATTTTAAAGTTGGTGAGTGTCAAGTCTTCCTTCTAACCAGAAAGTCCTGGTTGGGGGAATTGTTTTAGTTATCTTTGACCCGAACATACGACAGGTTTTATTGGTTTACATGGAACCTGCAACATGCATCCAGTGACCTGCCATTGGCTGATTGTGCTTAATACATATTTTTGGTTTAATACACTGTCGTTAACTGACGAGGAAAGCGATCGCTTCATCAGTAGATAAGCTTGTCACATCGGATAATACATTGAATTTCCTATCAGAAAAATATGGAATAATGATAAAATCAACAAAAAACTGGTATAATACAAGGAGAATTGTATCGGAAAATGTTCTAATATAATTTTCAATTAGCAAAGCAAAATTGAATTTACATGTATAAAGCAGGCACCAAGCGCTTACACGCCAATCCTAAGAAACTAAGTCGACCTCTGTATTTAACAACTTCATCAAACTTCAAATATTCGACCCGATATGTGACTGATTTTAAAAATATTTTTTTCTTTTCTGTTTCTTTGAAACTTCACTGTTTTTCATAAAATTCAAAGAAGAATCAGCAATATTATTGGTCCCGATCTGGCATCTCGGCTTAAGTCACTTTCCCACTGCCATGAAGTTGCCTTCTTTTTGCCTTTTCTATATATACTTTCGTGGTAATTGTTCGGATGACCTCTTTGCTATGGTACCTAGATTCTTTGAATTTAAGCGTATTACTCGATTGGAGACGAGGCCTCACCAATTAACAGTTGGGTAGGCTAGATTTAACGGTAAATGTTACGTTAACATTTATTTTTCTCTTGAGAAAATTTCTTCCGACTCCATACTTTCCAGCAAACTTTAATCTGCAAAAATTGAAATGCAATGTCAATCACAACCGACTGTCCTCCTTATTACTCTTCTGTTCTCGCTCCCGAATAATTATTCGTGTTCCTAACTATTCCACACCTACTAACTCCTTGTGTCTCAGTGGCTTTACTGCTTTGCTTGGAGTAAAGCCGATTAAAATAAAAACAAAAAGAACATCACATTGTTCTACTACAAATTCTCCCATTTCTTATCGAATAAGACAAAATGAGCGACACTGAACACAAATGTTAGAATTTTCTTTTGAATATTTAAGAAATGTATTGTAAAAATTTTGTCATTGTTATCTGGCATGATTTTTTCTTTAGATTCGTGGTATGCCGTGCGCAGACATAATGGCGGAGGACAAAGTTTTGAAAGACAAAATGATAAATGGACAAAATCCCGAATAGACAAAATGTCAAACGGACAAAGTATCGAACGAACCAACTGTTGAATGGACAATGTGCTGAACGGAAAAAGAATCGAAATGACGAAATGAAGAAAGGCCAGTAATGTGTTTACAATAGAATAACTTTTACTTAGCATGCAAGTATCATGCAGTTAAATAATTATTTTTAGATTCTAAACTAAATTATTTATTAAGTGATGAAAAAACGAAGCAATGAAAAATTTAGAATAGCTTAATTGATTATTTGAGTTTTTAAAATCATGACGATATGTTTGTTTTTTACTCTGTCAACATTTTTTCCTTTGGAAAGTTTGTCTTTTCGGCATTATGTCCATTCGTCATTTATTCAGTTTGACACTTTTTCCATTTGACACGTTGTCCATTTGACACTTTATTTGTTTGATATTTAGTCCATTCAACATTTTGTCTTTTGACACTTTGCCCTACTACCAAATTACAGCCATATCGCACTGAAATACCGGTTCTTGTCCAATTACTGAAATTAAATAACATTTAGCCTGGCCAGTACTTAGATGGGTGACCACTTAGGAATACCAGGTGCTGTGAGCTGAGATGTGTGCGTGTTGTAATGGACTTAAAAAATCGAGTTCAAATTCCAGTCAAGTTCATTACATTTACTTATTCGTAACTACCATTGGTCAATTATGAACTGGAAAGAGATATGATCGCCTAAACATGAGACATTTACCCCTACCAAAACACACTGGGCCAGCACAGCGTGACAATGGTTCATTCCTCCCCATTAACCTGGAGCAGGCCTACGTCAACATTTGTTTAAAATTTTGGCTTTCTGAAACTTTATCCGTTAGACTCTTTGTCCATTCGATACTTTATTCGTTCGATATTTAGTCGTTCGATACTCTGACCTACTACCGTGGCACACGATTTCTTCAGAAATAGATATATATTAAATGTTTAAAATTCATGTGAAGGCCAAGAATAAGCATTTTCTTTTATTGTATTTATTCTATAGAAAGACTGACACAGAAGGGAAATATAATATTTATATGGCTAATGATTTCTTTGTATTTTTTATTTATTTTGAACACATTTTTCATGAATAAGCCTTTGTCTTCCTGTCATTAATCTTTCTTTCAAATTAAACTTGATTTTTTTTTCACTCAAGCTTTCTTATTATCATCATCAATAGGAATACCCCTGAAAATGTCACCATGTGCTATTTCAATTTTCTTATGAATCTTAATTCTTAAGTTAATGATTGAATAATTTCAGGGAAGGTTCTACCGTAATAAAATATCCGTAGATATTCCTCTATCGCTTTGTTAAATATTTGAGCTTAACGACATTAACAAAATATTGCAATAACAATCATGCAAAAGCGGGTACAAATGAAAAGATTTAAAATTTACAATTTTTTTCCATTCACTGAAATAGACATAAGACTCTTCTATCTTTCTTTCTTTCATCTTCTCGCTGAAACGCAGTAGCGTCTCTGATATGTCTTATTCGTATTTCCAAACAGTCTAAATAGTATAGTCCATTATTTATGACGTATTGGAAAGAGGCGCTAAGCACTTCTTTCTTTCTTTCTTTATTGATTTCTTTCTTTCTTTCTTTATTGATTTCTTTCTTTATGTCGTTTTCTCACTGAAATCTAGTAAGGTTTCTGATATGTCTCATCCGTATTTCCACGCGAACAAAACGGAATAGGTCATTATCTCAGATGCGTTGGCAGGTCGTAACGGTCGTGCTAACGAAGGCAGTGACAAGCATAATTTTAATAAGATATTTCGGACTTTTTTGTCGTTGCTTTTTATCGCCAATTTTTTTTTTTTTTTTTTTCATTCAAGATTTTTCCATTCGCTATATTTACATAATTCGTTTCTTGGCCTCTTTTCTTCCCTCTTCTGCCGTCTTGAGATTTTCGTCTTCCCATTTCAATACATTCTCCATACGATTCCTTGCTTCTTGAATTAAGACTAAATATACAGATGAAATTCAGAATACTCTGATTTCTTTATAACTGATCCATTTTTTCCAAGGAAATCATAATTCTTATAAAATTAATCGACGTCTTTATAAATTTTCGCAGCGTTTCAATATTTACGCAAAACAATCATTAAACATTAAAAAGAAAATTAAAAAAAAAAAGAAAATTTTGAATTCAAACTGACGGAAAAATCTTTTCAGTGATTTCTTTTTCTGTGTTTTATAGCAGAAATAATCTTCTCTGTTCGATTGAATGTCATTAATTGTGGCGGCCATTGCCCATTGCTTAAAATATAGATTAACACGGAATACGCGCAGATAAAGACGACTTAGACGCTTAAGAGAACCAGACGGATGCTAACAAAGAAATACGTTCAATTAAAAAAGTGGAAATTATTGAAAAAGCACTTTTCATAAATCAATAACGAACTTACCATGTGATTTTCTATTCCAGAGAACTTAGACAAAGTTTTCTTTACAAATATATCAATAGGTACTGACTGAAAAAAAATCAAGTAAAATACCTACGTTATTAAAACATGCAAATAATAAATTTGATCCATGGGATATTGAAACTGTATATATTTATTCTTACTCACGTCTGATAATAATAATAATAATAATAATAATAATAATAATAATAATAATAATAATAATAATAATCGGATGGGTTCGTCTTAAAACTATTTAAAAAAAATAATTTCTAAAATTTCAGGTTTTGAAATGTTTTATATAAAAATTAGAGATTTAACTCCTATATCTTACCTTCATTAACCCGGATTTTAAATTATTCATTTAGTTTATTTGTTTCATTTTTTTTAATCTAATCCACCCAATGCAAAGCAAGTAAAGCCAGTAAGATACAATTATCTGCTTTAATAAGAAAGGATGTAGAAGAGTGGCCTTTCAAGACAACTTTCATTTCTCGAGTTGATAAGAAATAATGAATCAGTCCAAAATGTCTTCCGGATAACGATACCTTTTCCACTTGTGAAGAAGACCGGTACGCTGAAACATGTCAAACATATTCGAGATGTCCAAATCAACCAATGTTCCCCATTCTTATCTAAAGCTTGATAGACTCATTCTGCAATAATCGTTAATATATCAGCAGGTAACCAAGAGATATATTTCATGTCTTAAAGAATATGAGTTGCGTAAACAATTCAGCTTTGATTAGCGCCTCTAAATAACTGCTAAAAAAGGTAGAAGGCCAATAGTCCGATAGTTGGAAAGGTCAAACGGTTCAACTGGGTTCTAAAAGACTGGAATAACAAATAATGATTTCGAACAAGCAGGAACACAAGAGGCGGCGAGGCATTTATTACACCGTTTAAAGAGAACAGGAGTCAGTTCGTGAGCAAATATATTAAGAACTATTACAATGATATCATCAGGTTCACATGCTTTGTGGAGGTCCAGATTAGATGGAAGGTGTTATATGCATATCACTCAATAGAGACTTTCTAAGTAGAACTTCAGGCAAGGATTCAATAGATGAGTCAAGATTATAGTTTAAAGAGAATTTAAGGGCAACATTCTGCTTTATCAGAAGAAGATGTTGACGTTTCAAATTGATTAAAGAGAAGAGGAACAGAAAACTTAATCTTATTCAATACAATATTATAGAGCCGCCAGTAGTCATGAGACAGTCCCACATTCCATCAGCAAACAAAAGCTTAAGCCTTTCGAGGAAAATTTACATTCATTACGTGCAGACACGAATAGCAGTCTAATGTGATCGGAACTGTCACGCTGATATAGCCAGAAAAAGTGCTTCCTGTGGACTACAGTGGCTGAACATGCCAGTATCCACTATGAAAAAGAATGAGGTTTCACCTGGCATCTTGAAAAAGGAACAAAAACATCTATACCGGCTTTGCCCTAACATAAAACATGTCGGCCAGAATTCTCAATAGGAAGGTTAAGAATATCAATCCAAAGGGCGTCTCCAAGAAGGTCAAAAAGTGAATCAAAATCACCATGTGGGTAACAGAAAGGGGTCTTGTGAATAGTATGTTCCTGTCTCATAGATGACTGGAAATATATATCAATAGATACTACAGCGTGATCGGAGTTGCCAAGAGGACAATGTTGCGAAGTGGGACAAGAGCTAGGAGAGGAGGCAAGGAACAAATCAGGTAAGGAAGCATGTTGATCAGATTTTTAAATTGTTGCTATAATCATTATTAATCATATTTAGTATTTGCATTTTTTATATATAGGGTGTTTTTATATATTGAGTGGCTTTAAAATGTCTATAAAAGAAAGATATTAAAATAACTAAATTTTTCTTTTAAATTACACTTATTACAGCAATGTTTTAAAATATTTAAATTGTAATTTTTTTTTAAAGGTTACAAATAGAAATTTAGTTACCTACCTTAGATAACGTTATTATTTTTAATTAACAGAGCGCGTTTCATGCGCATTAAAAAAAAATCACAACTATCAATTATGATCTTGGATGAGATTGAAAGTACTTGAAAAATACAAGAAATGAAAAGCTGCAGCGCCTTCCTTAATAAGTTTTAATAACAACATTAAGAAATTGATCCGTTAATTTATCCCAAATTAACGGATCAATTAAAATAAAAATAAATAAGTATAAAATGTCTAGGTATTTAACCAAACATACACGAATGAAGATATGCTGCCTATACATACATACAGATATATTTAAGACAAATTTACGTTTATACATTCTTTTTATAGATACAAATAAACAGTATTAAACAACATTTACCGGCCTGAATGTCCGAGAAATTTTCATAGGCCGGTAAATGATGTTTAATACTGTTTATTATAATCAGACCATTTACTTAAATATTTCTATCTATTCAAAGTATGTATAAACATAAAAATGTCTTAGAAATAATTGTCGCACTTTTTCCATTTCATATATATATATATATATATATATATATATATATATATATATATATATATATATATATATATGAAAATTTCGTTGAAAACGACTGACAACGTGTGGTAGTTGAGTTTTTTATATTAGGTTGGTGCAAAAAATAATGACGTAATAATGTCGTTTTTTGACGTATTTTAACGTCAAAAAAACGACATTATTACGTCATTAATTTTGCACCAATCTAATATAATTTCCCACGAGATCGTTTTTATTTTCAAGGATATAAATTGTATTAAAAGAATGTTTTCCAAACGCTTTCGGCTATGCTTTAGCTATTATCAAGGATTCATTTTTGAGACTTGAGCTATGGTCAGAGGCATGAGACATGACTCTTCTTGTGAAACATGTTGTAATATATCCAATATAGTTCTTTAGGAATTTGAAATACTCAGGAACATATCTCTGTAAGGGACAAGTAAACTTGTAAATAATATTGGTTCTCTGTAATCTAAATCTTGCAGATGATTTATTATTTTTGACGATGACGTCAGCGGTTTTAATTTTATTGTAATAAATAATTAATTTAATTATCTTTTTTTTAGTGACTGTAGTTGTGTATTTCTTTTTGTGACTAGATTTCTCTGTGTGTGTGTGTTTTTTTTATTGCAATCAACATTATCACTTATAATATATTATATATGTATCACTTATGTATATTCTTAAATCATTCTGTTAAATAGGATGTATTGCTAGCATAACGGTTATCAGCAAGGAAAGGTTGTTGGGGGACTGAGTTCAAACTCGAGTCTAATCCGGTTTCGTTCACTTACACAGTAACAATCTTAAGGAAGGCATGAAACCATCACATTTCCTCCAGAGCATATGGAATAACTAACAGACTAGGATCTCTAGTCTTAGGTCAAAGATAATCAAAGAGAAGGAAAATCGTCAATTTAAAACAGTAGAGAATACATCAGGAAATCACTATCTTTGCTTGGAAGACATTGTAACAGAGACAAATAATTTGTGGTGAGCCATGATCGCCTACGTCACGAATGGAAATGAAATTTTTAAAAAGTGTATACAGATGTAATTGTTATTTCATTTGTGGTCCTCTCTTTTTATGACCGGTCATTGTTTAATTACCCTGGACACTGTTCCTCAGCCAAATCACTCGTCCCTATAGGATATATGGAAAATTAATTAATCATATTAATTGATTTAGCTATGAAATCATTAGCTTAATTGTCAACATCATTAAAATTATTACGTTTGTCTGTGTTGCCAGGGAAGCAGAATAAATTTTACAATGCGTACTTTATTTGTGTGTGTGTCTATTTGCCCTTTTTTATTTCATTGTTCCAGACATCATTCCCTCTAAAGGTAAATTATCGAAATTTTAAATTTTACAATGTGCACTTTATGTGTGTGTACGTGCGTGTGTCTGTATGTCCTTTTTTATTTAATTGTTCGAAACATCATTCTCTCTAAAGGGAAATTGTCAAAATTCCAGTTACTATCTTCTTAAAAAATCTTACGTTCATACTACGCCATTATAATTGATTGTTCACTAGACTTTAAAGATATTTACAACCGTGTTACTTATCTATGATCCTTCATCTATATGCCGTGTCTCCTCACAGCGTTGACGATTATCGTTCTTCATAATTTATTATCATTTTAAGCTGTTGTCATATTGGAAGAAAAATGAGTAACTACCAACACCGAAGTTCGAGCGTGACACTGTGGACTTATGAATATATGTTTTTCTGTCAGGTATATAAAGAGCGGTGTCAGGCTACTGACTACTGTGAGTATGGAGTGATTATTAAGTGGAACTATCCAGTCGAATTAGTGTGAATTATTGTGTGTGGATTATTTTGATTCAGAATTTATCGGACGTTAAGCTGAGCCGCGCTACTATCAAGGTATTTGAAATGATTAATTATCTTTGGTTGGCTGTTACTTCTTTTTTCTTGTTAAGTATTTATTTGCGGTTGTAATTAAATACTGTTTTATTTAACAATGAGTTCTCGAGTTATACTTAATTATTTACGGCTACCTTACGACACAAAAGCTCCTAATAAATTTTGTCTTAGCTATTCATTACAAGTTTAATATATGATCCATTTTCTAGATTTATTTTGTCTTGCTGTTTTCCCGTTTTCTTTTATTTCAAATGTTAGACTCTGACAAGAATTCTTTCAGTTTCCCTGCCAAAAATAATCCATCATAATCCTCCTCCTTCTTCTTCCTCTTGTTTTTCTTCTTGTTCTTCTTTTTCTTCTGCTTCTTCTTGTTCTTCTTCTTTTTCTTCTGCTTCTTCTTGTTCTTCTTCTTCTGAGCGATGTCTGTTCAGGATGCTGGCGAGCATGTTTATCAACAATTCCCTATTCTTTCTAGCTCTTAATAAATTTTATCTTTTTGTTATCTCTCTTAAACGATTTACTCAAACTATTGAGGTAAGTTATGAGTTGTTTTCCTCTATTCCTTTTGCCTTCAATCTGTCTTGTAATTATCAAATTTTCCAATCCTTCTTTCCTCATTTCAAATTTCAACTTTCTTTTCCTAACATTAATTAAAAGTGTCTTTTTTGTTTCCATTTTCTTTGTCGTTGCTCACATGCTCAGCATCCTTCTGCAGAACCACATTTCTGTTACTTCAAGTCTCTTCCTTATTCTTGAGGGGAGTGACTGTCCAGTAATTACTTCCTGAAAAACTTCGTGAATTTGTTAATTAATACCTCAAAAATAGATTTCACAGAACATCGAATTGTAGAAGATTTTGTCGTTAGTTAATATGAAAAATCTTTATCAAATATCTACAAGTTTAGATAACTATATTAGGTTAGGTATGCTGCAAGTTAGTATGTTTTCTAATCGAAACATCTCGTATGTTGAACTTCAAAATTCAGAAATAAATTGTCAAACCTCTATTGATGATGAGAATAACAGAGTCACTTTCTTGCCAAGTCCTCTTCGAAAGTATTTTCAGTAAAATTGCATTAGGATTTACAAATCTAGTTTTAGCGTTTCACATCTTCATACATAAAATCAAAAGAAGCCCTTAAGCATTTACAAGATAAAATCAGAAATAAAAACTAGAATGAACTGACTGGACCAAAAATGATTCACCATCTTTTAACTGTATTCCTGGAATATTTGGAGACATGGTAGAAGTTCAGTATAGTCTCAGGTTTCATTATATCGTGCTAAATCATTTTATACAGAATTTATATAACTTTCTTCAACATTACATATACTCAGTATTGTATAATAAGTAAAATCAGTATTCTAAGTTCAATTGCCTGTCGTCAGGATGGCTGATTTTAATATCCAGGAAAGTGACTTATTGCACCTTCTCGGGATGATATGAAGTGAAAAGAAATATTGAATCTGTTAAGGTCTGCTGCTAAGAGAATTGGTTTACCGTTTCCTACTAGACAATTGGCTTCCAGAATCTGTCTTTAGAAATCATTTGTGAATCTAATATTCGTCCAAGCTGTGAATATCACTGCCACATTTGGTCTGGTGTTCCTTCTGTATATTTAGAGATTCTTGATAAGATACAAAGACATATATGCTATATTATTGGTCAGGGGCTGAACATCATAATTTCAGCCACTTTCATCATCGCCATAGCGCAGCTTCCCTGTGCCTTTTCTATAAATATTTTCATGGTAATTGTTCTGATGAGCTTTTCCATATGGTACCTAGCCTTTACGAATTTAAGTCCAATATTAGGCTGACAGTAAAATCTCTTCCTTTTACAATTGAAATTGCTAGATGTAACCGTAAGTTCTACGCTAACAGTTTTTGTCTATCGTTTTTCTCGCTTGTGGAACTTTCTTCTACATTTCCAGTTATTTTTGGTTTTCGAAAAAGTAAATGCAATGTCCATCATTATCTGTCTTCTTAATTCTTGTTCTTTTATCGTTTTCTCGCCTTAATAATGATTTTCTATGTTTATTTACACTCTCGGTAATTCCTTTTAGTGGCTTTGTTGCCTAGCTGTATTAACGAAGTCGAAAAGTTAAAACGTAGATTCATGTTCGAAAGTAGATGTTTCAATTAGAAGAAAAGCGTAAGAACAGACGCTGGAATTTATACGATATTCTAATTAGGCAAACATTCACAAATTAACAATAAGAAACAAAATTGGTGTCCCCGCTATTCATCTCGAGATGCTAAACAAATTCCAGAGATGGATATGCAATATGATAGGTCTGGTTCTGGCATCTCATATACAATCACTCTCTCACGGGCGAAACAAAATCATTAAAGGGACGTTATTTTGCCAGGTTATCTACGACACTTTGGCAAATATAAGACGTTTGATTTAAACCGCATTGTTTGTGTCGCACCAGAAGGTTTTTCTCGCCTGAATCCATCCATTTGTCCTTGCATTGAATACTGTTACCATATACGATCTGGTGTCCCCGCTATTCATCTCGAGATGCTAAACAAATTCCAGAGATGGATATGCAATATGATAGGTCTGGTTCTGGCATCTCATATACAATCACTCTCTCACAGGCGAAATGTGGTTTCCCTCTGTCTTTTCTACATGTATTTTTATGGCAACGATCTACTTTCATTGGTTCTCCAACTGCATGAATTTAAGCGTGCTACTGGGTTGGCATCTCGGTCCCACCCTTTTATTGTTCAAACAGTTGTAACTACCTCTTCTACTCCAACATCTTATTCTCTCACACTTCTGGACAGTGGAACTTGTTCCTCCCACTTGCTTCCCTGATAGCGATAATCTTCAAATATTCAAATGTAATGTCGATCAACATCTTCTGATGCCTTGATCTTGATCCCCGTCCTTCTCTTTATCCTTTCTTCAAACATCCTTCTTTATTCTCGTTCTTACTCTCTGTAGCCCCTTGCTTGCAATTGGAACTCCCACATTGCTTGGTGTTAAATACTTAAAAAATGCTTCCATGCGTCACATAATGCACAGGTGCTTCGTCTCTGTTCAGCAACAATCCTTATACCCTTGTTCGCCATTCTGCAATGATAGGCATCTGTTTGTTGCTGTTAAACAAAAATCGTTTTGCCTTACTTCATTTTCATCTGCTGATGTTTTAAAAGATATTTTATTTTCTTTGTTCTTCTCGCCAGAAAGAATTTATCAGAAAATTTTCCTAAAAGCAAACTTTCATTCAATAAATTCGTTAAATGGAAAGGTCGCTATTTCGTCTTTTATTTATTTGTAAAGATTTAAAATAATTCATGTTCCTCTTGCTATAATGACTTCTACTTCGCCATTACGTTTATCGAAAAGCGTTCAGATAGAAGACGATAACGATATTTCAGTTCTTACTTACCTCGCTTACAAGTAATTATTGCTGCAGGCGAGCAAAAATGCCTGGCCTGAGTAAAAAGGTTAGAAACAATAATAAGCAGGTAAGATAAAGTTAATCCGATAAGACGGAAGTTTGGAAACAAAATTTTCTCAAATCAGCTTCATGATTGGAATCTGTTTCTTTCTGTATTATGGATGAAACAAGTTATCTAAATTATCAAGAAAAAAAAAACATTTCTATTAAACGATTATATGCATTGTTGATGAATATGAATCAATTTTAACATTTAAGTTTAACAAGTTTCAAGTTTAAAATTTATATAACTTTGCTTTAAATATCTTATGCCATTTCCGATTGAAAACTTTACTTGTAAGGAATCAGCGGAAAAAAAGAATTATATTCATTATAATATGTTCGTAATAAATGAGAAGTGCCTGGCTAGAAAAACTATTTACTCTCAAGCAAAATACCAATTTCAAAATTTAACTAATATATTTAAACTACAGGGTGTCCTGTGAAAAAGTGGCAAATTTATTCTTCGAGATAATACACCAATTCTAATTGGTCCACCTCAGTGGCTGTGTATCTGAATTTTATGGATTACTGTATCTGAAGTATACTCTTAACTCACTTGCAAAACCGTCGTCGTGACATCGGCGATATTCATTTATTGAAGCGGAACTTAATTTAAGCTTGGAATGAAATTCCTCTTGACACTATCACCACAAGCTATTGCTTCCTGGTTAATACGCTTGCAAATTTGTGTTGAACTGTCAGGTAAATATTTGGAACATCTAAGTTGACTGTTCAGCTTGTACATGAATCATGCTTGCTAAAAAATGTATTTCTGAATTTACCCCTTTTTTACTGGGCACGTTGTGTTTGTGATGTATCGAAACGAAATTATCTGGACACAATTTAATAGATGTTCCGATATGAGAAATATTAGGTTGGTGCAAAAATAATGACGTAATAATGTCGTTTTTTGACGTTAAAAATACGTCAAAAAACGACATTATTACGTCATTATTTTTGCACCAACCTAATAGATGTCTAGCTGAATGGTTATAGAATTCTAGCCATGGGAACAATATTCAAATCTCACTCGGGTCAGTTAATCAAAGCGATTGCTTGTGCATACTATCACCTTGTGGAGACTTTTAACGCAGGCGACAACGTGCAAAAGTACCTCAAAACATACTACAATATTCGATCGATTAAATACTTTGCAAGCCATAAATGTTTGTGCTAGTACAAAGTCACTAGTCTATGAAGAATGGCCAAATAAAGCTCTTTAGCACTGGCTGGAAATCTATCTATAGTCAATGTCTTAACAAAAATAACACCTTCAGCAGCCTAGACATTCTTAGGGAGTTTTCCCTTTTAAAAATTCACAATGACTGAAACCGTTAAACTCTGCAAACAGGCGGAAAATAACGCAACATAATTAAATATTTTTTTAATATTTTTATTGTATAATATAGATAGGTTAGTTTTTATCAAATCTATAATGACCAATGGCGTAAAGGTGGTCAAACTCCTTGGAATTCATCCTTCGCCCAATAAGGGAAGACATCAGAGACAGCTATCCAGCGACTATTCGCATCAAACAAAAAATAGATTTAGGGACTTTGAATGTCAGAACTCCAAATCAATGTGGCCAGCTAGAAATTATAAAGCAAGAAATGAATAGCTTTAGTGTTATTAATTTAGACTTACGCGAAATCAGGGGAGAAAAAGATGAAGAACGCGTCATTGAATAAAAAGCGGTCCATATAGATAAGAGGGGAGTAGGATTTATATTAGTCCATTACATGCAGAAATGTGTTCCGGGACAATATCATCTATCTGATACAATTTTTGTAGTCAAACTGATAAGGAATTCATATCTGTCGTCCTATATGGCATTGAATGATGGGCGATCTCTTCACAGATAAAGAAGAAACTTTAGGCAACACAATTGTTGTTCTATAGAAAGAATCTGAAAATTCCATGTACGGAAACGAGGAACAAGGACGAAGTTTTAACGAAAATGGATGCAAAAGGATTCTTATACGTAATATGAGAACTATATAGGTGAAATATCTAGGACACATAATGAAGAAAGTGGTCTTGAAAACTCACAGGACATATCGAATGAGAGAAGAAAGTACCGTATAACCTAACTAAGAAGACTTTATAAATAGTTTTTAGAACAGGTATTCGGTAAGATAGCAAAAAAAATATTTAATACGAGCTACAATGAACAGGAAATTGTAGAGAGTCACAATCACTTGCATCCTGGGAGTGGAATACAAGACATCGAAGAATATATGATGGAATGGATAATGTCGAAATTTTGCATAAGGTATCTAATAAGAGATAATGAAAGACGAGCAAGTAAAAAAAAGAGAACGAATGGCAGAATTTCCGTTGTTATTTTGGGAGCCTTGGATATAGAATTTTTTATTTTTTTTATTTTACTTCTCAGCAGTTGCGAATATTTTGCCAATGTTATGTCATCATTTCACATATATCTGAATATATATTTTTAAAGCCATCATTCTTCTGTCCATAGACTATCATTATTTTTCCTAGATTCTATTTCTATATGAGCCGTGAATTTATCTCATTTCTCATGAAAGACAGTGGTATGTATTCCTATAGAATTGTCCGCAGTTTTGAATTCAGCGTAACCATTCTCCTAGACTAGCTGTTATTCAAAAGTAAAAAGCTCAGTCTACAATGTTATTTGGACCTGGAGAGAATAAACGGAACCATGCCTTCCTCAAGAACATTTATACAAATATGAACATTATAGTCGGGATTTGAACTAGGTTCGTTTATTTCTCTTCTATAGTTACTCAACTGACATCTCATTATATACACTTTATACTAATAAGAATATCATTTTTAAACGAGACCGATGGGTTTTACATACGATTATTCCGACTACATTTAATGCAATTACATAAAATCATAAAGAGTCAGTATTTAAGATTCTAACGAATGGTACTCAGAATAAATGCAATGCGGCTTTAATTTAACCATTGAAAACAGAAAGAAAATCATTCTATAATGTTTTGCTTTATAACATATTCCAAACACTGCTACATGCCAAGAGTAAACGGTACAATAGCTAACACTCTCAGTCGTTTACAGATATTAGGTTGGTGCAAAAATAATGACGTAATAATGTCGTTTTTTACGTATTGTGTAACGTCAAAAAACGACATTATTACGTCATTATTTTTGCACCAACCTAATAATAAATTTCAAATGACAACAGAGGCACATACTATGATGATAAATTTATAAAATTATAAAAGGATAAAGAATATAGATTTGTCTTTCGCACAGGATACAGATTTCATGTATTAATTGACCATTGGCTTGAATTAGTCACCGTCAGAATTAAGCTTCTTTTAAAAAGCACTTAATGAGGAATAAATTCGTCTTCTAAAGCTGACCACCGTACCACTATGAGTGGCAAGGTGAATAACCTATGAAAAACAATTTATATTCTCATCATATTTTCATATCTTCAATTGTGTCACAGAAGCCCCAAGGATTTCTTTGCCTTGATTTGTAACCAGAGTCATGTTCCACAGAGAGTTGATGACTACAACATTAACCATCGACTTAAGCGAAACAAAATAGTCTGACAGTCATTGCTGTTTGCCATTGCTCTTTGTGGCGGGAAAAATACTTGCTTGAGTTATACTCAACAGAATAATGAATCACTTTGTAGATCAGTTTTATCCTGAAAGACAGTATGGTTTTACGGCGAGAAGACAGACTGCACATATGATATATTGCTTGCGAAACATTGCAAAGATAGTGCGAGAGAAAAACATTGAGTGATCTAACGTCTTTGATGACTTAAAAAAGGTTTTTGACTCATTTAATTGCTATGCTTTGTGGTCAGTGCTAAATGTTATTGGGATTTCAGATAAAATGCTCAATCTCTTAATATCACTCCGTGAATATATGCATATTAAGTCAGATGGTAAATTATCGAGTTCTTTTCATGTTAAGCATTTGCCAAAGCAGGAATGTATAATGTCCCCTGTTTTATTTGTTATTTACTTTTTTCTGATGTTGGAGGATACCTTCTTTGATTCTAATAGCGACGTTTTGTTTGAATTTAAAACTGGTAGGCTTTTACTCACTATTAAACACAAAGACTCTTTGTAGAGAGTATCCCTAAAGTCTGAACAAACAGGAAATCTCATTAACTATAAAATGTTGAAAATGTTATTTGTTGATATTCTAATTCAATAAAATGTTGGTGATAATTTCATTTCTTGAAAATACGCATTTTTCTCCAGACTTTAGGGATATCATACAGTAAGAAATGCTTTCAAACTTCTTTGCAACCTTTGTACCTAGCTCTTTCGAGGGAGAACAAGAAGAAGTAAACAGGTTTTTTTCTGCAATAAAAAATAGCCTCTAAGAATAAGTAAAAAAAGAAAAACAGTAGTTATATACCAGCCGAAACCTACACCTATCCAAAATAATGGCGTAATATTACTGAGGCCTCAATACAGTGCACGATCACGTCAAATTTTGGTGAACAAGGTAAGATCTTACCAATATGTAGGGAGTCAAATGAACTTCAGTGCTTCAAAAGTTAGTGAGACCTTTATGAAATTTGTGAGGAAGGGTTTGGAATGAAACAGGACGGAGTTTGAAACCCAAAACTTCAATTTAAAGTGTAGTAGTCGACCCAACCTTGCTTCATTGGTTCGAATCATAAACACAATATAGATGACATATCAGACAGCTACATTCAATAAAACTGGTGGTTTTTGTTTAATCCTTGTACACATTTGCTGATCATAATGATTTAGTGACACCAAGTCTTACTAATTGAGCTCTGGGGAAGAGGGGGTGGATTCATAACTTTCCCAAGAGTATCTGTGCGTAAGTGAATATAAGTAACCCGACTGGGATTTGGAACTCGATTTAACGATTAACAATTCGGTTTGATTATACGTTACACCACCCGCACTTCCACGCTTACAGCAGCTATTATTCTCAAGCGTTCACCCATCTTGGTACTTACCAGGCTTGACGATGCTCAACTTCGGTAATCGTAAAGGGAACCGGATATTCCATAGAATTTTTTGTGATTTTACATGGTTAGACAAAGTCTTAAATAAGCAATGTTTTTTTTTTTTTTCTGATTTCAAATATCATTTCTTAATGAGATCCCCACAAGGCAAGCGTATATGACGGGATCACTACAGACATCCTAAAGAAATGTGTTCCTGATTTGTCTCCAGTTCTCTCCAAGATCTGCAACAATTGTCATGCTGCTTCTTGCTTTCCAGCTTGTTGGAAGTCGTCCTCTGTAGTTCCCGTTTTTAAGAAATCTGGAGAACCTTCTTCTGACCATCAAATTCTCGCCCTATTAGTCTGTTACCGCTTTTCGGCAAAATAATCGAGGCTGAAATCAATGCTGAAGAGGTTAAACATCTTACTTCGCATGACCTCTTGTCGAACGAACAATATGGCTTCCGTTTACCAGGAATTTGTTAAAGGGCATCACTGAATGTGTTATTCAAGCTCTAGGTAAAGATAGCGAAGCTCGGACTGTAGCTCTAGATAATTAAAGGGATTTGATAGGCTTTGGCAAGATTTTTTCACGCAAGCTCCAGTATTACGGTGCCTCAATCCTAAAAATCGTGAAATGAAGCTCGTATTGAACAGGCTCACCTCCAGATGCTTTCATGCGAAAGCGGGTGTCGACCAGGGATCTATTCTTAGACCTAGACTGCTTCTGATCTTCATCAATGTTCTCCCAGATGCCATCAGTAGCCCACTAGGTATTTATGTAGATGACACTAGTATTTACTCCTGTCAGTAGCATATCCGACAGATATGAAAAGTAAATCTGACAACTGCTCTTGAAAAACATCTCCAATCAGTGATTAACTGGGGCAAGAAATGGCTTGTAAATGTCGACGCCGCTAAGCAAAGTTGCTTTCATTTAATACCCACATAGAAACTTTTCTTTTATCAGAATCTTTGATGCTAAACTCCATGGGGGCCAAGCTTTACGCCTTCTCGGCCTCAGGTTTTCCAATGACATAAAGTGGAGTGATTATATCAAAACCATTGTTTCGTCTGCTACAAGGAAAATTGTTTTAATGCGTCGTACCAGAATACTTTTCTCGACAGGATCCATTTTGCATATTTACAACTATACTATTTGTCCTTGCATTTGAATAATGTTGCCATATCTGGTCTGGTGCTCCTGCGGTACATCTTGAGATTCTTGACAAAATGAAAAGAAGGATTTGTAATGTAATCGATCCTGAATTCAGTGACTTTCTCATCGACATAATGCAGCTTCCCTCTGTTTTTTCTACTATTTTCAAAACAAGCTTTTTCCCCGACGCCTCGACCACATAAATTTAATCATGCTATTACCTTGGCATCTAGGTCCCATCTTTTTACTATTGAAATAGCTAAAATCAACGATCACTTCTAGTCCGACAGTTTCTTCACTCGAAACTGCCACATATGTAACACCCTCCCGTTTACTTGCTTCTCTGATAACTAAGTCTTTAAAAAAAGTAAATGCAACCTGGATCGCTATCTTCTTTCTTATTAAATCTGGTTCATCTTTTGTTCTTTACTCAATGTTCCCTGTTCTTAGTTTTCGCGTTCACTTTCACTTTCACTTTCACTTTCAATCCGTATCACCCCTTGCGTACTAGTGGCATTACTGATTTGTTTGGCAGTGAAATAGTTTTTAAAAAAACTACCAAAATACTTTATGTTACGCTATGTTTGCAGTAACAACATTAAAATTACACTTTTACAAGCGAACTTTTCATAATCCTATAACTTATGTTGTCTTAAATTCCATTAGAAATTTAAGATTAGGGAAAAGAAATAATCGTGTCAGTTCAAATACATTTGAAACAAGAAGAATCTGTAATGTTATGGATCCTGACCAGACATCTCGACTTCAGTCACTTCCCCAACGATGTAGCGTGGCTCCCTTCTGTCTTTTCTACAGATCATTTCATGGCATCAGCTCTCACGTGCTTTTTTCACTTGCTTCCTGACTACATATGTTACTTGATTGGCATGTGGGTCTCGCCGTTTTACTGTTGAAATAACTAAATGCAACCGCCATTCTACTCAATTTCTCTTTTCTCACTTTCCACCAGTGGAACTCCATTCTCTTTTCTTACTTCGCAGATAACTAAAATTTTCAAAAGAATTAAATGCAATGTCAATCGCTAATTTCTGTCTTCTTGAACCCTGTTTATTTTTTTGTCCTTTCCTTAATTTTCCTCCATTCTCACTCTTATTATTCTCTTTTATGCCCACTCTCTATAATCACCTGTGCACTAGGGGCATTACTGCCTTGATTGGGATGAAATTATTTTTTTTTTTAAATGTAATATTGAAAGTATAGAGGTTTTCTTGGTGTATTTGCAATTAAGATGGACTAGCCGTGTTGTTAGCATGAATGATGAAAGACTTGAAAAGTCACACTCATAGCTACCTTCAGGCAGGGATGTGTAATGTAGTAGGATTTCTTCTTGGATACAAAGATAAATTGAAAGATAATTCCAGACATTTCATTAACTGATTGATTTTATTTTCTACGACTTATCAACCCTGTGCAAGTTATTTAAAATCAGAAAATATTTTTAGATTATAAAATTTGTGGGTTTTGTTTATTTTTGTACACACTTGGATATAATAAGGATTTAGCGACACTAGACTTACTAATTAACTAATAGTTAGGAGCGATTAGGTCGATTCCTCCCTTTCCTAAGAGTATAAGCGCGTAAAGGAATATAGCTAATACATCTGGAATTGGAAGTCGATTCGCCGATTAAAACTTCCGAGCCACTATCAATTACAACTCCTGTACATTCACTTCGGCGATCGCACGAGAACCTGTGTTTCAACGTGATGTGACTGTAAGCCAAACTTATTGGAATATAAATTTTGAAGAGTATGCTTCTGGCCGTATAATGCCAAAATGATATTAGGAGTCTCGTCCATACAAGCATTGACCACATATGTAATCTAAGTTCGAAAGAATATTGTCTTTGTTCAACATAATAAATATGTGTGTTCGCTTGGTGTTAGGAACACATTAATAAACCCGTTTAATGAAATTTATGCCACGAATTGCAGTAAATACATTTGTAGGGCTTTTAAAAGCATTAAAAGCATTTGCACTCCAATAATCTTGTTAGTCGGATAATTGTCGAATCATTTCCAATCATATACATAACATAATTTGATCCGCCCCTAATGGAATAAATGGTGTGGAGAAATACGTCATCACTGCTAAATTAATATAATTGAAACGAAATAGATCCAATTTTGACAAGAGAAAATTAGTCCAGGTATAGTAAAAAATTTATGAGATTTTACCAGAAACCAATAAAAGCGTTTTTCATCCTTCACATCCAGGCGCTCATAAGCGGTTATCGTTGTTATTACTTAACGCACCTATTCGTTATAACGTCTGATATTAGAATCGTTTGACTATATATATATATATATATATATATATATATATATATATATATATATATATATATATATATATATATATATTACAACTGGAATTAAGATACCATTAGTTAATGACTATTTTCACCAACGAATTTTAATTTTAAAATCCCTTTAAAATTTTCTTTGTGAGTAAGTTTTAACATTTAACATTTAGAATTCTAAATCTCTATATTGTATTAATAGGGCTCTCTTGGATTATACTAACGGATTATTTTATATATATATATATATATATATATATATATATATATATATATATATATATATATATATATATATATGCAGCTCAATTAATATTGTAAAGCTGTAGTCATTCAAAGAATAAATCAATAACGTTAATGTAATTAATGCCGAATTCACTTCGCTAACAGATTAAATAAAGCAGTAACTTACTGACCACTCGTTGAACGACGCGATACTTGTTTTTATTAATTGTAAAATGGATTAGTTGTTCTGTGCACATTGCAAGTACTGATTTATGTATTTATTCTTTGAATGATTACTACTTTACAATATTAAGTACTCTGCATTATTTAATGAATTTAAAAAGAATTGATCTGCAGAAAAAAATTCTTTAAATCTTCTGAGTAATGATTGAACCAATTAATCTATGTCATGATAACGGAAAAAATCACTTACAATAATAGAATTCGTGAATTGCTACATTACGACAATATTTTAAAAAATCTAGCATCGCATTACTCCACACCTAAAAAATTCTTAACACACTTTTAAAAACAAATATCGTTTGACAAGTATCACATTCATTTTCATCTTGGAATTTTACCTGAAATTACCTAAAATTGAGTAAAAAAATAAAATCTTTGCCTGAAGACTACTTCTTTAATATATATATATATATATATATATATATATATATATATATATATATATATATATATATATATAAACCGGAGTTAACGTGATGTGAGAAGGAAAATGATACTGGGCATTAATCTCTAGGCTTGGAGTGAAATTAAAATCATAAAAATGAATTTTAGAAGTTAAGAAGTGCTCAATAATCTAGAGTGTAAATTTAAAGTTATTAATTTGAAGTTAGACAGGATCAAATTTAGATAGATAGATAGATAGATAGATAGATAGATAGATAGATAGATAGATAGATAGATAGATTTGAACAGACTGGAAAAGATAGATAGATAGATTTGAACAGACTGGAAAAGATAGATGGATAGATAGATCAATTCAAATATCAGAAGTACACGCATACATACATAACTAATTACACATAGATACATAGATAAATTGAAAGAAATACAAACAGATCGAAAGAAAATATGAATAAAACAAGTCGCATCTGCATTTTAACTGGCTGTTTCATGGCATAAGGTATCATAATATTATGATCGCTTAATGTGTAAAACAAACAGTTTATTCCAGATATTGAACACTTCTTATAAATATAGAAAATTTCCCATAAATTTAATTTTATATATACACATATACAGGGTGGTCCGAAAATCTTGTCACCCTCTGCCTCTCTTATAAACTGTAGCAGCTTGTGTCATAGAAAATTATATTATCTATAGGGGGACACAATTGTGGACTGTGTGTGTTTATTTGTATGTGAGTGCGTGCGTGTGCGTTACAAAAACAAAAGTTATTTCATTTTATTTAATATATGATTCATTCTTTTTTTTAATTTCACTTGTTTACCTTTAGTGTACAACGGAGCAAAATATTCTTCATTGAAAAGAATCATGTGCTGCGTAAAACAGGAAATGTGACTGTCACGATTAGCTGCTTGAGCTTTCTGATTCGCTAATGTGAAAAAAAACCCTCTTTTATGCGCGCGCTTGTCTGCGTGTGTTTGTGTGTGTGTGTATGTGTAACTTGCTTCCCAAGGGGCATACGTGAAAACTGATTTTTTTTTTTTTTTTTATGA
This sequence comes from Acanthosepion lycidas, assembly GCA_963932145.1. Lineage (NCBI taxonomy): Eukaryota > Metazoa > Mollusca > Cephalopoda > Sepiida > Sepiidae > Acanthosepion > Acanthosepion lycidas. Next base: position 86,885,095 of record OZ010588.1, on the reverse strand, counting down.
TTCACTTTATTAATTAACCGAATGACTACAGATCGGAGAGAAATTAATTAGAAATTAAAAGGCAAACAAAAGAAAAAGAAAGAAAGAAAAAAGAACGAAAGAAGAAAAGAAAGAAAAATGAATGAATTTATACTGAACATAAGTTTCATTTGAGCAAATATATAAGAAACAAGATCAACACTGTATCGAGAAAATTGTTCGAAAATAATTGTTCGAAAATAATTATTCGAAAAGCTTTTATCCAAATTGTAAATTGTTGGAATGAAAATTAATCGAAGGGTCACTTATAGTAAATGATAATTATTCGAAATACCTATGTTTGAAATACGTATGTGGTTTTGCTTCGAGAAAATCCCTGCTAATTTACCCAGAACTAATAGCGCCCTTGAAGGATGGCATAGGGCTTTTTTGCAGAAAGGATAATCCCATCATCGGTAAGGAAATTCTTAGACGCTCTTAAAAAGACCACGACATCCAAGAAATATTTATTGAAAATGTAAGAGCAGGTTGCCAAAATATCAAGAGCGCCAAGAAAAACAGCGACGAAAATGGATTTTTTTTTAAATTAGTGGCTTCATTTAACGATTAAACTACAGTGGTTGATTATTTGCTAGCAGTATCATATAACTTATGATTATAAAGATTTTTCTTACTAAATTGTTTTATTAACAATTTTCGTATTTCGAATAATTATCATTTGTGTATTCCTTCTTTAATTTTTACATTTTTATTGCAATAAAGTATTTTGCATTTTGAATAATTATTATTTAATATAATTGTTCTTTCGATTAATTTTAATTCAAGTAATTATTTTTGAACAATGTTCACATAATCGTTCAACACAATTTCACACAGGCTTCACATTTTTTTAGAATTGATCGGGCACGATTCTCATATTCCGCCCAGCAGTAGAGGTTTACGTAGGTGGCCCCTGGATTCTATTTGGTGAAAAGAACCCCACGTTATATATATATATATATATATATATATATATATATATATATATATATATATGTATATATATTATTTTAGTTATTTTCTTTATATTTTACATTTGACGAATATTTTTTATTGATACTGGAAAATAAACGAAAAAAAGTCGCCACTGATTTTACTTGATAAAAATTTTAAAAAGCGATAGAAATGCAAAACTACATACACACCACAATGAGAAATAAGAGAAAATGTACCAGTTCCTTAAAAGAAGTTTGCCGTTTGTCCATTAGAGCAATTTAAATTGATACCTGGTCAGTCTAGAGCAATATCAATGAAATGAGGACATTGATTAATACTGAACATTGTACGCCGAGAAGAACAGTCAATATTTTCCATATGGCCAAAGCAAATAAATCCTTTGAAACATTTGGCCTGTTTTAGTGACATATATGTGTGGCATCCTGATAAATTCAGAAAATTAACTACTTAACTACATTTCAGTTTGCAATTCAATACAAAAGTTTTTTTAAGTAAAAGGCGATGAAAAGTGGATATTTTACAAAACCAAGAAACGGAATAAATTGTGACAAAATTGAAATGAACTTCCACTAAGTTTACCTAAAACCGATCTTACATCAAATTAGATGCTGTGCGTTTAATGAATGTGTGATATTCCTTTACTAGCATACCTTTGTGGAGAGGCAAACAATTTATTCGATTCATTGATTCGTTTTGTATGGCTTATTAAACCTTTACAGGGTATTCAAAGCCAGAAAATATTTTTTTAGATTATAAGGATTGGGAGGAGATATTCATGATTTAGTGATACAAGTCTTTCTAATTAACCCATAGCTGAGGGGCAGAAGAGGTGCATTCATACCTTTCCCAAGGGCATTTGCGCGTAAATGAATATAGAAACTCCAACTAGAATTAGAAATGGAATCACCGATTAAGAATTTCGTGCGCTTTTCGATTAAACCACCCGCACACCTAAGATTACAGCATCTGGTATTCCTAAGTGGTCACCCATCTAGGTACTGACCAGGTTCGACGTTGCTTAAATTCGATGTTCGTATAGGAACCTGTGTTTCAACGTGGTGTGGCCGTAAGCAATTTATTCGAGCAAGCCATCTTCCAGCAATTAGAGTGAATAAGCGAAAAGCGCCTGATTTAATTTGTTTGTAGGGAGATCTTTAATATTCCTCATCATGATAATATGTGTACTTCTTTGTTGACCAGGCCAAAATTATCTCAGTTTCTCCAAGGTCGCCATTTTCATAAGATATTGCTACTTCGAATATCAAGTTATTCTGGCCTTTGAAGAATTAGGAAGATATGAATTTCTTGGAAGATTGCAAATCACCTCAAATAGCTCTATCCAGAGAAAGACAAAATCAAAATTAGGAATTTACCTTAAAAACTTTACCTTTAAAATGTGTTAAATATGACAAAGCATTAGTGTAAAATTCTAATATTTTATCTACAAAGATATATTTTAATTAAAAAAAATTGAATTTCGACACCAGAATTACACTACTAATATTGGTAAAAAATAGAAATTCTAGATGCTCAGCCATCAGTAATTGAAATCTTCGTGATAAGCACTGAAAATTAACATATCCACCACCTACGTAAAGATACTTGATAGAGATTGTAAAATCATTAAAAGAAATATATTTTTGGGGGATTTCCCACATCCCACTCAAACCGTATTTGTTTCCGCGGTTAATTCAAATTTTGTGCCGGAAGTAAATAGCCTAGTTTCCGCTTCTGTGCAGGATTTTAAATGACGAGATCAAATGGTATCTAATTATTTGACTATTATAAGAATTCTGCTCTCAAACCAATGATTAATTAATTCTATTCTCATTGGTTTTCACTTTAGACAATGCCTAACTGATATGTTTTGAAACATTATTTCGGAGTGACATTTAATCTACTGATCATTCTAGAATAATAAAAACGGAAATCTTGAAAAGCTTATTACATCTTTCTTTTCAGAAGTCTGTTCAACTCTTTTTTACAATATTAAAAATATGAAGTAGTTTTTATTATCTGCGTTTTTTTTTTTTATTTTAAAAGGCATATATTAATTCTAGTACGAGATCTTTTTTTCGAATTCGCTTTATATTTGTACAGTAAATCTACCATTCATACCCATGCATTAATTGCTATTACTACATCTGGTCTGGTGCTCCTGCGGTACATCTTGAGATTCTTGACAAAATGAAAAGAAGGATCTGTAATGTAATCGAAGCTGAATTCAGTGACTTTCTCATCAACATGATGTAGCTTCCCTCTGTTTTTTCTTCTATTTTCAAAACAAGCTTTTTTCCCCAGTGCCTCGCCCACATAAATTTAATCATGCTATTACCTTGGCATCTAGGTCCCATCTTTTTACTATTGAATTAGCTAAAATCAACGGTCACTTCTAGTCCGACAGTTTCTTCACTCGCAACTACCACCTATGGAACACCCTTCCGTTTACTTACTTCTCTACAATATTTTAAAAAAAGTAAATGCAACCTGAATCGCCATCTTCTTTTTTCTTGAATATGGTTAATCTTTTGTCCTTTACTCAATGCTCCTTGTTCTTAGTTTCGCTTTCACTTTCACTTTCACTTTCCCTCCGTGTCACCCTATGCGTACTACTGGCATTCCTGATTTGTTTGGCGGTGAAATAATTTTTAAAAACTACCAAAACACTGTTACGCTATGTTTGCAATTAAAATTAATTACATCACTTTTACAGGCGAACTTTTCATAATTCAACTAATCCTACACCTTAAGTTGTCTTAAATTCCATTAATAATTAAAGATTTTTGAAAAGAAATAATTGTGTCAGTTCAAATGCATTTGTAACAACGAATGTCAGTTAAAATGTCTTTATTTCCTTCATGTATTGTGATTGCTGTCGAAGATGATGTCTTCTTGCATCAGACATGTAAGTAGTTTAATAAGGATTAGTGACACATGATATGAAAGTTTGGCAGAAGTAAATAGCACTTTACACGATGCCAGACATTATAATACGAATTAATCTTTCCACAATTAAACTGGATTTAACCCACCCATATTGGTAATTTTTTCGATCTATATTACTATAAACATACAATGTGAATTTCGGATTATGATATATATATTGTATGTATATTGTGTTAGAAATATTTACAAAAACAAATTTGATCCTGTGAGATTTTGAAATGAAATTCAAGGATTGTTCATTATAATGTAAATAAATTATGTCAAAATAATTTTAAGAAAAAAGAACTATAACAAAACAAATTTTTTGGATGACAAATTTCGTCCTTTCGAAATTCATAGGAATAATGTTATAGGAGTAACATTTATAGGACTACGCTTGCGAACGAAGGTGAGACGACGCTAAGAATTTTAAATGTAATTTTCATTTTGGAATATATGTGCTTGGGTTCAGCAGATTTCATTTAAATTCTTTTTCTTTTTGTTCATGTTTCCATCACTTTTGTTATTAATTTATCTTACATCGTGATAATAGAAGGTCTAACAATAATGGTGAAATAATGTAAGAATCTAGATTCACAATTACTGTAGCTTATTAGCAGTTTTTTCCCGTTGATGAATTAGAAGTCATTGTCAAAATGCAAGACAAAAAAGCACAGCTGTCCAACGAAAAGAATTAATGAAGTTTGCAATAAAAATGGGTAAAAATGAAATAGTAACATACAAGCAAGCAAACATTATATGCAAATCAAATCACCGGGCGACACGGCAAAAGACTTCACAAACTATGAGTTGGTGTTTGTACAAAAAAAAAACAAGATCAGACAAGCGAACGCAGTGGGTTTGTCTAGTAGATAAGACAGATATGGACTGAGGCTAATTACCTTAGCTTCCCACAAGGAAGTATGTGGCACAAAGCTATTTTTTATGCGGCGCGACATAAGTTTTCCCTAGCAAAAAAACCCCGTAGATCCCTATTGCACAGCACTGGGGTTGTTTACCTCCCCAAACGGGACTCTACCCTTCGGAATAGGCTGTTTAGGTTCCTCTCTGCACGAAGGCTTAGAGTTCGACAAGCCAGCCGTGAGCCCAGCAGAGAACCGCCGGACTCGGTAAATCTGGACTGAGTATATTTAACAGCCTCTTCTCAAGGCAGGATGTGACAAAATGCCCTTTTTATATGGGGCGACTCCGACCCTTTTCGCTGTGGCAAAGCTTCCCCGTAGATCCCTCTTACACGGGGCCGAGTTTGTCTACCTCCCCAGACGTAACTCTGCCCTTCGGAAAATCCTCTTTGGGCTCCTCTTTGCACGAAGGCAGAGAGTTCGATAAGCCAGCCGCGAGTCCGGCAGCGAACCATCTGAACTCCGTAAATCTGCACTGAGGTTATTTACTTTAGCCTCCTCTCAAGGCACAATGTCTTTTTTTATGCGTAAGCGTGGGCAAAAATTCCCCATAGAACCCGCATACATAAAGTGGGCTTGTCTACCTCCGCACACGTGAGTCATTCGACATAGCCTCGTTTTGGTTCATATCTGCCCGAAGGCAGAGAGTTCTACGTCAGTCGGGAACAGCTTTAAACAGTAGATCTGGACATAGTTTATTTACCTTATCTTCCTCACAAGGCAAGATACGACACAATGGCGTTTTCATGTGGGGCGTTTCCCAGCCTGTAGGCTTGGGCAAAATTCCCCGTAGACCCCGCATAGACAGTCGGACTTGTCTGTCCCACCGGACCTGATTCTGCCCTTCGGCATAGCCTCGTCTGGGTTCCTATCTCGCCGAAGGCAGAGAGTTCGACAAGTCTGAAAAGGCAGATCAGAACAGAGTCATGACAAAACACAAGCCGTCTCATTTTATTGGCTAAGAAAAATATCCCAGGCACTTTTTCCTATGAATGGAGAGGGGGAAAGTTTTTGATCCATTCTCCTTTTCTTGTGAAATCAACAACCCTAAAATAAATGAATATGTTTTATAATCATTGATTATTTTTATCTCATATATATATATATATATATATATATATATATATATATATATATATATAAACATTAATTGTTCTTGGATTATTTAAATATCTGAGAAGTGTTTAATAGAAGACAGAAAGTGCAACATTGTGATCCGAAAGCTTAGCAGAGTATTAACAGATAGAAAAAACTGTTAGCAACACAGAAAAGGGTACTAAACTTTTACGTGATACCTATCCTACTGTATGGCTGTACAGTTTCCTCAAAGATGAAAAAGAGACTTGATCTAAAATGTGTGGTTCTACAGAAAGATGCTGAGGATACGATGGATCGAATATGTGATCAATGACATGCTATTGGAGAAAATGAAAACGAAAAAGAAAACTTATACTTAACATCAAAAATAAATAGTTGAAATTTCCTGGGGCACATTACGAGGAAGGAAAGTTTGCAAAATCTGTTACTATCAGGTCAGGTTGAGAACAAGAGGGACAAAGAAAAACAACGCATAATATACTTGACGAACTTGGGAAAATGAATGGCGGAAGAGGGATTAGAAATAACAAAATTGTTGAGAGCCATGATCGCCTACGGCCTTCGGCGACACGACACATAAAGAGAAAGATAACTTCAAAAGAGAAAAAAAGTTATAGTAACGTTATTGGCTGATGGAAACCCCATTGAACTTACCTTGTCGATATTCTATACCCTACGTATATATCGTTATATACTCTTTATAACGCCGAATAAAAGTATCCCTTTAAAATAATACTAAATTCTGACTAAATTTTGGCCGATAAAAGCTGGTCATATTTTTTCAGTTCTTGTAAGAATATATCGAATAGCAGTTATTATAAATTCAACAAATCTTTAATATTCTAATTTAACGATTGAAGACAGAGAGAAAATCATTTACACCCTTGTGAAAATTAATTGAAGGAAAATGAATAATCCCGTTATTATTTACTTTTCTCGTATTTTTCAATGTAACATGACCCAGTGCACATGTGAGTACTTCGTATGTTCCACAAAGTCGTTCTTTGCAGATTGACGACAAATTCTCGATTGGATTTAAATCAGGAGAAATTGCAGTCTAGTCTAGTATTTCGACTTGCTCAATGGAAGGCTTGCCAGTGTGTTCGTGCAACGTTACAAATTTTCGTACGCTTTCTTGGAGTAACATCCATCGGAGACAACGACAACAACAACAACAGTCGAGACAAATCTGTAGCAATCACGGATGACGCGATATTATTCCAGGCCAAAGAAATTTAATCACATCCCGAAAATGCAAATAACCTAATCTGAGAAAAAATAGTAATTGATTACACTCCAGTGGGTGTGAAACTGACCGTATGTTGAAAGAAAGGAGACTAAAGTGGTTGTTTCAATTAATTTGCACAAGGGTGTAATTGTTCTGCTTCAAAACAGAGTAGAGACACTACATATACAGCCGCAGTGACAATGGTGTTTCAAAGGAAAGATGACCTGACGGAGCCTAAATTGTCCTTCTCCTAGACTGCCTGACATCGCATGCTATAGAATCCGGTCTGAACTGTTATTTACTCAAAGCTAAGGGAGAAGAGATGGGTTCATATTTTTTCCAAGGTTATTAGCATCAATGTAACGAATCCGAATGAAATTTGAACTCGGTTCTCCGATTCTTTAATCAGAGCAGCTTTCCACAGAACTTTCCTCAGCAATTCTAAACAACGCTACATATTACGAGACAAAGTAAACAGAAAATGGCTGACACGTTTAGCAATAATAAATTACAATAAGCTTAAGGAATGCGATTAAAAATAATGGAATTATAAAAGTTGATGCTATACTTTGTACTTTTGTCTTTCACATAAACTGATATAATATTATAGTTATTGATATTTCTAAAATTTCAGATATATAAACATTAACATGAGAACATATAGTTAAGCTATTGGGTGACGTTAGCACAATGTTGAATGGGGATCAGAAAAAAAAATGAAAAAAGAAATTGACAAATATTAGCAAGGACAAAAAAATCTTCTAAAATTTCAGAGATTTTACGAAAATTAAGAGATTAATAAAAAATAAAAGTGGATGAGCCAACAAATTAAATTTGTAACCTCTTTTTCATTCTGATTCACCCCTAGTAACCCATTGCATCTTAGTGGCATTATCGCCTTATTTGGGGTAAATGGATTTTAAAAAATTAATATTTATGGTCGTAAAAGAATAATCACTTCATGTTGGGATATTGGTCTAATCAAAAATATTTCATTTGCAGCCTGTATCTGTTAGATCTATTCATACATAACATGTCACATTTAGCCTGTTTGTATAATAAAAATGACAAAAATTAGTTAGTATTTTAGTAGTTATAAATCCAAACTGTTACCTAATATTTCTCATTTCAATTCATCCTCAAAACTTTACCAACATTAAGTGAATAATAAGGAGTACCCGAGGTTTGAGCTACGAATTGTAGATGTCAAAATCAAGCAAGTACGACAATTTACATATCTGGGAAGTGTTTTAATAGAGGTGGGGGAATGTGATACCGAAATCCCAAGGCGCATGGAATAACCAAAGAGATGCTTTCCAAAAGCAAAGCAAAATCTTTAGAAAGAGAAAAATCACGTAAGAAAAAAGAAAACAGTTAAGTAAAAAAAAACTATTAAGTAATATTGGTGAATGTTTGACTATAACGACGCAGATGAATCTATGCTTCTACAGAAAGATGCTGAGAATACCATGGACTATAAACAATCAGTAACGAGGACGTTTTAACGATAACAGAAATGAAATGGACACATAAAATCAGGAATAGACAGATAAAATTTCTCCGATTTATGAGACGTATTGAAGAATTGAATACTCGCGTGACACAATGAAGGCAAGAGAGACGGGGCCAAAAATCGAGTAACCTACCTAACGAGCTTGTGTAAAAGGGTTGCAAAACAGTCCGTGGTTATGATAATGAAAAGACAAACCTTACTGATAGCTACAAGATGTAGGAAGTTATGGAGCGCTATGATCGCCCTGAAAGAACGCAGCATATTGATTAATGCCTGTTTCATTGTGAACACTTTCTCAATATTCATCTTTTATTGGAGATGAGTTCAAGAAGATATAAGAATTCTGTTCTTTCAAATCGATTGATAGATTCATAGTTTTTGTTATCATCGTCATATTAGATCTCTTAGATAAGTTTCCTTGTTGTGCATTGCCATTGTGATGCCAATCAATAGATGTTGATTTCTAAAGCTGGAATTTGTGAACGGAATATCATAAAATCTGAGTGCATCTCTGGTGAAATTTCTTAAGAGCTTTATAGAGAAAAGCAGTTTGAGGAATGATTCCAAATCGGTCCTCTTTGTCTTTTAAAAGCATTTTTAGAATTCTGCTTTTGCGTTCCTATCAAAATTTGGCGTCACAGATTTCAAGGTGTGCTGTCGATCTTTACATTCTGATTTTATTCGTGTGACAAAATTTACACTTTTTAAAAATAAATATTTTCTTTCTCTTCATGAAGCAGAACCAAAAATGAAATTTTCATAAGCTCAGTTCCTTGATAACAGTTGATGTAATTCAGGTATGCTTAAGAATAAATGATTTTGTGCCATGATACTTCAGGATATTACTGTTCATAGCTCTCCACATCTTCCTTTATTTTGTTATTCTAAGTTTTTACACTGCAATATCCCCTTTGTCGCTGCTGTGTCATCGACTCACAAAGTCTCAAGTATTTATGATCGCAAAAATCTATCTTCCATAAGTCTACCATTCTTCTTCCCATTGAATATCTCTGCCCCCCATGATCTGATGTTTCTGCTATATATTTAGAAACTCTTGATAAAATACAAGAACTTGTAATGTTATTGTTCCTGGTGTGGCATCTCGCCGTCAGATACTCTTCCATCCCATAATGTACCTTCCTTATACCGTCTTCTATGAGTACTTTCGTGGTAACTAATCTGATGAAATTTCATCTATAGTACCTAGACATTATAAATTTAAGCACAGTACTAGATCATAATTTACAGTTAAAATAGATGTTACCGTAAGTCCTATATTAACTGTTTCTTCCGTCGTAATTCGGGCCTATGCAATTATCTTCCAGCTCCTTGCTTCCCAGTCAATTTTCATCTTAAAAAATGTAAATACAACGTCAATTTTTATTTTCTGTTTTCTTAATTGTTGTTCTTTTTTTTTTTAATGTTTTTCTCTCATATTACTCCATAACACCTTGAGTCTTAGTGGCTTCATTGCCTTGACTGTGGTGAAATGAAAAAAATTCTTTAATTCGAAAATATGCTTTTAAGTAGGCGCGCAAGAGGGTCGTCAGTGATGTTTTAACTTGATTCATCAAAGAGTTTCAGGTCTTTCAACATCATACTCCCCATCACCAAATCGACCCAATCAGGGGAGATCAACTCCTGATTCCCCGTTCTGATTAAACGCTAACAGCCACTCCGGCCTTTTTAAAGAATAAGAAGAAAGAAAGACCACATATTCCGCACATCCGATTGGATGTTTGTAACAACCAATCTGCTGCGCGGACTAATTTTTAAATGACCCGTGGTGGTGACTGGCTTCTTTTCTTATTTCGGTGGATTGCAGTTTCGATGGATAACTGAGGAGGTAATCTTAATGTTCCTAAATCTTACCCTATTTCCTTAAGTATTTTAAGGTTTAATTATTTGCCGTTTTTATTTTGTACTTTTTCCTTTTCTTTGGCGGGGATACTTGAACTCAACGCTATTATCACATTTTATCGTTTAGCCTGTTTCTTAATACAAATAATATATACAAAAAAGGAAAATGTTCGTATAAATAAAAAAAATAAAATAAACTAGACAAAGGTCTTACGTTCGAATAAAAAAAAAATAATTTTTAAAATTATATTTATATATATGTATCGCTGACAACCGATGAGAAACTAATAAAACAAAAATTATATATACAAACGATATATGGCAATGATTAAGAGGAAGAACACTATATAAATACACTATATACGCGTTATGATTCCGATTTAAAATATACAAAATTGTGAAATTTTCGTATAAATTAAAAAAAAAAAGTAAAAATGAAAAAAGATTATTCGTTGTTTATTCCTATTTTTCTTGCCTTCATTATGTCCTATGATACTAAATCATTCTCCCCAGATTTCAAATTCCACTTTCTTATTGTATGTACATGCTTCCTGGAAGCTTCTATTTTTCTTGAAACTTGCTTGTTGCTTCCATATTGGACACTAGATATTACATAATATTTCAGCAATCTTCTCTTTTATCTTAATATATATTTTTCATATGTCCTAATATATTACTTATCTTCTAGAAGGCATCGTTCCTTATTCCTTTTCTTCCTATTACTGTCTTTCATTTACCGTCATCTCTTACTACACAACCCAGATTTTGGTACCTGTTTTATATTGACGTTCCAATACCTGAATCGCACCTGTTTTGCTGATAATTATGTTTTCTGTCTACTTGCAGTTAACAGCTCTTTCTTCTTGCTTACCTTAACTGCCGTGTCTATGAGTAATTTAGCTTTCCGATCTGACCCAGCCATCACCTTAAGGAGATCAGTGAATATGCTTCTAAAGATTTGTTAAAAAATTATAAATCCTTGTAACTCATCTCGTATTCTTAGGATTATCTCCCTGTGTGAAAACACGTTCTTATCTCACCCAACTTTCCATTTTACATGTTCACTAAACTCATTCTGTATTAACCTACAGGATCGTTGGTCCCAGTCGACGTTTCGGTTTACTCCTATATGTTTCCCATATAAATCCAGTTTTTCTAATATTTCTGGTACGTTTTGTGTCGCATTTTATGAAATGGTATTTTGTGTAATCTATGAAATGCAGGTATAAGTCTTTCTGCATTTGTATTCCCCACTCTAAGATTATACTGAGCATAAAGATAGTTTTCTTGTAATATTTACCTTGAGAAAAGTTCCTCATTTCCTTGGCCTATAGTAATTATGTTACGAGTTCTTTCATTAGAATCATATGTGTTTAGTTATGTGGTGTATTAAACTCTTTATTCAATAGAGAGTTCTTATTCATTTTCAAATGATTTTTCATCGCTATGGTGATCTTCCAGTATTTCGTCTTTGTCATATTTCTCATTTACTATATCAGTAAACTTATGGGTCAGCAAATCTTCTCTATTATAATCTCTTATCTGGTGAGGTTGCTTTGTTTCTGTTCATATTGGCCAGTGCCGATCTTAAAACAAATATTAGTACTAAATTTTTTTTTCATATGTCTTGTAGGTTTTGTTCAGCTTCAGTCATCAAAGAAACACTCCTCTGTATTCATTCTTTCTTTGAAGTATCTTCTCTTTAGCTATTATCATTATTTTTAGATTTTGTGCATCTGATCGAAAATCCCTTTTTCCTTAACGCTATTTCTTTTATCTATTTTCTATAAATTCCTGCTATGTATTTGATTTCTGTATGTTGTAGCGTATCTACGGACGATAATGTGTATTTCCCCATTCCCATGAATACAGTAGTAAATACTGTATGTTGGTCCGTAGTTTCAGATTCGTCTCCAACTGTGGTGGTCAATCTCTCTGCCTCTGGGCATTAAGGATCTCCAGACTAGGCTATGTCGAAGGGTAGTGTCTTGTTTCGGGGTCTACGGGGTCTACGGGGTCTACGGGGAAGTTTTGGTCGAGACTAGGGGTTCGGAAACCTCACATTAAATTCGGTCGTGTTCCACATCTGACTGCGTGGGGCGGTTGGTAGATATCCTGCAGTTGGAGATTCCTTGTGAAATTCACTTGACTCACTTCTATCAGTTGACTACTTCTTCTACGAGCTACTGGCGAGTCTTATATATGTTGTTCTTGTCCTAAGTATTATCGTTCCTTACCAACGTTCGTGTGATTCAATTTTCTTCCCTAGATTACAAAACTGTACATTTCTCGTTGATCCATACATCGATTGCTTGCTTAATTCTTCTCTTTATAGATACATGTATTTATTATCTAGAAAAATGCAACTTTCGAAAAGAAAAAGAAAATTAATGAGAATAAGGAGAGTTTTCTAAAAGAATTGAAGGTATTTGAACATATCATATAAGTTTTACATTTATTATTTAATTTCCGTTAAATAAAATTTAAATAACGTTTTAGTAGTTATATTCCTTTCCATTCATAAAAAAATATAGTTCATAAACTTGAGAAGAATTCTTTATTGCTGCTTGGATAGCAATGAGTTTAATATTTTCTTCTCGGCGAAGAGAAATACCGCTTCACTTTCCGTTTTCGGGAGAAAGGAAGATCGTTTGTTGATTATTATTTGTTCATAATTCAGTAGCTTTCTTCATGGCCGGCTGTCGTGGAAACCAGTTTTAGGAGGAACTATTTAATTGGATTCGATTTGCTCGAGTTGTTTCAAAGCGGAGATAACGGAACTAAGCAAAACTACCGCGCATGAAGAAAGAAAATAAAATAACCATCCCAGCTTCTCCACAGTTTGAAGATGACATAAAAATCCAAAACAACAAAGGAGTTGTGGATAAAGATAGAGAATAAGTCAGTAAATAGCGCATATAAACCAGACTTTATATCATAACATACACACATGCATATATAGAGAGCAAAAGAGAAAGAGAGAAGTCAAAACTGTATAGACATAGAAATGGTGATTGTTTCACAGTTCATTTGATCGTCAGACCATGTTACCACCCATTGCGTTGTGGGAAGTGACAAAATGGAGAAATTGACCTTTTTCAGTTCAGTTGTTTAGGGCTAATTTTTTAGACTACTTATATTAATGAACTTTAGCATACTATTTGTGTTTATTTATTTATTTTTAATGATTTTACACCAAGCAAGGCAATAAAGCCACTAAGATGGAAGGGTGGTTACTTAATGCGAGATAACATAAGAAAAAATTATCAATGTGAGAGAACAATAAAAGAACAGGAATTAAGAAGACAGAAGATAACGAATGACATTGCATCTAAGTTTTTGAAGATCGAATTTGAATGGCAAATAAATCCGGGAAGAGAGTTCCAGAAGTGTTCCAGAAGTGTTCCAGAAGTGTTCCAGCATTAGTATAGAACTTACAATTGCATCTAGCCAAATCAGCTGTCAAACGATGAGTTCATGTAGCCAATTCAGTACTGCGCTTAAATTCCTAAAGTCTAGTTACCATAGAGGAAAATTCATCGGAACAATTACCATGAAATATTTAGAGAAGCTACGGTATGGGATCGGAAAGCAAATTTAGCCGAGATACCAGGCCAAGACCTATAAAATTGCTTGTCTTACCCCTTCATGTCCCCCTGCTAACTTCGATTGAATAAATACAGACTATTTCTGTTATATCATTAACTGAATAAATTCAAAATGTTTTTAATAAAAGTACTTTAAAGTAATTGAAGAAGACAGACTTTGTTACATCGAAACATGATGCTATGTTTGCTCCATTCTAATTGAACGCTTTTTCTGACCGACCAACTGGATATGTCTGCTAGTATTGTCTATTTCCATAGGATGTATTCTGACGAGCTACATTGTTTGGTTTATACCAGCCTGAACTTTGGCAATTGGGACCTGCCATATTATATACAAACGGATGAATATTCATAATTCCTTTCATATTCCATTAGTAAAGAGTAATTTCCATTCAGATAGCGTCTTTCCAAGAATTTCTACTTTGAGGAGCAAACTCTCAGCTCTAAGTTTTCTCAATCAGTACAATCTTTACCTCTTCCGTTCTAAGGTTAATAGTTATCTTGTATCCTGAAATACATTTCCTTCCTTATCTTACGTTAAGACAACACCAAACATTTCTTGGCCTATTCTAATTCTGTTACATGTTCTTGTCATTTGAATCTTAACTATGTGTTTAGTTATGGTTTGCATTAGACTGATTACCTGATAAAATTCTTATTCATTTTCAAATGTTTTTTCATCGTTATAATGATCTTCCTGTATTTTGCCTTTGTCATATATTTCATTTATTATTTCAGTAATCTTATTGGTCATCATTTCTTTCCCATATTTCAGGGGCTCTTTGGCCTTAAATATTAGTATTAAAAAATCTGCTAGATTCGAGAACTAATTCTTATCCTGCTTAGGCACATTTGTGTTTCTTTAACAACCACAAAGCCAACATGTTTTTAATGTTACAGCTCTTTCGGCAGACCTTAGTTTCCGTTTTTTGTGTGAGTGTGTTATCTGGCGTGGTCATCATTTTGAAGAAGGCCAGCGCGATCAAAGCATCGGTATCGATAAGTAACGATGGTTTCTGAACAGTTTCCTTTACCCAATTTCTCTAACATATCTAAGGCTCAACACATCAATTCGCTTTTAGGCACTTTTCAACTGTTCTACACGCTTGAAGCGTCGCCCCAGTCAGATATTTTCAAGAGATCATCTGGTAAAATCGATTATGGTCAAATTCAAACTCGGGTCTCATGTTCGTTAAAAAAATATTCTTAACCACTCAGTCACGCACATAAATAAAATGTCGGTTCAAAATTGCAAGTTACCGACTAGGAAGTCAGACACCCCAAGAAGGTCACATGGTGCCATGGCCGAAATGTTGTGTTTATAAAAACTAAGATGAGTATGATTGTCTGAATAGCAAAGTATATAGTATTTATAATTCCTCATCTAAAGAATTCCGAAAAACCTGTCGAAATATATACAAAAATAATGTCATTTTATAGTAGATTTATACAAGCTGGGCTGCTATAACTCTTCATTGTGAATGTACAACCTTTTACAGTTCAGAAGGGAGGACTCAAATACCTTCGGTGTAACGATGATCGAATGAAGTATATGGGAAAACTTTAAGTGTCACGTGGTAATAAAGTAAGCTGTAGTCAAAGGAAACGGATCATTGAAGAGAAAAATATTCTCTCGCCAGGGAAGATAGTCATCTGGAACGTAGAGGTAACAGTAGATAGTTAAAAGAAAAGCCCTTGATGACTGATAAACATTTTCACCAAGACAAACTGCTTTCATTTAATCACCACAGAGCAACATCTCTCCCTGTCACTACTCTAACAGTTTCTTTGTAACTGTTTCTTTCCTCGAAACTTGTAGAACTCCCACCCGTTTTTTGGCTTCCCTCATAACTAAAATCTTCCAGAATTTAAATGCAACGTCAACTGCCATCTTCTGTCTCCTTAACCCCGTTCTTCTTTTTTTTATCCTGTCCTTGATCCTTCTCATTGTCAATTTTTTCCTTCCCTGTAAATCCTGCGTTCTAGTGACATCGTTGCCTTTCTTGGGATGAAAATACAATTTTTTTTTAAATGCTGAATTCGTCATACGAAAAGAGGAACTGAAAAAAACATTTTATCGAAAATGATACTGAATATCCTATAAGGCCCAAAACAGCATTAATCTGCAACATATTTTCCATAGGTTTTTAGCTTATTTTAATTGCGGGCTGCTTCTCTTTCCTTCCATAACATTAACTGCAAACGTTACCCTGCTGAACAAAACATAATTCGTCGCACTTCAGAAGCGTTCGCTTTAGTCAATAATCTTAATCTACTTTCGTTACGTTACGTTTTTAGCTGTGAAAGTCGATATTCTTCATTGTCAATTTAATTCACAAGGCGTTTTCAAGCATAGTATTTGAGAATTATTTCTAAATCCTTCAAAATCAATCATCTTGGCTGGATCCTTGAACAATTGGTGAACAGAAATTGTTTAAAAGCCAACCACATACAAGAAAATAAACAATACATCAGTTACATGAAATGCTTTATATTCTGTTTTGATGAAATTATTTGCCGCACATGAAGCTGTCTCGTTCCTCCTCCCCTTAGCTGCACGCAACCCCCCATGTAGAAATGAACTACGATTAAGAAAACGAACAAATAATGTTACAAAGTTGTGAAATAAAGTGTGTTATGGGACCTTACCCATAATAACATAATGGACTATTCCATACGTAATAAATACTGCGCCTCAAGAGGAAGCAGGAAGTACAGTCCGAAGTCGGACGACCAGTTGACCGGCTGATCGGTTGAATTCTCTGCCTTCGGGCGGGGAGGAACCCGAACGAGGCTACGCCGAATGGCGGGGTCTCTTTCGGGGAGGCAAACCGACCCTGAACACGTTTATACAAAGGGCATATTTTGGGCCAAGCCCACGGGCTCGGAGATCCCACGTTAAACCGGCCTTGTGCCACATGATGCATTTGTGAGGCGGAGTGACTAAATACTGTTCTGTCTGAAGTTTAAAGTTCAGTCTGAAGTCTGGAATGAAGTCCGTCAGAAGTCAGACAGTCGTGTCAGAGGCATTCCGAAACAGAGTCGTGTTCAGACAATTATAACTAAGCCTGATTTTTTGTACTAACACTTTTCTCCCTCTCTGTATATGTTCCTGTTTGTAATATATCTGTGTTATTCCATATCCGCCTTCGAGTTCTTCTTTATTGGTTCTACCATGGACTATCACCGTGGTACAAGGAACCGGACCATAACAAAGTGTTATTTTGATTATGGGAAATAGGTTTTAAATTTAAAGGCAAAGATATAACGCCGTGTGTTTACATAGATCCTTTCTCGTCAATTTTGCTTCGATTGACATGATTAGTATGTGCCTCACAATAAATTGTCCAAAAGCTATATAACTTGAATTATGAAATTTTGCCTAAGCCTCTATATTCACCTAATATCTGTCATACTGATTATCACTTATTTAAGCATTTTGAGGTTTCATACGCAATAAAACAGTGCCAAATAAGAAAGAGGTAAGGAAAGCATATGAATAATTTATCATATCAAAGAATGATATTTTTTTTAAAGATGGGATCAAGAATTTAGATGCAAGTTGAAGAATAGTCATTCATCAACATGATGCTTATTTCAACTAAATAAATTAGTTATTTAACATATCAGAAACGTTTTATTCATTTCCTATAAAGTGCGTCATTTCATATGAGACAACTTAATAAAATCAGACAGCAAATCATCAGAATGCACGTTATTCATTAAAAGATTAATCAAATCTGATGCTTCACTTCTGAAGTCCCATATAAAGACTATTCTCTTTGGAGTCGAAGTATTCTGTTTGGAGCGGGGATATTTTGTAAATATATTTCCATAGCAACATCCAGGAAACCAAATGAGAATACATCCCTGTTTAAACACGAATTTTAAATTCGTGAAAACTACTTACCAATTCGTATTTACATATATTTATATATTGATAGATGAAAAATGCGTTTGTGTATGAGTAATTCTCTTAGATCTGTAGATTATATATATAAAGAATTTGTTGTTATTAATTTTTTATACTAGAATCCGATACAAGACTATGTCCGCTGTAGCATTAAAGTTGAAGAAGGTCAAGGTAGCATTGAAATTGCAATACGACAGGCTCCTGAATGAATCAAAGGGAATTATCACTGTTAAAATTGAAATACTGAATGAGGTATGTGATATGAATGAAAAAAACATGTGTTTTGAAGTGAATATTATAAGGAGGATAATTTAAGATTGGAGATATGACATGGAGAAATTAAAATATCAATTTTCAGAGAAGCATCCACTCGTGAAGCTGCCCCGGAAAGTAGCAGTTCTAGAGGGAAAAACTTTTTGATTGGAATTCACTTCTTATCTTACGAACACGGTAGAAATGTGGCGGATTCGACTCTGTGTAAGTAGCATGGCATGTCCTAGATGCAAGCATCTGAACGGGTGGAACTAAAAACGGAACGTATCTGAATATTTGCCATGGAGACAGCGATATAGTAGTGAAAGGCCTGCGAGATAAGAGGCTGCAGATGTAAGAATATCTTTCACCCCAACCCCCAACAATATCCGCTATGGTCAAGAAAAATATTTCGAAGAAAAGCTTGCTAATAACTACTGAAAAAACGCATATACATTCTTTCATTATTAAAATATAAAACAGATAGAGGTAATGTCCTTAATAAATAGATCAAATTTCTCGCATATTTTAGTTAAGCATTTGTGTTGCTTCGGACTGTCATCTCGTTCGTGTTTATGTATGCATATATGTGTGAATGTTATAATAAATGAACAAATAATAAAGAGGAAAATGATTCAATACATAATAGGACGTCGTCAGAGAAACAATTTGACAACACAATTTTAGTTGATCTATAGTCAAGTATAATAAAACAGGTAAAACAAATATATTGCAATAGTATTTTTTTAATTCCCTCCCCGCCTCTCTCATTTCTTTGTCTCAATCTCTATCACTGCTTCTCTCTATCTCTGGCTTTCTCTCTCCCCATATATATATATATATATATATATATATATATATATATATATATATATATATATATATATATATATGTGAGTGTGTGTGTGTGTGTGTGTGTAAAAATATATAGAAAATAGGAAAGAACTAGTTTTGTTTGAAACATGAGAACTCTTATATAGCGATGGAATCATATTTTTAAATAAATAAATAATTATATATATATATATATATATATATATATATATATATGATGGTCTCTCCCATTATTTTAGACGTATGAGTGTCTTTCAGTTCAGCTTTTAATCCTTCACCTGTCCCCGTCGCCTTATCTCTCTCGCCAGTGGACTTGTTGCTCAGGTAGAATAGCAAAGAAAGAACACAGAACTGAACTGCAGACTATCCGCACAAAAGATTTGTTTAGAATGGTGAAGGCTTGTGTAGAACCAGCCACACTTATTGAAAGTGATGTTAACAAGGAGTTGGTGCAAATATTTGGCCATGAACACAATGTACAACACCCTTCATGTTTTATTATCACGAATATCTCCGGTACTACCAGTGCACAGAAGAGTGCTGCGGCTTTCGTTGGTAATTTCACGTGATTTAGCCCGCCTTATACATATTTTTATTATAAAAAAACATGTTGCAATCGCTACACAATAGCTTTCGTAATATATATATATATATATATATATATATATATATATATATATATATATATTAGGTTGGTGCAAAAATAATGTCGTTTTCTCACATAGTAACATATGTGAGAAAACGACATTATTTTTGCACCAGCTTAATATATATATATATATATATATATATATATATATATATATATATATGTATTGGTGTGTGTGGGTGTCGGTGAGTATATTGCTGTAATAGCAAAGAGAACTTAGGTTAATGATTAAAAGTTCTTCATTATTTAATTTTTTATTATTAAAAAAAAAAACAATGCTCGATACAGAACTTAAATTATAATTATTTGTTTAAAAATATAATTCCAGAGCGATACAGAACTTACTTTGTTTTGAAACTTTCAGTTTCGAAACAGAAAGTTTAATTTCAATATTAAACTTAAAACATTTCTTCGATTAGTTATCCTAATCATCGCTTGAGGATGAAACTGTGACCTAAGTTTTAAGTTTAAGTTTTAAGTTCCTGTTCATCATTTCATGAAAATAACTCCGCCACCTCCAACTACTGAGTTTAAATTTTTATTTATCGTAGATCTTACTTTTAATTGGTTGTTCAAGACAAACCCACAAGTCTATTTTTAATGCTGATTTTGTATTTTCTCACCCTAATCACTTTATTTTCCAGAAAAGAGGTAACACTTTGCTTTTGAAATTTTGTTAAAACTATTTAATCACCAGTTACTTACTATCGCTTAAAGAGACAAAAGTTGCCGAAACACGAAAGCTAGTGTGTAGCGATTGAAACATGTGTTCTTATAACAAAGATAAAAATAATATATATATATATATATATATATATATATATATATATATATACTGTGTTGAAGTTTTTCATCAGCAATATTTCTTTGATATTTATTTCGATATCGACTGCCAACATTATCAGTAGACGTTCAGGATTCGTGAATAAAGCCGTGTTTGTTGTATATTTTTCCTAAAGTTCAAAACCGAATTATGTTCTAATAGGTTTCCCTCGTGTCTTTTGGAGTTCTTCCCGGTTTTTCATCTCTTCCGTTGGAACATACCAGTCCCAGACGATCATGTGATTTCGTGCTGCTCATATCCTTAGGATAGTTCAACAACAAAGTTTTAAGCTGCCTTCTTGTAGGCTGAGCATGCTAAATGCGCCAATCATTTACAGTGTCAGATGAGGAGATGGAAAAGGAAAGAAATTCGCAAGACTGAAATAAATCAACTTATATACAGTCTTAAATCTAGAAGGATAAAAAGTAAATACCTCAAAAAATGGAATAACACTGCAGGTTCCGTAATTCTGTTATATATATATATATATATATATATATATATATATATATATATATATATATATATATATATATATATATATATATATATATGTGTGTGTGTGTGTGTGTGTGTATGTGTGTGTGTGTATGTGTATATATGTTTGTGTGTATGTGTGCTTGTATATATATATATATATATATATATATATATATATAACAATTTGTATGTATATGAGTAAAAAAATATGAATATTTCGCGATCATCAGACAAAATCTGAGTTTGTCAAAAGCAAAAGTGTGAATCCCAGTGTCACAAACTCATATCCATACAATTTATTATATTAGCTCTATCATAGATATTTAGAGCTTTCCACCAAGTACCCTGCATATAAATTATATATATATATATATATATATATATATATATATATATATATATATATATATATATATATATATATATATATATATATATATAATATCACACGTCGATAGCACGACTGGAGTTTCATTACGGAAATCTCTCCCTAGTCTTGCTATCGACATCGGATATTACGTATATTCACAAATATATATTTAATAGCTATACTATATATATATATATATTAATTTACCTGTGCCAAGAATAAAGCATAGTTTTAAGTCATTTTGCTATTGTATATATATATATATATATATATATATATATATATATATATATATATATATATATATATATATAGTGAGGGCACGTGACCGATGGATTAGAACGTTCCCATTCTGACACGTCAATTCTGCTACTGCTGTAGTACAATCGGTGACCCTATGGTGCTAATGGATTGCAGGATTTGTGATCGTGAATCAGTCACAACCCATTATAGAAAGATGAGTGAAGCTGAATTTGTTTACATTCGAATGAACTGCAACCGGCTTTTAACTAAACGTTCAGAAAGTATTGTCGAAACTTACATGTAATTGTTTGAAATTCTGCATCATTGTAAGACAATAACAGTTAAAATTTGTTATATAGGAATTAAGTGTCTCTGCGGAGACTTGAGTTTGAACATAGGTCGCCAGTGAACAAACTCAGGCGATCCCATTATTGAATTAAATGGATCACCTGACCATAGAGGAAACGCATACATAGGACGTCGCGTGACGTTTAGATAGATTGCTAGTTTTAATCTGTCCTCTATATTAAACGGATCGTTATTTCTATTCTATCGCAACCAATATTCTTTATTCTATCCACTATACTATTTCTCTATTCGGATCACTATACGGATTACTGTTTGAGCGACTATTATCGAGCAAGTACTATTAGTGCAGTAGTATTCCAAGTTGTCTGACACCAGCATTGTTAAACGGCGTTACTATAGTGGTATCTGCGATTACAAAGTCTCTACTACAACGAGCATTACAAAAGTGACAACGAGTATTCGTTGATATCACAAAAGTCACAACCGAGTGTTCGTTGACATCACAAAAAATCATGAACATTTAGTTTCTGTCTGTCACCTGTTCGATATTCAGAAGCTTTTCTTTCGGAGAAATTCTAACCAAGTTCCCGTTTAAAAAATACTATTGGATTATTGTGGCATAAAAGATATGTTTGTTTGTTTTTTCTCGATTCTCCTTAAAAATATATAATAAATATATTACTGAATAGGTGGTGCTCTAAAGTCTGCAGCGAAACAAATTGCAATTTCATTAAGAGAAGGTTGGTTAAATCTTCGGATATCACTCCGGCATCTAAAATACATTTGTTACGTATTTCTCATGACTATTACACTCTCTTGTTCGATTTAATGCATTCGAATTTCATCCATATTTCTATATCCTTGTGTATAAGAATCACGCTTGGAGAGGACATTGTTTTCATTTTTCATTAAGATTGGTTAATATTTCTGAAGCAGGCATTTACAAAATAAATTGCCAAAACTCTTCCTCCCAATATATTGAAGAAACAAGTAGAAATTTAAAAAAAAAAGTATTTATGAGCACAAAAGAGACCTCAAAAAAAAAACTTAGCAAATGAACTTGTCATACATAGAAATAAATTCAACCACAGTTTTGATTTTAAAAATGCTACACTCATCAAAAGAGAATTAATGCTTGCTACTTCTTTCATATTTCTTCCAGTTTCTTTTGCTTCAGTAATATACACTTGTCTGTATTACCCCTGTTCATATTCTGGGTGAACGTTTTTAGAGAAATGATATTTTTTTTTTACGTTTGCATCAACCTTATGTAGAGATAATGTATAGTTGCAAAAAACAAACAAGAAAACAGCCCAACATGCAAATGTCAAATTTGCAGGCACAAAAATCAAGGAAGTACAAAATCTTAAACATCTAGGAAATATTTCAACAGAAAACAGAAAGTGTAAAATCGAAATCGGAAGACGTATTCAGATAGCAAAAGATTACTTAAAAAAAGATAAGCAAAGTATTAAAAAAACGGTAAAATCTCATTAGAAACAAAAAGTGTACTGAACTGTTATATAATATCTGTCTTCCTATATAGCAGTGAATGTTAGACAATGTCATCACAAAAAAAATTGGAGACAACGGAAATATGTCTTTACCAAAGGATGCTGATTATCCATTGGTCTGAACCTGTGAGCAAAGACGAAGTTTTAAAGAAAATGGGAACAAAGGGGAACTTTCTGATTCATATAATGTGTAAAGACGGTTTAGATAATTTCATATTCACAGGAGATATTTATGGAAAGATGGACAGAGGGCAGCGGCGCGTGACCTACTTGATGGAATAGTAGTAAACGGTTGGCAAACCAGTTGCTAGAACAAACGAAAAGACAAACTTTACTAAGAGCTTATAAAGGACAGGCAACTGTGTAGAGTCATTATTTCTGACATTCTAAAATGAGACGACACAGAAAATATTCTGAAACTCTATGTACGCCTTCACTAAATTACCCGAATATTTGTTTGAAATAACATAAATTAAAATGCATTAGCATAGCTGCGATAATGCCTCTAAAAGTAATGTCTTCGCCAATGTTTTATTCACAAAGATCACGCGGGAACGTTTGCACTAATGAAAGCCTACTTTTTCATTTTGCTAACAATTATGAGTCACCTCTGAAACTAAGTGCTGTTAAATTTAAGTATGTTAAATCCATACAACTATTTTCAATGAATCTATTTATATTTTTGTTTTTTCTATGTTCTATATAATATTCTCAATGTTTCTCGTTTAAATTTTACCGGTGTTTCGATCTGCTTCTCTCATAACGCCGCCCCTCTTCTTCATTCATTCTAGAAAGGCTCCCTTGCCTCCAGGCTCTCTCTTATAGAATCTATACTTTGAATTTTTTTTCCCTGTTTTCTTAGACATTCTCTCATTGTTTCTCGTGCATTTCATTATTGACTATTAGAAAACTATTGAACATATATTGAAAGATAATGTACCGATCGTAAGATGTTCGCTGATTTTAAAGAAAAATAAAGAAGAATATTTTAATTTCTCTCATTCTCTTCTTTCTTTCTTTTTTCTCAACACAGCGCCAACTGGAGACAACAGGGGAGACGAATCTTTTATGTTTCGCTTTCTTCCTTCTTATTAATCTAAAACAAAAAACTTTTACTTTCTTTGTGTTTTACGTTTCTCTAAAGCACCAATGAAATAAGATGAAACATCGATACAAAGGTATTTATTATTTAAAAATATATTAAATATATTTCATATTGGAAAATAGTTAAAATTAATATATATTGGAATTGTAGTGACATAGGTAAAAGGTACTCGAGCGACTACTAATAAGTCGTCACTTGAGAGGAGGTAATAGTTCGAACTTAAAACTGAAATATTAAAGTAAATTGAAATTTTAGCTTCATTTAAAAACTTTCTTAATTTTAAAAGTATTACAAACTT
This sequence comes from Acanthosepion lycidas, assembly GCA_963932145.1. Classification (NCBI taxonomy): domain Eukaryota; kingdom Metazoa; phylum Mollusca; class Cephalopoda; order Sepiida; family Sepiidae; genus Acanthosepion; species Acanthosepion lycidas. The sequence continues at coordinate 86,860,175 of OZ010588.1, read as the reverse complement.
GAAAAACAGTAAAGCAAAATCTTTTTTTACTCAAGTTACACCCTTCAATTATATCATTCCTTTACAATCTTTCGTACCATGTTCCTTTATTTCCTTTTTTTTCTTTTCATAGAACCAAATTGCGTCAATGACACATTTCTACCCGCGTCCTTGGTATGACGATAAACTACGTCCAACAGCAAGGCCTCTGATCAGAAGGTTTTGAGGAGCGTGGAACCACCTCTGGGTTGCTGGTATTTCCAGGTCCACCCTGACCCGGGCTGATAGCACCCGTTGTAGTGCCAGCTATGGGAAAATGCTTAACCTCGAAACTGGGGTAAAAATCATTATAAAAGTGTAAAAATAGGTTTTAATACCAGAAATACTTTGTAAAAAATTATTACCAGAAATAAATTTTTGAAGAAAAAAAATCTATAGCCAGCAATATATTTTTGAAAAAAAAAAAAAAAACTATTACCAGCAATATATTTTTGAAAAAAATACATTACCAGGAATATATTTTTGGAAAAAAATATTACCAGCAATACGTTTTTGAAAAAAATAATAATAATATTACCAGCAATGCGTTTTTGAAAAAAAAAAATATTACCAGTAATACGTTTTTGAAAAAAAAATAATATTACCAGTAATACATGTTTTAAAATAAAATTACCAGCTATACATTTTCGAGGAAAAATATATTACCAGAAATAGAGTTTTGACAAAACAAAATATTACAAGACAAAAAAATGTTGTCGGCATTAAATAACCCATTGAGGCTGATATGCCGTAAAACAAAACAAACCCAAGCAAACATTTCTCCCCACCATAACAACAGAGGAATGCATTTTGAAACGCATAATTCGTTAAAAGGTTATCCGCATATAGATTATGACACAATGAATATGAGAATATAATTTCTAACACTAAAGAGCACAAGAAATCGGTGGCAAGATAAATTAGAAATTATTACTCCTACCGACGACTAAACTTCATATAAAGAAGGTGATGATATGTAAATAGAGAGACTAGAAGGGGGCTTCTACTATGAATTCTTGTCGTAGAAGTAAACGATTCGACCAGTCTTTCTTTTAATGTGCCATGTCTTTTCAGGGCGTAGCCTATCCTGGCTCTCTACCTCCCTCTATCCCTTGCAGCTCTCAACAAATTCCTTCCGTCTGCTTCCTCCTCCAGACCACGTTATGCTTAAGTCCGCCAGGTATGTCCAGCGTTGTTTTCTCTTGTCTCTCTTTCCCTCTATTTGACACGTGAGTATCAGATTCTCCAGACCCTCCTTCCTCATTATGTGTCCCCGAAACTTCAGCTGCCTCTTCCTGATATTAAGCATAAGCCTCCTTGTTTGCAACCTCTCTAAGATGTTATCGTTGCTCACACGCTAGGTCCATGATATTCTCAGTATCCTTCTGTAGAACAACATCTCTGTCGCTTCGAGCCTCTTCTTCATCGCTGCCGTACAGAAGGACAGATATCATGTAACAGTTCAGTATTCTTTTCTTTGTTACTAAAGATATCCTCCTGTCTCGCATTAATCTGCTCATCTATTGGACCGGCATAGAAACGAACGTAGCAATCAAATGAAAGCGTTTGGAATCACTTAACAGAAATTAGTGGATCTCTAACTTTTTTTATCATGTCCCACGTAAGCATCTCTAAAATCCTGATGTCCCTCCTCCCACTACTGCGACATATATTAGTTATACTTAAACTCCTATTCACGTGGAACATGCCTAAAAGTTCATTGGTCTGCTCAAACTTCCAAAGAACAAAGCATGGATGAAGGAGAAAAATAAAAGAACGAAAGGATAACTGAATTACTGAGAAAGAAATTAAGAATCCCTTTAAAAATAATATATCTAGAGATATACATGATAATACAGTACATATGTAATTACATATGTACTTATATACATACAAATATTTTTATGTATCCATATTATTCATACAACTTATGTATCATTCGCACATACACACACACGCTTATATTCTCACAGACTGACTAGAAAAAAAACGCCTTTAATAACTCATTCTCGAATTCCTCCCACCAAAAAATGAAATTGCCTCACTGTGGGTCGTGCGCCCAATTTTGACAACCATGTATTTAGATGATAACAGATTGATACTTTGACGGCCAGGAAAAATATGCTGCAACAGCAGGAACGGTTCTCTCATTCATAGTATTCACCATATTATTTATATTTAGAGGAAACTATTTCTATTTAGCTGTAAAACTATCCTGAGATGATCATATTATAAGATTTCCTTCAAAATAACAGAACCAGATGAAAAGGATAAATACAATAACAAAAATAATGCCTAATATTTTATTTTTTTATGTTATCTGGGATTGAAACACTCTTATGTAACAAGTACAATAAAAGCAACAGCACACACCATACTTTGGTCAATGTCTTGGTTACGTACGAGGATCGGCTAGAATTTTTATAGGCTTACCAAAATATAAATGTAATTGATTGATTCGTGTTCTACCGATTATCAATTTTGCGGATGGATAATAATCCTTTAGTGATACAAGTCATAATTAACCCATAGCTTGGGGAAGGAGAGGTGGATCCGTGACATTCCCAAAGATATTTGCATGTATATGAATATAATGTACTTAACTGGAACACGATTCACCGATTAACAAATTGCAAGCCATTGTATATTACATCACATGTACATCCGAGTTTACAGCCTTTGGTATTTCCAAGCGGTCTTAACTTTGGTGGTCACACGGAAACAGGTGTTTAAACGTATTGTAGCCGGAAGATATACTCTGTAGAACAGCAATATTGTCTAAAACGCATAACAGCAAAATTTTCCAATTGTTAGATTAAGCTCTGAACCGTTGTATCTTAGAAATGATTAAAGATATCCTACTGGAATTCTCCAAGGTTTTTATAACACTACTGGACTCTACTTTGAGCAATAATAATATATATCTGTTTGTGTGTGTGTGTGCGTAAAAGGTATATATATATATATATATATATATATATATATATATATATATATATATATATATATATATATAATTATTTATCTTATGTTTGTCTGACGATCGCAAAAGCGTGAAACCCAGGGTCACAAACTCACATCAATCCAACCATATATATATATATATATATATATATATATATATATATATATATATATATATTTATATTATTTCAGGATCATTTTCCAAGTTATTCAAGATAATCTACGCCCTCTCTAACCTTCTAACTTTCTGTCCTGGAGTAACAATGTGCCTGACATGTTTCACGCACGATTTTATTTTCAAGTCTATTTTCACTGCTCTTTCGACTGTCATGGCTGAAACTCACGTGCCAAATGTCGTATGAGTCGAGGTGGAACTTTTCGAATTGATCTCTTTAGCTGTAATGATGATACCTTTTTCTGTTTTGACCTCCTGATCCAGTTTTCCTCTCTACTCTTCGCTTTTTTTAAAACTTATTCATCGTTCTCTTGATGGTACTTGAATGAACTTCGAAGATGGAGGCCAGAGTATTAAAATTTGTACCATTACTAAAGGCCTGAATGATTTTTCCTCTCACAATTGCAAAGTTGGAAAGACAGTAGGTCTGACACAAAACAATTTTAACATGCTCTCCTTTTTAGCTGAATAACTCAAAGGGTTTTTCAGTGATTCTTATGAAAAATGCAGTGTACATGTCTTATCTGTAAACCTGGCAAAGGAAGCACAATTAATTTCGTTTTTGTTAGATATTAAACATTTTGGGGGATGAATAAATATACTTTTACACGATTTGAACAATGTCGCTATTTTACCCAGTACATGTAAGTGGACACACAAGTTGGTAGAATAAAAGACATACAAGTGTACCAGAATACATACAACTGCTGGTTTGGTCAGCCTATGAACTTTTCCGACGACCCTCGTACTTAAAAAAAGAGATAAAGTATTGTCCAAATCAGGTCTGACATTAAATAACTGTACATGCATCATTGATCTGAAATCTTTTGTTTGTTATTTATGTTTTGACGTCTTTATTTGTCTTTAAAGTCCAGTTCCGACACAAAGGTGGTGAGACGTACGGATTTGTCGTGTTAGTGTCACGTAGCTACCGGTTTGTAGATTGGTAGCATATGTATCAATAAGATTTCGGTCGACTCACAAGTGTTTGAGCAAAGCCTTATTTAGGAATTGCACTGTTCGTCTAAGGGATTAGAAAAGTGAGCTAAACATTACCCTGGTTCATTTACATATCTATCCAGATCGGCGCAAATGACAGACATTCAGCTTCTCGCACAGGTCACATGGAATCCTGAAACGGATGGTTGGAGGGAAAATAAAAATGGCGTGCCGAGTGGGATGTAAGAATATAATATATTTCCACAGAGACAGAAAGAGATCGTTGCTAGGGAACAACGTTGACATAGTATTGTCATCGCTGGACAAGACAGGTCGGTGATAAATGAACATTTTGTAAAAGCTTAGAGGTTGGATGTTGCAGGGTGTCTGTGTTCACATACATATAAGGTAAGTCGTTGTGACTCAGCTAAAAAAACATTATCTGGAGTAGTTGAGATATTTATAATTATTCACTTAAGTCTTAATCATGGGCTTTTTATTAGGTTGGAGCAAAAATAATGTCGTTTTCTCACATATGTTACTATGCGAGAAAACGACATTATTTTTACACCAACCTAATACCAAAGTATTTAGTGCTTACGCACCCACTATAGAATCTACTAATTAACTGTAAACTTTTTTCTGTGCTTCCTTAGAAAACTCATATCTGCACCCATGGGAAGAAATAGGACGCAAATATGGTACTAACCAATAGGATTTTCTTTGTTCATAAAGAACAAAAGAGAACGATTCTTCTTGTTTGACTTTGGCGCCAGGAAGCCCCCACTTTATTCGCGCATGCGCTATTTGTACTTCCTGACAGAGAGCATCCTGGGAGATTCTTCTTTTTTCTTATATTTTTTTTGTATATCTTTTATATTATTGTGTGGTGTTTTTCTTTTTTTTATTTTATCAATTATACAATCCCTACAATTTCGAATCCAATCATACTTTTATGTGTTCGATGATGGAAAATATTTTCTATTTCATTGATGTTTTGCAAGGTTGTCCGATGGCAAAATTTGATAAAGCCCCTTAGGTATTCTTTTAAGTTTTAAACGTCTTCAGTCAAAAATAAAATCATTTTATGCATTACTTCAAAATGTTCTGCGTAACCATGGCTATAGTCTCGTTTAAAATTCAAAGAAAGCTAATTCAGTAATAGGCATTCGGCAGCTATTGGAATCTTCCTATTTGACAATCAATCTAAAGAAACAATCGATCAAAAGAAACTTTCAACCAGCGCCAGACAAATTGCATGTACACTCTTAAATCTATTATTTTGATAAGCTTCCATACATTAAGCGGACTGTGAACCATGATAAATCATGAGATTAATATCCACTAAGGACTAAGCTTTCGAGTCACTTGCAGTTGGTGTCTGGTTTTAAAGGTCACCAATGATTGTTTTATTTCTCTACGTGCTGTGTCCCCTCATCATAAACCTCCACAACATCTTGTCCCATTAGGCTCTTAATAAATGTTGTCTTTCTGTATATTTATCAAGCCCTCTTTCGACATCCATTTACCCAGTCTCACTAGTAATATCAAGCGTTGTTTTGCTCTGTCCCTTTTTGCCTTCAATCTGTCCTGTGAGTGTCAGATTTTCCAAGCCTTCTTTCTTCATTATGTACCCTAATATCTCAACTCTCCCTTCCTGATGTCAATAGTTTCTTTTCGTATCTATTTTCTCTAAAACTTCATCGTTCCTCACATGTTCGCGTAATGGTATCCTCAACATCCTTCCGTAGAATCACATTACTGTTGCCTCAAAATCTCAGTCACTGAACATTTTTATGGACCGATACATTAGCACGAATGGCACAGGCTGCTGGTAAATGGCTATCTTTATCAAATCACCGTCTCTTGAATGGTTGCTCACCAAAGATACAGAGCTAAACCTGTTTTGGTATTTAACCCATATCTGGAGGGAGAATAGCTTGATTGCTACCTTTCAACGGGTATTTACGCGTACGTGTATGTAATGAACTCGACTAGAATTGGGACTCTGCTCTTCGATTTCTTCTGAGTCGTCATCCATTACGACACAGCCCTCCTAAATAAGGGGACCCATGCTGTAAATACATTAAATAGCTAGGTTTCCATCAATGCCGACTTAGAAAAATAATATATATCCATTGGTCATGTCAAATTCCAGACGATGTCTTCTTCCCGCTCGCACACTCGCTCGCAACAATTACAGACGATTATTCGCAAACATCGACAACAGTGGCCACGTTATCCACTCGTCCTGGGTATGACGATAAACTTCATCCGGAAGCAAGGCCTCTGATCGGGAAGTTTTGAGATGCCACCTCTTAATTGCTGATGTCCCCAGATCTACCTTCAACCGGTGTTGTTTCATCTGTTAGGGCCCCAGCTATAGGCAAATAGTTAACCCCCAAACTGGAATCAAACACTATGAAAGTATAAAAGAAGAGTTTTATAGTAAAAATACCAGCACTAAATTTTCATAGTTAAAAAAATGCCAGTAATACATTTCTGGAAAAGAAATTATCAGTAGTACATTTAAAAGAAATTGCTAATGCCCAGTGGAAAATTAAATTTCGGCATTAAATGACCCAAAAGGAATTGGTATGTCTCTAAATAAACAAACGTTATATGCTATGAACTGGCAGATGATTATTTTTTTTTAAAGTAAATTTACGGAAAAAACTAATGTTGTTAAGCATTTGCAATACAAAAGCAGAGTATTTAAAATAACTCCCATCGAACTTTCTGTGTCTGTCTGGTCGCTCGATATACGAGAGTGTATTATGAGCGATAACTATACGAAAACATCAACAGTGGAAACAGACTCTACTTTGCGTAGCTGGTCATAATGCTAAGGAAAGCAGGAATCACGCCAAAGTAAATGTACGGCGCGAAAAGGCGATTTCATTCATTAAGATTTGACTGAATGGGATCAACATGAATATAACAGTGTCTGCTTATCACCAAGCCAGTCGCATGGACATTATATATATTCAAGAAATTCTAATAAAGATTTATAAATATTTATTAAGTTGTATCGAATTCTCAAGCCGACAGAAGTAATACGCAGGCAATGCACACCGTTTAAAATGAAACAAAATATACCGTCTATTTCAAATACAAGTGTTCAATATAATAATGTTAATAATAAGAAGAATAAGAAGAATGATATATTACATTTACATATTACATTTACCGGCCAGAATGTTCGAGAAATTTTGCAGAATATTTCTACTTCTCTGACAGGAATCAAACCTGTAAACCCAATGGGAGTCATCATTTGATCTGATGTGCTTTAATTCTTTTGATGTGTGGTTACTGGCTAATTCGTTGGTGATGGGTTCAATCTGAACAGGGAAGCTTACATCAAGTCTTGATGAGTTAGTGTTGCACTGGGTCAAGATTGTCGCTGCTGGAAGACCCTATGTCTGGCAACAAAACCTTATACCCTGCCACACTAGCAGGAGAACCAGTCATGGCGGTCAGACAATTTCTGAAAGCGCATAACTCCTTACATCTGGTCACCTATCTCCACAGACTGCAATCTCCATGATTATTATCTGTGGGGTGCAGTTGAGCGAGAGAACAACAAAATTCTTTGTAAAGCCAAAGATAAACTAAAGGCAAAGATCATGGCAACATTCAGCAACTTGAACAAGGAGACCGTCCAGAAAAGTCGCAGGAGATTACGAAGTCGTCCGGAGGTCATCGTTAAATCCAATGACGATTTTATTGAATAAATTTACACTTTAGTATTTCAAGATATTTTCGTATAATTTTGATAAATATATCTGTTAAAATGAGATGTCAGTATTATTTTCATTTTTCCGTAATTTAGACGACAATTTATCCATCTCACCCTGTATAGATAGATAGATAGATAGATAGATAGATAGAGTATACCGATGAAAGAAACTCGTAAGATAAAAATAATAATAGTAATATTGATAAGACTAATAATATTTATTGTATACTAGCTGACATACCCGGTAATTCCGGGGAAATCGGGTGTCATCAACAGTTCACGTTCTCATATTCTTTATTCGTTTATCCGAAAGTAACAATTCAAAGTAAGTATCAGTGAAACGTCTTTTTTAAGTTCACAGAGAATACCCAACCGCCGCCCGTAAGATTTTTGTAGGAAATGCCAATAAGTTATTAATACTAAAATCGCAAAGCTACTTATAAAATGACAGGCAAAAAACAATTCCAAATATGTAGCCCCAAAAAAGGACTTAATTTCTAAAAGTTTTACGAGATCAAATTATCTCCCTTGTTTAAACACAGTCAACATCGTTTCGTGTAGACACGCACCGAGCTGCGATTTGTGGCCCTAGCGGCGCCATTATAGATATTTATAAAATAAAAACAAAAAAAACTATTAGCCTAGTAACAAACTGGATGTTAGTTTAACATGTATGTAAATTTTCATCAATATTGGTCTACGGATTTAGGCAGTAACATTATATATATATATATATATATATATATATATATATATATATATATATATATATATATATATATATATATATATATATATATATATATATTAATATTAGGATAGATATATTAATAGGCATATTAACCAAAGATGTTAAAAATTGGAATTTTCGGACACGCCTTTTTCAACGAGAAAAAATAAAGTAGAGTTTTTTCAGCATGTTATGTGACTAACTAAATCTAGTAGTTTTGGGTTTAGTTGTTTGCCACGATTAATGTTGTACAGTGTTTATAGAAAGATTTTTTTGGCAATTGCATTCAGTGAGTATGCATAAATTTCTATTTAAACCTAGAATCTGTTGATCGCATGTCGGTATAATTATATTCTCAGGACTGCAAAAAAGAGATAAAAGTTTTCTTTCCTTGTCACCGGAATTCTAAGGAAATCAATATTTCAAAATTTCTTTTGGGATTTTTTTTTTTTTTTTTTCAAACATGATATCCAGTAAGATCAATCTGGAGTAATGAACGTCTGTCAGAGTGAATGCGTAGGATTTAGCAGTTTTGCCAGAAATCATATAATCTGCCTCAAAAGTCATAACTTTCTAATGTAAATTGAAAACCTAAGTCAATGTCATTGATCAAAGATGTAAAATTAAATTTTTTTGTCTTCGATATTTTTTTCTTGTTTCGTTCCCAGCTCCTTCTGGTAAATATTCTATCACTTCTTCTATTCTTTATTTTGTTTATTCTCGTTCCAAAATTTTTTTCCTCGTTCTCAACCGTGTCATTTTAACTTGTACAATAATACAAAATTTATTTTTTGCCGTCATCTTTTTTTTTTTTTTTTTTTTTTTTTACTTATTTCACTCTCCTACTTTTTAAATATGTAATTATTAGGTTGGTGCAAAAATAATGACGTAATAATGTCGTTTTTTGACGTTACAAAATACGTCAAAAAACGACATTATTACGTCATTATTTTTGCACCAACCTAATATTATTTTCATTTATTTTTTCGAAATATTTTCCTCCTTCAAATTTCATAATATTTCACTTCAATTTTTCTTACACCTGTTTCAATCCTTTTTATATTTTTTTCCTACCAGACAACGGCTACTCTGCGATATCTTTCTTATTTACTTTAACGACTGCATTAAAACATGTGTACCTTATTATATGACATGACTGTGTAGGTTCACCTACGCTTAATTCTGATCTAGAATAAATACAGGATATGTGTTTGGGACAAACGTGATCTGAGATCATAAACAGAGATTTCGTCATTGGAGATCTTTCACGTAAGACAAACAATCACAACATGAAATTCTTATTTTATCTCCTTTTCATAATATCTTATTTTATATACATACATATATATATATATATATATATATATATATATATATATATATATATATATATATATATATGAAAAATTTTTTAAAAAATTGAAAACGAAAAAATAAAATAAAAACAAATAAATAAACAAGTAAACAAAATAACAATAAAAATAAGCAAAATTAATTAATCCAAACAAATTACCAAATCACACCTGTTAGAATAGACGAAAAAGAATAATAATAATAATAATAATAATAATAATAATAATAATAATAATAACAACAAAAAACAAAAAAAAAACAACGAACCCAAATAAATAAGTAAATAATAAAAAAGTAGCATACCATTATGACCAAAATATTAGTTAGACTAAAAAATCAAACCAAAAAATCGGACGAAAAATAGCTGTAACTGTTATATAACGATAAAAAAAATAAAATAAAATAAAACAAAATAAAATAAAAATAAAAAAATAAATAAATATATACTACGTTACTTAAAAACCGAAAAGAGAAATTATACAAGTAAAATAAATTGACCTAAATTCATCCAAGTAAATAAATAAACTAACCAATCCCAATAAAGTTACCGTTAGAAAAAACAAATAAAGATAATCAACCCAAATAAACACGAATTAAAAAACTGTTTCTGCCAAAATAATAGTTAGAATAAACTACAACAACCAACCCCAAAACCGACCAAATAGTTATTATCGTCATCATAATAGTCATATGATCGGATGTGGTCGTAGGGTAATTGCGCTAGTAAAGAAACAAACCTCATCTTTCTCGGTGGCGTGCCGTTTGAATCTGTGAATGCTCTTCGGCCGTCACCCTCAGTTATGTCGTCAACACACGTTTTGGGTTTCCAGCCTCTTCTTCTTTAGTCAATTATCCAATCTTCATAAAAAATAGTCATGAATTTTCAAACATACATGTACATGTACAGCTACACATATAAGTAAATAAATATAGATATAATAAATAAATATAATATATAAATATAATGTAATATATCTCTATCTATAAGAGGCCGGATGTGTGTGTGTGTGTAACGAATGCACGGCCGCAATTTTCGACATTTTGCACGAAAATTGACATGCACATGCTCCAAGTTAGCGGGAACGCCAAGACCGACATTGCATTTCTCAATTCCCATCAATAGTCGAAATAATCGATTTTTTTCATGCTTCTACGGCAGTTTTCATGTAGTTTGCGGCCATTTTCTACTGGCCAGAGTGAGAGCCAATAGCTGGCTGCCACGAATAGGCAGGAAGATTCTATTGGCGTGAGAGCCAACGATTGACTGACACGAATGTTAACTAGTATGCTAGGATGCAAAAAAATTCGATAGCTGCATTCGTCACAAGTGGGAAAAATTTAAATCTGCATGGCACTTTACTCCAATTGGCTCATTCGCTTGATTAAACTGAACGTTGATTCTGATTCTGCAGAACTGGGTTGGGTGTGAAAAAGCATTTGTTGTTAACATTCTTTTTTCATTCGTTTTTTCCAGTTACGAGTCCTTTTTTAAAGCTGATCATTTTGTGTTCATTTTGTTTAGTTCTTTTTTCGTAACAGATTTAATGTTTAGTACAGAGCTTAGAAAAAATTCGCAGTGTGAGATAGGCAAGAAGTAGAGCATGTAGCAACATCAGCACGGCAAAGGGCACTCCTTTAAAGGCAAGGAAGGGCAAAAATATTTTAAGTCAAGTGATAGTGATTGTTGTACGTTTTTTAATCAAGCACGGGCAATGCCGTGCCATGTTGCTAGTAATATCTATATAATATAAATATAATATATAAATAAATATAATAAATAAATATAAATAATAAATATAAATAATAAATATAAATAACTATATACACATAATACATTTACATATATATATACCTCTCGGCTTTCTCGTTTTATATGGCATTTTCCCATCGTTTCATGAGTGCACAGCACGAATGTTACCTTTAAGCCAAACCAGAGACTAACATAAATATTGTTAGGTTGAGGCAAAAATAATGACGTATTTATGTCGTTTTTTGACGTATTTTTTAAAGTCAAGAAACGACATTATTACGTCATTATTTTTGCACCAAGCTAATATTATAAACAGATTATTAATTATGAGAGTCACATTTCGCTTAGTGCTTAGAAGACAGCTTTTTATTTACAAATCTTTTTTGCCGCTGTTTTTGATAAAAGAAAACATCGGCTAATTTCGTATAAAATAAAATGCTTTCCTTTTCCTTTCTTTATTAAATCGCTAAAGGTTTTCAGTTGTTTCTAAAATATAATTGAATAATCCGAGAAGGAAAGCAAATTTGTAATAAGCTTTTGTATTTTTCTATTTCAACCAAAGAGAAAAACTAATATAAAATTCTTTAATACTGAATTATTTCAAATTTACTTGTTTTCGGAAAACAATAATTTAACTAAATAAAGCGGAAGTTTTGAATTGAATTACCAGGTAAATACAGCCAAATAATTCATAGATCTTACGGTGTTTATGATATATTAGGTTGGTACAAAAATAATGTCGTTTTCTCACATATGTTACTATGTGAGAAAACGACATTATTTTTGCACCAACCTAATATATATATATATATATATATATGTGTGTGTGTATTTGCTAAAATAATATATTAGGTTGGTGCAAAAATAATGTCGTTTTCTCACATAGGTTACTATGTGAGAAAACGACATTATTTTTGCACCAACCTAATATATATATATATATATATATGTGTGTGTGTGTATTTGCTAAAATAATATATTAGGTTGGTGCAAAAATAATGTCGTTTTCTCACATAGGTTACTATGTGAGAAAACGACATTATTTTTGCACCAACCTAATATATATATATATATATATATGTGTGTGTGTGTGTGTGTATTTGCTAAAATAATATATTAGGTTGGTGCAAAAATAATGTTTTCTCACATAGTAACATATATATCGGTACGTCCACTAGGTCACGTAAAAAAGCGGCCTATCACGATCAAAAATGACTCATAAATCAACGAAAACAAAGTTTTGTCTCAATATGTTTATGTTGTTATGAAAGAGGAAATACCAAAGTATTTTTAAAATATTTTTTGAAATTTTTTACTCCTTTCTAACACGTAGAAAATTTGGTTAAAAATTATGTTTTTTTTTACGACAGCGCGATAAGACTAAAAAAAGGTTTGTTTTATTTTGCGCTTTTCCCGAGGAAAACACACGTTAATTAGGAAATTCTTGCAAAAATCAAATAATTGTTGGATTTTAATGAAACTTTCAGGACTTATTCAGAAATGAATGAAATTATTTAAAAAAATTTTTTTTCAGAAAATCTTGTTAAAAAGAGATTTTTTTTTTAACATGTTTCCACCCACTTACATATTTTCATGAAATTTCGAGAAATTAAATCAGAGTTCCCGGGATTTTTTTTTTTAGTCATAAACAGGAATCATTGTAGAAAGTAAATCACCAATTTTTTCTTGTCAAACATTTGCTACTTTATAGAAAATCAGATTTGAATTGTAAAAAAAAAAAATGTAAAAAGTATCTAATTTAATTAATTAGAAAAGCTTCCACCTGTTTTTGTAGATACATTATACTAAGGACATTATTTTGTGAAGAAATAAAAAATTTTCGATGAATAATGTATTTTTTTCAAATTTTTTCCAGATTTTAAAAATTTATTCATTAACGTCTTAATACTTCAAAAATCGTCTAAAATTATTTATTTCAATCGTTCACGCAATGTAATGATAACGTTAATGAAAATGTAAATTTACGAATCGAACTTTGAAAAGCACATAACACTCGTTTAAGCAGAAATAATTTTAAAATAATTTTAAAAATAAATTTTTATTGAAAAACGTTCATAATTTCTATGTATGAAAATGTATACGCGACATAATCCTTAAAAAAGGTCACGTGATTTGTGTCGTCTGGCACCGCAGTTATTTCTCTTCTCTGTCCAGTTCAGATCCACATCGTTAACGTGTTTGCAGAAATTCTTTTCAAATTTTAAAAGTTGTAATTATTTTTAATTACTTTTTATTAAATATTTTTCTTTAAAGTATTTTCTTTTATTTTGGATAATATTTCATTGAAATAATTTTTTTCTTATTAATTAATTTAACATAAGATTAAGCAAGTAAGAGAAACGGAAACCAAGACAATAACATTACCTGAATAATAAAAAAAAGTTTAAAGAATTACCTGAATAATAAAAAAAAGTTTAAAAAATTACCTGAATAATAAAAAAAAAGTTTAAAGAATTACCTGAATAATAAAAAAAAAGTTTAAAGAATTACCTAAATAATAAAAAAAGGTTTAAAGAATTACCTAAATAATAAAAAAGTTTAAAGAATTATGCATTTAAAAAATTTAAACAATTATATAATTAAAAAAATAAAGAATTAGTATCTAATAAAAACTTCAAACAATTATCTAAAAAAAAAAAAAAAAAAGGTTAAAAAATTATTATCTAATGAAAAAGTTTGAATAAGAAAAGTTTATATACAATTATCTAATTAATAAGAAAAGTTTAAACAATTATGTAATGATTTAAAAAAATGTCTAATTAAGAAAGTATGAAATAAAAAAATAAAAAAAAATAGTACATAATTGCTGAATAAAAATGTTAATATTTAAAAAGTACTAGTTAAAAACGAAAAACCGCGTTCTCCTAATTTAAAAATTTGTCAATTTTGATCATCCATAGCTGTCTGTCATCGCCTCGTCAATTGCGAAATCGATGAAAGACATGCAAAAATTTCAGACAAATCGTTAAGAAATGTTTGGATACAAATTTTTTAAGCTATAAGTAAGTACTGTTTGTTTCATATCAGATTATTTTAACTTTAAATTTTCTAATTTTACTCAAATAACGTGTCAAAAATATATAAATTTATTTTAGGAAGAAGTTTAAATTCAAAATTTTGTTTGTTTACAAATTTCTTAAAATTTAAGAAAATGTCCGCTTTTAAGAAAATTAAACAAAAATCGAGCATATATTTGACATTCCAATCTATATAATTTCTATCTAAAAGACTTCAGAATATTTTACTTAGTGTAAATAATAAATTTAATGCTTTAGCTTTCAATTAAATAACAACATATTTAAACAAAACTTTGTTTTCGTTGATTTATGAGTCATTTTTAATCGTGATATGCCGCTTTTTTACGTGACCTAGTGGACGTACCTACATATATATATATATATATATATATATATATATATATATATATATATATATATAATGAAATAGACAAAATCCGACAATTATTTAAGAAATTTTTATGTTTATACATTCTTTTTTTTTATAGATACAAATATTTAAGTAAATGCTCTGTTTATAATAAACAGTATTAAACAACATTTACCGGCCTGAATGTCCGAGAAATTGTCATAGAAAATATTCGTTCTTTACATTTACTTTACATTTAGATACACATCGAGCAGATATGAATGTACGTGAAAAAAAAAATCATGAAAATTTTTACTTTAAAAACAATAAAATCGACCTTGCTAATCGAAACGCTCCTCTGTGGCTCAATCGGTAAAAGCACGTCAGGCTATATGACGGTTCCGTATAGAATCCAGGTTCGTTTCTTATCAAGAATATCAAGAATAATATTCGAGAATATATATGAGTGTGGGAAAAATTTTATTTGTGACGCGTTTCGTCCTTCAATACGAGGTAAATATCTAGAGATTGCCTTGATCGCAAGGTCATCTACAGTAAATTTGCGCCCTAGCTTTTACATGTCACATTCCTGACAGATCTTCTAATATCACAGTGTGCAATATCTACTAACAAAAGTGATAGAAAGAAAAAAAATTAATCTAAATCGGCTACATATATACAAAAATATTCGAAAAAATATAAAATTCGAAAATTCTCAGCATCACCGTGCGGGCGCATGTGAGGTCGTAGCAACATGAATATAGCCCGATAAAATTCCAAAGATCGTAACGCGTCAAAAATAAGCATCTTCCACTTTTTCAAATATTTTCCCCATACTTTCTGAAATGGCTTTGTCCGATAAGTTTTCATTGCGCTTTGATATATATATATAGATAGATATAGATATAGATATATGTGTGTGTGTGTGCGTGCGTGTGGGCGTGGGCACGTGTGTGTGTGTGTGAAAACGCAATGAAAACTTATCGGACAAAGCTATTTCTGAAAATATTACTAAATGACCATAATTTTGATGCGAAGGTTTTGTTATTTCATCTAATATATATATATATATATATATATATATGTGTGTGTGTGTGTGTGTGTGTGTGTGTGTGTGTGTGATAGGAAACAGAAAAAGTAGGAAAAGTTAATCAATCTAACATGTTTCATTTTTATTAAAGCTTCATCAAAGAATGAGATATGGAGAAAAATAAGAAAGAAAGTCTGGTATTTTTGCTTTTGCGTTATTTGATTTTCCTTGATCAATCGTTTTTCACTTGCATTTCACTCTTTAAACAAAGAATATTCATGGCGTTCCGAATGCAAGAAGAGATGACGCGTCCATCCGAAATTTCAAGAAATTGACGGTTTACAAATATACCTGACAAACCGTAAATATTGTATATGTATATAAGTGTAAGTTTTTCTATGTAGGATCAGATGATAACATATATTCACAAGTGTGTATGTGTGTGAGAGAGAGAGACAGTTGTATACATTATTTATGTCTTGTGGTTGTTCGCATGTTGACTTGAGAAAGTGTTACGAACATACCGTTTGTTTTAGATAAACATACTTTAGATTCCTTAAGAATGGATTCAATAAAGGTTGTCGATGTAATATAATCTTTTTAACGTGTATTTATAGCTTTTAATGTAGTTGATAGTAGTCTCTCGAAGTACTTTATCTATGGTTTGCTTACTTCACGCTATTGGTGAGTATTGTATTTTGTTGATGCTATAAAGATTACCATTTCATTTCCAACCTCAATTTTGATTATTCCTCATTCAGTAACCCTCCCTAGGTTAAAACACTTCGTTTGGTGTTACCGACAGAATTGTAATAGCAAATGGTTTTGTTATGGGATGGACTTGTTAGATCCATACACATCCAATTTTGAATTCAAAATTATCCTTCTTTTATACTGGTTGTCATTCAAGGCTAGAGAGCCCATTCTGACGAACCCATAACTAAAATATGAATCCATACCTTTCCGAAAGGTCGAAAATGAACACAAATGCACGGGGTTAAAATTTGAACTCGGTACCCCTATATAATTGCACATTCCAACATGGCAGTATTTCTGGAAAATGTCTTATACTCTTTACCATATTAACAACGAAGTGTTTCGAATAGCAAGCTCAACGAAATAATAAATATCTTTGTGTCAAAAGATAATTGTTCATTGAATTCTTCTGTTTGCTTGACCAGTTTGCGGTTTACCTTTAAGACAATTTGAGATTTGATGAGTTTGTCATCGATATTCGATTTTATTGAATTTTTTTCCATCTCTCTCGGTACTCGAGTTTAAATGTTCCCTTATTCGAAGACATGAACACAATGAAGTTACATTTGAAAAATTATACTCAAATGTTAGTATTTTTAAATCAAAATATTTCTTGCGTCAAATATCTTTTTCTTTTTATGATCAAGCAACACATTTGTTTTTAATTTCATTGTCCCTATATCTTTAGAGAATTATTTTCTAAGATTTTTGGAAAATTGAAATCCGATTAATAGATTTCTCTTATCTGAAACTGGGAAATGATTTTGGGATTTTTGCTCTGAGAAAGATTTCGGAGTTAGAATTGTATTAAAAATAATTAATTCCTAAAATTATAACACATAATCTTTCATTACACCAGTTCTAATCTTAAAGGTCAACTGGACTAGGGGGGCAGAATTTATTCTGATACGCAATGCATCATTGATAACGTATTGCCTGCAAGGTTTCCATCATATATATGTGTATATGTGTGTGTCTGTGTGTGCATTTAGGCAGCAAATTCTCTAAGGCATGTATGATTGAATAAATTACAGACATTATCTCTGCTAATTTTTAACAAAATCCTTTCATACTCACGAATAAACTTCCGTGTATTGATGTTAAAGGATGAGAGAAATATGTTACAGCTGTGTAAATTTCTTTTACTTGCATTTTTGCCAAGTACTTTCGATATTCTTCCAAGATCATCTTCAGGGGTGCAATGTAGTACAAAGCTATATGTTGTTTATAAGTACAAGTTCTGCGTTGTTATCCATTACCTTATTTTTTTTCTTTATGCTTTAAAATATATATGGGGTAAAACGTATAACGACGAGAAAAAAAAGTTTCCTTGTTTGGTCCTTTATGACATCATCGGAATAAATTTGTTATGTCGGTACCACTACACATGCGCACAGAAGAAGGATTCTGGGAATTTAAAATTAAAATCGTTTTCTTGCTTTTTTTAATATATCATATTGCATATAGATTTCTTTTTTCTTTTCCATCACTGTTGTTAGTAGATATCCCACACTGGGATGATAGAAGTTCTGCCAGGAACAGTGAAACGCTGTAAGAGCCCGGGCGCAAATTTACTGCATATGAACTAACATTCAAGGCACTCTCTAGACATTTTCGTCGTAGTGAATTGTTTTCTACTTTGAGCATTTATTGTGGTAAAATTATGGTCAGTCTCGTCAGGGTGGGTAAACAACGCCTTTAAAATTCCCAGCATCATTGGTTCGTTCTCATGTGTACTTGTGTGGAATCGTGCATGGATTCCACCTATTTTACGTGCGCGCGCGCGGATTGCACCCCTTCCTTTCACAATTGGTTAGACATAGTAGTAAACCAGCCTTTTGTTGCCGACTTCGACGTTGCTAGCTGCTCCTGGTTCCAGCTTGGACAGGATTTGAATTTTTCCCGCGCTTCCTCTGACGTCACCGACGAACAGCGTTTTCAAGTCAGTTGCTACCTTATTTTCAAGCTAAAAGGTCAACTCATTTATTCCGTGTCCCTAACCCATACGCCGGCCGGAATATCTTAACTAACCAAAACTTCAACATGTCGTGTGATTATAACTTTTCTTCGAACAACCTCTTCGAACTTTCCGCCGTTTTCTGCTAGAAAATGTACAGACTACGACACTGTCGTCAATACACTTTTCCAAGACCATTTACTCGTCTTGATGCGAACAACACGTTCGAACTTTCCTCCGTTTTCTGCTAGAAAATGTAGAGACTACGACACCGTCGTCAATACACTTTTCCAAGACCATCTCCTCGTCTTGAAGCGAACAACTTGTTCGAACTTTCCTCCGTTCACTGCCAGCGAACGTAGAGTTTTTCTTCACTGAAGATTGATGAACTTTTCATACACCTCTTTTGTATTCTAACCTTTCGAACCAGTTCTAAAAAATAAGATAACATTACACACACATTACAAAACCTCGCAGTGAGAATTTTTTCTTTGTTGTGCATTCATGCACCTTTTGTATAAGAAGACTATGTTCCAGAACTTTTCTTTTGGGGAAACTTTTCCCGCCTTAGCCATTTTGATTTTTGTTTTGGCGCGGAACATTAACATTCTACTAGTCACTACATTATACAATCTGCCTACTGGCTAAGAACAGTCCTTACCTTTCTGATAGTCTCCGCCGTTTGAGACAAAAATTACTTCTTATTAAAATGAAGTTTTGTATTTGTTTTCCACCAGACTCTTTTCCGTCATTTCATCCTGGCTACCTATTTTATCCTTTTATGCACGTGTTGAACACAGTTATTTTTATTTTCCTTTTTTTTACTTTGTTAGTGGATTCGGTAGTCGTAAGTAGTATCTGGCACAAGGCCACCTTTTCGTAGGCCAGCACTGCACGCTACCGGGTCCGCTACACTTGCACCAACATAACAATTTAGTACAATTACGTCCTATAGGACGAAACGCGTCACAGGAAAACATTTTTCCACTTTGTCATACATTTTCCCCACTATTTTTCTTGTTATATAAAAATATAGACTGTTATCTAATATATCTATACATTGTAATTTAAGCAATGAATGATAGGGTGATGTGGAGCGCCATGATCGTTAACACCTTGAGGTTGCATAATGATGAATGCAAAGGTAACGAAATATGAGTTGTTATCGGTCAAAAACGCAGAAAAAAAACTGAGTTATTGAGGGAGATTCTCTGGGTGTCGCAAATGAATTCACTGGGTTTTCAGTGGAAATTCAGTGGGTGTCAGATAATGATTCACTGGGTATCAGCGGAGAGTTCACGACGTTTCGGCGTTGGATTAACTGGGTGTCAAAGAAGGATTCACAGAATGTCGTCGGATGATCCGCAGGCTGTCAGAGAAGAATTCAGTGTGTGTCGGAGAAGGATTCACAAGGTAACGGAGGTTGATTCACCGGCTTTCAGAGAAGAATTCTCTGGGTGTTGGAGATGGAATCACTGGGTGTTGGAGGATGATTCACTGGCGAACGGAGAAGGATTCACAGGCTGTCAGAGGATGATTCACAGGCTGCGAGAGAAGGATTTACAAGTGTCAGATGATGTTTCACAGACTATCAGAAAAGGGTTCACTGGATGCCAGAGAGAATTCACTCGGTTTCAGAGTAGGATCCACTAAGTATCGGCGGATGATTGACAGATTATCAGAGAAGAATTCACAGTCTGTCGGAGGATGATTCACAGGCTATCAGAGGAGGTTCACTGAATGTCAGAGGGAATCACCTCGGTGTCAAAGTAGGGTTCACAGGCTGTCGAAGGATAATTCACAGGCTACCGGAGAAAAATTCACAGGCTGCCGGAGGGAGATTCACAGGTTACCAAAGAAGGATTCACAGGCTGTCGAAGGAGGTTCACTGGATGTCAGATGGAATCCACTCGGTGCCAAAGTAGGGTTCACAGGCTGTCGCAGGTTGATTCAAAGGCTACCGGAAAAGTATTCACAAACTGTCGGAGGGTGATTACCGGCTATCAGTGATTTACAGTCTGTCAGAGGATGCTTCACAGAGTATCAGGAAGGAATCACTGTGCTTCAGAGAGACTCTGTCAGAGAGAATTTATTTAGGTGTCAGTGTAGTGTTCCCTGGGTGTTCCCTGGCTGTTGGCCGATGATTTACAGACTATCATAGAAGGATTCACTGTCTGTCAGAGGGAATTCACAAGCTGTCACTGGTTGTCAACGGAGGGTTTACCGGATTTTGCTGAAGTAGACAGTGTGTGACAGGATAGGATTCGCAATGTGTCATCTAGGAGAAATTAGTTGATGACCTATAAACAAGTGTCTGATTTAATTATAGTTGTATTACCCTCTTATCGAAATTCAGAAAAAAAAAACAATATGCCGGTGGCCATAGTGAAAAGGAAACGTTGCAATAACACTAGAAAGAAAATTGTAAGAGTTTTAGAGTCAAACGATTAAGAACTGGAATTTACCATTAGTTTTGCTTTGAATTAAATTCTAAACTTTCCAATCCGTAATCTCTCAAATACTTGATTATTTTTTCATGTTTTTCCAATACAGATATTTTTTTTAAAAAGTGAAGCGATTGATGGCAGTAACTATATGTTAAATATTACTATCCATATTGAACAAAAACCGAATTTTTTTCCCATATACATCGCTTCATTTCTAAGCTCTTCCGTTTTCTTTATCAACGCCTGTATCTGAAATTTGAATTTCAGTTAGCAAGACCAATGGAAATTCCAAACGAAATAGACGATTTAAAAATAAAAGCAGGAATTATTAAAATTTGGAAACATAAAACAATTCCTGGACTAATGCTTTCCGCTTAACATGAAATATTATATTGAATCAACTGCTATGTCTGCTGTAAAGAAAGCTGATTCATTGTGACGTTCTAGATAATTTGCCTCACCACAATCTATCTTAGATATTTATAAGTCCACAATTCGCCCATGCTTTGAATATTTCTGCCACATCTGGTCTGGTTCTCCTCCTATATATTTATAGATTCTTGATAAAATCCAACGATTCTGCAACGTTATAGATCCTGACCTAATATCTCAGCTTCAGTCACTTTATCTCCGCCGTAATTTAGTTTCCTTGTATCTTTTCTATAAATAATTCCATAGCAACTGCTTGATGAATATTCGTCTAACGCAGTACCAGACTGGCGACGATGTCTTATCATTCTACACTCGAAATGGTTAGATATAACCGTAAGTTCTATGCTAATACTTTCCTCTCTTGCATTACTTGCATATGAAACTCTCTTCTGGATTCTTGCTAGTCAACTTTAATCTTCAAAAATTTAAATGCAATGCCAATCGTTACCTTCTGTCTCAGTTCCTGTTCTTTTATTTAACTAAGCAGGGGTGGGGGGCAGCCGCTAGACTGCCATCTCCTACTTCCCTATGCCTCATCTTAATTTCGCTCGCTTATAGCAGTAGGATACAATCGAAGAATAAACTATGGTTTACTGCTAGAAATTGTTTTGCTTTTCACTCGTGAGTAACGATCTGACCGAAGACAATTTTAAGCTACGAGTGTTTGACTAGAAAACAATGCTCCCTGTCAACGAACCAAATGTCTGAGGTGAGCTGCAACGCAACAGATAATTTTCCAAGGCATTTCTTAGTGTCTAAGAAAATTCTAGACTGATTCTCTCTGTCTTCGCTGTCCAATGTTTTATTATAGGCTATAAATTTGAGGTGGAGTGCGATGTGTTTCACCCTGCTCTACAGTGAAACGTATTATGGCCATTTAATCTTCACAGGATCTGTTCCAGCGGAAACCTTCCTGTTGGTCTCATAACTTGCAGTCCACAAACCCTGTCATCCTTTATTGAACTTTGTTCAAGAATTTATCAGACATTGACACGGGGAATAATTCTTCTGCAGTTGTAATTATGTAACGGTACCAGTTATTTGGCAACTTGATCGGAGTTTCTTATTTCCATTCAGTAAGAATATCAGAAGAGTCATTAATATCACTAAAAAGAAAACAATAGAAAGTGGAGAGGTTGACCATAAAGACGCAATCCGGATTTGTGAGACAAGATTTGCTAAAGACCTCTACGGAAATGTGTATCACTGTGCATCTTTCACGCCAACGTCAAATCGTTCCTACACTACGACTTGGAGAACAACTAATGTTTTGCACTAAAGTATGCAGACATTTTTCAACACATGTCTGAGGCGCATCTTCAAAGTCAGGTGTCGAAACGAGATCAATAATGAAAAATTTCTGCCAAGAGCATTGAAAAATCTCGTTATCAAGCAAATCTTGTGATGGACGGGGAGTTGAATAGGACACGCTGTCGGAAAACTAGCGTCCGTCTACCACACCCCTACCTAGAAGCCAAAGGAAAAAAGAAACCACGGTCACGAAACGCCTGAAGATTTGAAAATGAGAACGAACTTAAGAGATGGAACAACCTGAGAGAAGGAAATAGGAACGCCGAGAATCACGTCGATGAACTCTGCTCCTTTGGAAGCGAAAGAGAAAAAGAATAAAAGCAAAAGCAGCAGAAGAAGAAGAATGTTAGACGGGCAAAAACACACTTCAGGGTTGCTGAAACATAACTGTATTTTCATAATTCAAATATAAATTCGCAATTAAAACATCATTTAAAGCTTTATTTTGTTTTATTCAAATATATATAATAAATGCGAATGTCAGTGAGTAACTGTGTCTTTTGTCAAATTTACTCCTAGACACCAAAGCCCAACATATCAGAACATTCTAAAATAAGGCCAACTCCATGAACAAATTAAAAACATTCTTGGCCGGATCCGGACCCACAATTCTGAAATTTTGGATTCCAAAGTTTTCATTACTGGGGTTGTTTTCGGATTCCGCCATAATGGCTTCTATTGAGAAAATCAATACAAGGGACACAACTCTCTAACTTTTAATAGCCTATGTTCAATTTTTAAAAACTACTGTTCTCAAATTACAGCATTTCAAAATAAAATTGTTGGTGTTTTCATCTTTAGTCCTAGAGGCCGTAGCCCAACTTATACCAAATCCGTAAGCAAATTAAAAACATTCCGGGCCAGATCCAGACCTGCAATCCTAAAATTCTGGATTTCCAAGTTTGTATTACTGAGGTTGTTCACAGCGATTTTTTACGTGATTTTTTTCCGACGACTTTTTTTGTACGATAACAGTTTTTATAACTTGGAAATACATTTGAGAACAATCGAAATTTCAAAATCCAACGAGAATCACCCTTGAAATTAAGTAAGGACCATCGTACATCAAATTGTCTTTAAATTCTGTGCCGACAAAAGAATTATCGTTGGAATTTTAAAAGCTAAGCTTAAATATTAATGCAATACTTAAATGCAGCGATGAAATTTGAGTTCTTCTGCAGTTTATTGTTGCCGATCGCATCTACTCTTTCCTATCTATTGTGATGAAGGGCCAATCAAGATCCCTCCGCATGAGTTAGCATAAATGCTACCTCATAGATCAGCTTTTACAAGTACAAAAAATAATATAGGAGCTAAATTTACAAATAAACTTATTCTAACCGTCCATTATTTCTTTTCAAGCATTCAAGAGAAAGATACATAATCTAACATTTTGTTCATATATTAAATACATCTACACTTCGAACTGATATCAAAATTCTTCTTTTTAGCGGAACCGTTCTGATCAATCATATTTTTGAAACTATATTCTTTTGAAATTTACGTTTTGTGCTGTCATTTGCATTAATAACATCACCTTTCAGGACACGGGGCATCATGGTTCACCACATTTCTTTTATTTTATATTCTCTGAATTTCTATGACTTCAGCAGGACGTCACTTCTCCTAGACTGGCTTCAGAGCAAGAAAAATGCTTAAACATTATTTAACCCATATCTTATTGGAGACGTAATGAATCCATATTCTCCTAAGCATATTACCGTGAAAAACTAGGCCGGATATTTATTGTTGATAACCGCTATATAAATCAAACATGGCGACGCTGACTACGGTTGTTCTAAGGAATTATTTCCAGCACAAAAATTATAACTGATCAATAAATGAACTAGGATATAAAAAAAGCATTTTATTAACTAATATGTCAGTTCCCTATAAGCCGATTTTTTTCCGTAAAATTTTTTAATGTTTACGCTCTTAATCAGATTCAGTTTGAAGTGACTATTTTGAAATCGTTCAAGTTAAGTTATATTCCTGCACAGGAAAAATGGTTAGAATATGGAAGAAATGTAAAAAATATTTTCAAGAGAAGTAGAAACCAAGTAAAGGTTCGACGAGTCAGGTTTTGGTGTGACAATAGAATATAATAAAATAAAGTCGTGAATAGAAAGAAGAATAGATTATAATAATGAAAATAAAGAACAGAATATTGTAAAAAAAGAAGGGAATTGGAATCTCAAAGGAAAGGACGTGTGCATAAAGAATGAAAAGAAAATAAGATAAATTGAGAACCAAAATGAAGATAGATGGACCTCTCTGAAGAAACAATAAAACGATGTTTCTTAAGAAGGGTTGATATTTGCTGAATAGCATTTTCTTTTTGTATTCTCAGATCAATATTAAATACCTATGCAGATGATACAATTATTGATGCAAAAATCAAGATAACCTAATCTCTCCAACAGATCACTTTTCTGATCGAGCTTTAAGAACTCAATAAAAAAATAACTGGCTTGTTTAATATTCTGCGTTTTCTCAAATCCCGATAAACGCGTCCATTCTCAATAAGAATCCATGCTTTTCCCAAGGTTTTTCGTGCGAAAGTAAACGCAATTATCTAGAATTTAAACTAGGAGTATTACTACAATATCCAGGCTGAAGCTGCGTAACACACTTTCCAACCTTGATATAGATCAAAATCATTTATGTAATATTGTGGATGAGGGAGTTATTTTTCACTATGCAAAATGTTTTAGGCAGAATGGTGCCAGCGTATCTCTGCTCTATAACTAAGTCCATGAAAATCTTCAGATGAGCACCATTCTTCATTCCCACATATTCAGACCCTCAAAGCCAGGATATGCTATTCTACTTCCATTGGGTCCCATCATCATCATCATTTCTCCGTATTCCCAATGTAAGATGAACATTCCACTATGGCAACTTTTTTCCCCATGAGCTGTCACTGTCACAAATTTCATTTATCATTGGTCATTTAACTATAAACTCTGATTGGAGTGGCTCTCGAACCTTGTATGTGGAAAGACTTAGTTTCAAAATTATTATTTGGTGTTTTACTGGCAACGGGTCAGTAATATAATCAAATAATCAATCATGAAATAAAAGTAAAATGAAGAAATAGTCGAAATAGTTAAATAACCCTGCAAATATCGAAAGCAAAAGATGCCGGTCTTCCCTACTATTTAATCCATAGAAAATTCAAAATAGTTTCAGGACTTTTCCAAAATCATTAGCTGAGGTAAACGGAAAAGAATCGACCAGAATCTTGCGCCGGTAATTCCAAATTCCCGCACCGATAATCTTACAAGAAAAGACACGGACACACACACATACACACACAGATAGATAGATAGATAGATAGATAGATAGATACATAGATAGATAGATAGATAGATAGATTAAAAATGAACAGAAAGAGATAGATAGAGAGATAGATAGATACATACATACATAGAAAGATGTGAACAGACACAACATAGATAGATAGATAGATAGATAGATAGATAGATAGATAGATAGATAGATAGATAGATAGATAGATAGATATGAGTAGACTATGATAAACAGATAATTATCTATATTTATCAATCTGTCTGTGATAGACAACTCCCTCATTCTACTCATATATGTAATAATAACATACTCAAGATGGTGACATTCGACACTACTTCGAATAAAAAGTTAGGAATACTGGAAAGAGTGATAACAACTACTGAACTTATGAAATCATTTTTCATGAAAAATTGTTTTAAGAAAAAGATTTCATACATTTCTTCCGACAGCAGTACTGTCTGCTCAGTCGATACATACTGATTTTTCCTAATAAAGGAATAGCTAATATTACCATTAAGATAGATAGATAGATAGATAGATAGATAGATAGATAGATAGATAGATAGATAGATAGATAGATAGATATGAACAAATAGATAGGTAGATATGAACTGATAGATAGATAGATAGATAGATAGATAGATAGATATGAACAAAAAATTAGATATATAGATAGATATGAACAGACAGATATGTACAGAGATAGATAGATAGATAGATAGATAGATAGATAGATAGATAGATAGATATTAACAAATAGATAGGTAGATATGAACTGATAGATAGATAGATAGATAGATAGATAGATATGAAAAAAAAGTTAGATATATAGATAGATAGATATGAACAGACAGATATGTACAGAGATAAATAGATAGATAGATAGATAGATAGATAGATAGATAGATAGATACATACATACATACATACATACATACATACATACATACATACATATCAAATTCTAAAGAAATAATTGATTTTTATTTATTAACTCCTTATATCTTTGTTCTTTTAAACGTTATTTTAATGGATACTCATAATTAAACAGGCTTGGTTTATTTTTTTAAATTATATTCTATTTTGTCTGCCGGCTTGTACATTTCTCTAAGATTTATTGAATGTTCAGACTGTAGACGAAATTTAATGTTTAAAAAATAAATGGAGCATCTGCTCAAATATGGGTATCCAATGACAATAACATTTAAAGTAAGTCAATAGCTCAAGGATGAAAAATCATTTTACACAATAAATATTTGTTTTCAGCCTAGTTTCCTGTCAGTGCACTTAATTTAATTATTAATCACCTATCTTGCACATTATACATGTCAAACTGGAAAATGCAGAAAAAAACTATACATTTAAAAGTAAAAGTTTGATTAGCAAACAATTCACTGTTGATTTCCATGAGTTTCAATAATTCTTTCGTAATTCAGTTTGCGTGATGCAAAATGTCCTCTTGCAAAAATATTCTTGCAGCGCCGCCAGCAAATGAACATTCTACAGGCTAGATAGCGATTGCATTAATATTTACTAAATTTGTCTAATAACATGTTCAACGATGTTCGCCAAAACAGTCTGTGGGGATTGAAAGGGCATTTATCTCCATTTTGAAATTACGAGGGTCACGTGACAGCCATTCAGATAGGGTGAGGGAACGCAGTGGCTGAATAAACCGCGAAGAAAGCAAGACATGATTTCCTGCCGCGGTTAGGAAAACGGATGAAAACCACGTGCTCCCAACAAGAAACACAAAGACATGGTCGTTTTACCTTCAGGAAATATTCCAAATGAAACCCTTTCGTTTTCACTTTCATAATGCTTGTTTTATGCATGTGTTATAGTTTCTATTTGCGGGGAGGGGGCAAATCGTATATTTATGTATAATTTTTTTGTATGATATATCTTTATATAAAATCTCAGTGGCTACAATACATATATTCCATTATTTTTTTAGCTGCTCTAGTCCATACTTCCGTTGTGTCGTTAGTATATCGTCTATATACTAATACCTATTTATTTTGGGTGGGTCATTCAGAAAGAGTATAATTTATTTAACATCAAACGTCTTGAGGTTTTAGAAATAAAGTAAAGGCAAAGATGTAAACTTAATTTTCGTAAGAAAATTATTAATTACATTTACTTAGAAATAGATTTTCTCCACCATATATATATATATATATATATATATATATATATATATATATATATATATATATATATATATATATATATATATATATATATATATATATATATATATATATATATATATATATATATATATATATATATAATCACAATATATATAAAAATCACATTCTCCTTGTAGCGAGAGCCGATAGCTTAGTGGAAAAAAAATATTCGACTGATGATAAATCGGTCTGATTTCGATCCTGGCTTATGGCACTCGTATATCTAGCCACAGCGGAACAGTCTGTCTGTGGATTACTATATATATATATATATATATATATATATATATATATATATATATATATATATATATATATATATATATATATGTATATATATATATATGTATATATATATATACATATACATATATATATATATATATATATGTATATATATATATATGTATATATATATATATATATACATATATATATATATATATATATATATATATATATATATATAATTGATATTAAAGGATGTGAGAAATGTGCTATAACTGTTTAAATTTCATCGATATACGGTAGGTTATTCGTGAGAATGAACGGATTTTGTTAAAAAATTAGCAAAAAATAATGTCTGCAATTTATTCAATCAGACATGCCTAAAAGAGAATTTTCGGCATAAATACAAACACACACACACACACATATATATATATATATATATATATATATATATATAGTCATCCACAGACAGACTGTTCCGCTGTATCACTGCTCATCAATGTGGCTAGATATACGAGTCCCTCAAGCCAGCATCGAAATCAGACCGATTTATCATCAGTCGAAGATTTTTTTTCCACTAAGCTATCGGCTCTCTCTACAAGGAGAATGTGAATTTTTTTCCATAAACATGCCGGTGACTCAGTGTATATCCTGCATCATCACTGCCAGAATAAACCGTCGTTAGATTCCATGTCGCTCACGTCGTATGTCCATGATCAAGTAAAGTTGTACAGCGCCTTATAAGAGCAAATCTTTCCCAGACTTTCGAAACATTCATTTCTCTTTCGTATCCTAACGTAAAGAAAGCAATTTCTAAAAATTTATGGAGTTTAACATACTAATCCGACCGATTTTATTATTTAAGCGTTATTTTTACTGAATACCCATATTTGTGTAAACGCTTCGTTTATTTATTTAAATAATATATTCATATATTTTCGTCTACCGGTCTGAATATTCGAGATATCTTATTAAATAAAACTATGCCGGAGAGCGCATATTTTTCATCTCAAGATTTTGAAGGATTACCAGAATTGGAATCATTTCTATACCTCAATATCATATTTTCTGAAGAATTTCTCAGTGAGAGGAAGGAGATGAGATTTTTCTTGAAATATTTATCTCATATTCCCTGTACAGATGTAGGTAAGTTTTCAAGTATTTCTTTTAGATATTCTTTTTCTCAGTTTGATTGATTTGAGGAAGTGTTTATCGATTATCTTGATGAATATTTTACAAATATTTGTTTTTACATTTTTATTACAGGGTGAGTTCAGTTCCATAATATTGATTTCGAATCAGATTTTTTTTCGAAATGTTATAATTTATTTTCTGCTTTTATCTTTTATTTGCTTTCTTCATATAAATTCGTCAACGAAATAAGATTCGAATCAAAATAAAGACAGATACTAATAACAATAATTTACATAGATTTTGACTTTCACATCCAATAGAAAATTCCCCATTCCATCCGCCTACCGTAATCAATTACATCCAACAATACTTCATCCTCAGATAATCTAACAACTTGCCAAAAGATAAGACTTTTAAAAGACAACCTACGACAAATATCAACAAAAATCTGTGCTTTTTTCTGCAAAAGTATCCTTTACACGAAACAAAATGAAAAGGGTAACAGCAAGAGAAGTATTATATAGGTAGAAATTTTTTACCAACTTTTAACCAATACTACTAAAATCAAACAAACTATACAAAATACTGAGAACTTACAGACAACAGCACCGAAAATAAAATATAAAATAATAAAAAGAATATTTGAATGAACAACTTCAGAGTTAGGACTGTAAATATCCTAAATTATTATCCTTAAAGGTAAGAACAGGAAAGGGCCAGTTTCCCGCCCATCGTCACATATCTCCGAATAACTTACAAATGGGTTTTGCACAAGGAGCAGTAACAATTACCATGACGTCTTCATTTCTACGCTCACTCTACTATAGGTATGTACAATATATATATATATATATATATATATATATATATATATATATATATATATATATATATATAATAACAAATTTACCGCTTTTACAGCATTACAGACTCCGATATATAGTCTTCCTTTGGCGAGTATTTTCTATGTAATGGTCGCCACATACATTCCGCTTTCAATAGTGTTCCAATAAAAGAAAATACAGTGCTACCTTTGGATTTACTGTTGGTCAGATTCGTCTTGTGATTCTAGTATCGTTTGTTCCACTAACCCTCAGCAGCTGCTGTTACTTAATCTCTCCACTAGTGATTGCCTTTTAGCTCCCTAGAAAATATAAATGTGAACAGTGAGGTGAACACTGAGGCAGCTATCTTCAGTCTATGATGATTAATAATTGCCTGAGAATTGTGATTAAGCATTAAATTAAAGCTGTGACCGCAATGTCAACTTGTCAAGAGATTGAGCGTATGTAAATACAAATGTGGACATTGAAGTCAACAGACGGAGGTGACAAAATATTTCATCCCAAACGCAGGACTTTATATATATATTTATATATATACATATATATATATATATATATACATATATATACATATATATATTTATATATATACATATATACAAATATATATAACGATTTATCCATCTATCTATCTATATTATAAACAGAGCATTTACTTCACTATTTGTATCTATAAACAGAATGTTAAACATAAAAATGTCTTAAAATAATTGTCGGACTTTGTCCATTTCATAATGGGTGACGTCATTTGTTACATTTGATACGCCATGAGCAGATATGAATGTACGTGTGAGATTCTTGGAAGATTGAAGTTCAAATACAGTAAATTCGACCTTGTTAACCGACCGCTCCTTTGTGACCAAATCGTTAAAGGGACACAAGCTAAATGACGGTTCCGCATCAGGTACAGGTTCGAATCCTGTCGGAGGACGAACAATTTCTGTGAAAATTTCTTGGACATTCAGGCCGTTAAATGTTGTTTAATACTGTTTATTATAAACAGAGCATTTACTTAAATATTTTATCTATAAAAAGAATGTTAAACATAAAAATGTATTTTTTAATATATATATATATATATATATATATATATATACACATACTTTAATATTTTATCTATAAAAAGAATGTTAAACATAAAAATGTATTTTTTTTTAATATATATATATATATATATATATATATATATATATATATATATATATATATATATATATATATATATATATATATATATATATATATATATATTCAAGACCTATAATCATGAACACTCATACATGCATATAAGCACTGTACGAGCGTTTCGACTTTGTTTGGACTCATCAGCAGGGTAGAACCTCATACCCTTGGGGTCGCGAAGAGGAAACTAAGTCAGTAAACATCACATATATATGTGTGCGTGTGATATTACGATCAATGAAACAAAAATTACCCCTTACAGATGGCCATTTCATGCTTTGTAAAATAATTTCCCTGTAGTTATTAATGTAAAGATATTTTGGTAAAGATTTTTTAACAAATGTATTTGCAGTGACAAGTCCATGGAATTTTTTTTCCCTGAGGACGAAATGGCTATAAGTATGGGATAATTTATTTGGGTTTCATTGATTGTAATTCACTTATATGTTCTATAATAAAAATTATATTGAGCTCTCTTTTGTGGATTAGTTTTAATATTTTATATTATTCGGTTTTATTTGGATTACTTACTCACAGATCTTTTGACATATATAATTTGTAGGTCTGATGAATTGTGATTACGATTCCAATGTAATAAATTATAACCATGGAATATTAATGTTTGACCCTTTTATATTGTATATATATATATATATATATATATATATATATATATATATATATATATATATATATATATATATATATAAATGCTGCGATGAGGATTAGTAAGTCAGTTGTCTGATACAGTTTTGAATTTCATATAACTTGAAATTTTCGCTGTATAATATTCAAGGTTGGTGTTTAATAATGGTCGAAACTTAGATTAAGTAAGGAGTTTGTTTAAACTGGTGACTTTTTATATTGTGTGATCATTTTACTTAATGTACGTTTTTTTTTTTTTTCATATTAGATAAAAACGTACATTTTTTTAAATATATTTCAGGTAAATTTTTCAATATTATATTTTATAATATTATTTTAGTTATAGGGAAAAAATTAAAATGTCAGTAGACAAATACATATTATTTGAAAGAGTTTATGTTAAAAAGCCGACACTCAAGGGAAAATTGATATTTCCCTAATATGTAGCACGTGATAAACTTCTTCCAATCTTATTATGGTTGATAAAAAAAAACTGATTGCACAATCGATCTTTTCATTGGCTACATTAATTAATTGGCTTAACGCCTTTACCTTTTTCGTCTGTTCAGGTTCCTTCTGGTGACAGTCAACTAATGAAAATTCCATTCATTCATATGTTTATAATCGTTAGTCGGTAACTGAATAATAATAATAATGATAATAATAATAATAATAATAAGAAGAAGAAGAAGAAGAAGAAGACGAAGAAGGTGAGGACGAAGAGATAGAAGAATTGCTGTTAGTGTGAAAACCTCAAATCGATATTTAAACGGTAAAAAATCTTAAAATAATTTCCGTTTGGAATTTGATTAAAGTTTTGTTCGTTAAAATTGTGATAGAAAATCACGAAGATTTTTCAGTCAGCAAAGTGAAATCTTGTGCTATTAAATTATCTCACAGTGTGCTTAATAACTAATTAAAAGTTTTCGTATAGAATAACTCAAAAAAAAATTATAAAATTATTTATGAATTTAATTAAATATTGTTCAGTTCCTTGGACAATCGAATAGGTTATCACAGCGTTGACGAAAAGGAGTTAAACAATTTTAAGCAAAATAAAATAATGTATGTATTATGTAGCATGTATTAGAATTGTATTCTGCCGATGTATTCTTGGTTAGGGTTTTTTTTTTTCTTACAAGTACTACATAACTCAGGCTTTATACCTTAACCGACTCAAGAAAAATCATCTTTTCGTTTCCTAATAAGAGAACGCAAATCTGGGTTCAATGTATTCCAATCGCCTGGTATCCAACACCTTCACACTCTTTGTTATTATCCAGATCAAAAAGTTTCGACAAAAAGATAGGGAAACTAATTCTTTTTTTTTTCTTTTTTTTTTTCAATTCTATGTTGTTTCTTTCTTCATTAAGCTCTGGTTTGAATGTATCTCAATCAGGTCTTTGATTCCCCTAGTTCATATGGATTGAAGGTGCACTGAACAGTCTCGAGGTCAATTGTCATGTCCTATTAAACTGTTTTTGAATTCAGGTTGCCTTTCTTTTGGACAGTTTCCATCGAAGGCTAGAGAACCCACTTTACTATTTAACCTATAGCTGGAGGGGTGAAGATCATTTATGCGAAAATGAACACAACAAATTTGCATGGAATTTGAACTGGGTTCACCGGCGGTTTTACTTACCAATATCTGTTGCACTAGCTACACACCATTTGCACTAATAACCCATCCGGAATATCTCTACTAGCTACTTAGTACATCGAAATCCTTCAGCATAAGCCTTAACAGATGTATGTTAATGTTGAAACTTGACTAATGCATGGAATAATAATGCAACACAAAATGTACTTAGAACAAAATGTATTGAAACAAGAAAGTGTACACAATATTTACATATAGTCTTTTGTATATTCCTGGAAAGACCGTTTCTGGAGAATGTGTTGACTGAGTCGCAAGCGGCCAGAGTCTCTGGTTGAATCTCTTGATTACTGTATTTATCAATCCACCCACGAGGATCGAATGTGGCACAAAGCCGTTTTAATGTGGGTATACCCGAGCCCGTAGGCTCGGCCAAAAATATGGCCTTTCTGAACCCGCCTAGACGGGTTCAGGCCCTGTCAACCTCCCCGGACGAAACCTTGCCCTTCGGCAAAGCCTCGTCCGGGTTCCCCTCTGCTAATGCAGAGAGTTCGACAGTCGCCGAGAGTCCGTCTCTAGGTCTCAGAATCTCTTGATTCCTGTATTTATCAATCCACCCACGAGGATAGAATGTGGCACAAGACCGTTTTAATGTTGGTATCCCCGAGCCCGTAGTCTCGGCCAAAAATATGGCCTTTCTGAACCCGCCTAGACGGGTTCAAGCCCTGTCAACCTCCCCGGACGAAACAGTGCCCTTCGGCAAAGCCTCGTCTGGGTTCCCCTCTGCTAATGCAGAGAGTTCGACAGTCACCGAGAGTCTGTCTCTCGGTCTCAGAATCTCTTGATTCCTTCCCTTTCTTCCCGGTACCAACCATATTTATATGGTCGCTACTCCACTATGCAAATTAGGTGGATCCTACCATAACAGTTAAAAAATAATATTTTATTTTATTATAATTTATGATTCAGTTGTTTAATTTGATTTTTATAGGATGCTGTGCCATATACAACTATCATTATCATATATTTAGCATGTTATAGTATACAAAAAACAGTGTCGACAGCTCAATGTGGGAATTGCAACTAGACCAGATAAAGGGCACATCAACCTACCTGATATAATGGTAGTTGTGTGGCCAACAAAGAGTCAGACAATTAGATACTAAGATATCGAATTTATTAATTTCAGGAATATCACTGACATCAGTAATACTTTGAAAATTAATTATAAAATACCCATGTCTAAAACTTTATTATTATTCGTCTGAAAGTTTATATAGATTCACCAATTCGAAATCATTAAAGAAAACTATCTTGTTACATTTTACTGAATGCTTCAAATTAAAAATTTGAGCAGGTTTGTTTGTTCAGATGTACACTTTGTCTTCTAAGAAGCTGTTTTACACTTTTATTCACTTTAGATTCTCCTAGACTCGTATTCATATTTTTTTCTGGTCGTCATTCTGAATTATTCTTTAACTTAAGAATATTATCAAATTCTATGGCTCATTGATTTAATTCTTCTTTTATTCTTTCCTAGGTATCTTTTACTAAAATAATTCGAAAGTGTCTTCAGTATTGTAATATTTACAGCTAGATCAGGATTTGATTCTTATGAAATTCTCGCTGCATGGGATAATGCTCTCTATCTTGTCTTTCAGCCTCGATTTCATCTTTAACTCTTTTATTTGAATGCCATTTTTTTTTTTTTTACATTTGATCCCTATTTTTTCGTTATCTTACTTCTGGACTTCTACCACTTGTTTTTGCCAATAAGTTCCTCTCGATTACTGTTCAGTCAGGACTTCTTTTGTATTATCCATGCCATTTTCAAACTTCGCATATTGATGTGATTACTATTATCATTATTATTAATTAGTGAGAAAGCAATGTACTAACAAAATCACACTTTAACCTAATATATCCTTCATGATACTGAATCTGATAAGGGTGTACTAAACATACGTATCACAGCCAAATGTGCCGAGAACGGTGACAAATTTTGACAAAAGCAGCGCAATCCTTTGCAGAGCGGAAACAGTTAGACATCCGTTCATGTTTGGTAATCTACTCCATTCCGTTATTCCCAAGTATCCAGATGTGACTCACCCTTCAAAATAATCCTCTTGTCAACCGGCTATGACAGTCTCCCACTAATCCGGATTATTAACAGTGTGATATACCCAATTTTTTTTTTATCGGGCAACTGACAAGCAATCTTTGGTACCGAACAGGATATATGCAATGGCCTATTTTAATTCAACAACACAAAACATGGACATCATTTAAGTTTGCAGTGACAAGAGAGGCATACCTGCTGTATGATTATGACATTAATTATTATTATTATTATTATTATGAAATTTATTATTATTATTGTTGTTGTTGTATTGGATATTAGTGTCGTAGTTGTGTTTGCAGTAAAAGAAGGAAAGCAATCAAGAAAAACAAACAAATGTAGATTTTTATAAGTATTAGGTTGGTGCAAAAATAATGACGTAATACTGTCGTTTTTTGACGTTAAAAAATACGTCAAAAAACGACATTATTACGCCATTATTTTTGCACCAACCTAATATTTCACCCCAAGACGGGCAATAAAACTGCTAGGAGGCAAGGGGGTGCAGGGTGTTAGAGAATATGAGAAAAAAACTGCTATTAGGGACGAAAGGACAATAAAAGAACAAAGATTAAGAGAAGAGAAGATAACGATTGACATTAAATTTAGATGTTTTAAGATCAATGTTGACAAGGAAGCAAGAAACCGTAAAAGAATTCCAAACACGAGGAGAGTGACAGAAGAAATTGTTATCATAGAACTTACGGTGATGTCTAGCCAATTCAACTGTAAATTGGAGATCTTGTTGCTAATCTAGTTCTGCTCTTAAATTCATAAAGCCTCGGCACCATACCGGAAAGTTCATCAGAACAATTTCCATGGAAATATTTATGCAAAAGAGACAAGAAAGCTATGGTACGACAGTGGGAAGGGACTGAAACCGAGATGTCAGGCCAGGACCAATAATATTGTAGATTCTTCTTTGTATTTTATCAAGAATCTCTAAATAAATAACAGGAGTACCCAACCAGGTGCAATTCTGATAAATCAGTTAATCCCATATTCTGTGAATATCCCAAAATGGCACAGAAGTAATATAACCTAGGGAAAGATTGGATTGGCAAGAGAATCCATTGCGAGGGATGTCGTTTGAATCAAAGTAAAACAGTATGAATACCAGCGTGAGACATTAGTGGAAAATGACAGTCACAAGATATTATGCGAGTTTTTTTGTTTTTTTTTTCAGATGTATGGCGTCATTGAAACATGAATGATATGGAGAATAACAAGTGTCAAATTATTTATTTGACTGTTCGTTACTTGTACATGGAAAAATTCTTGTTATTTTCTAAAACTGTTAATGCAATTTTCACTCGTAAAAAAGAATAAGTTTTGGCTTTAAATAAAACCCACAAATTGTTGATAAGGCATAAATCAAAAAATCAATAAAGCAATGTTGTTCTATACGATAGAAGTGTAAACTTTAAAGAAAGAAAGTGAACAAAAAGAACTGAAAACTACCGGCATTAGTCTAGGGAGTTAACGAAGCTATGGAACCTGTCTGTTTTTTTTTTTTTGTTTTTGTTTTTTTTGTTTTTTTTTTATCGATATAACCCCAGGCAAGAGAGTGCAGCTACTAACACGCAAGAGGTTACAAAAGTGTTGAGGAAATAAGCGCAGAGACAATAGTAATAAGGAGAAAAAAAAGAGCAATCAAGAGGACATTAAATAGCGATTGGCATTGCACATAACCTTTTTTACAGATTAAAGTTGGTTGTAAAGCATGGAGCCGGGAGGGTGTTCCACGAGCAAGATAGACGGGATGAGAAACTGTTAACATAGAAGTTATGGTTAAATCTAGCTAGCTCAACTGTAAACTGATGCAATCTTTCCGCCATTTTAATATTGCACTTAAATTCATACATTTTGGCACCATAGCAATGATCTTATCCGAAAAATTATCATAAACGTATTTATAAAAAAAAAACACAGAGAGACAACCTTACGGTGGTGGGCAAGAGACTGAAGCCGAGCCGTCAGATCAGGATCAATAATATTGCTGATTCTTCTCTGGATTTTATCAAGGAGCTCCATGAAAATAGCAGGGACACCGGACAATATTCCGGAGATGAAAAATGTCTGGTCTGACACAATCAATCGACTTTCTTAGCAGCTGATCTAGTGATGGACAAAACGTAGTCTTTCCACCTAATATCAGCTGAGACCGTTAGCCTCAGAAGACGCTATGAGTAAATTTCTTGGAGGATAGCATCTTTCATGTCGATGGAAAGCAGAGAGCTCTCTCTCAGATAATTAATGGAGAGCAGTTTAGTTTTGGTGGCGTTAAAATTGACAAGCCTTCTTTTGCCCCAGTTAACGACCGCCTTGAGGTCGTTTTATACATCGGCTGCCATTTTGACCTTGTCTGGCTCATCAGCCTTACTATCGAGTCAGGAGTAAATGGTAGTTTCCTCAGCGTAAATGCTAAATTTATTATTGGTGTTAATGTGGAGGTCGTTAATGAAGATTAAAAGCAGCCTAAGATGAAGGATGGAGACCTTTGTGACACTCACGTTAGTACGAAATGATGTAGGCGAGGGGCCGTCCAGGTCAATTTTCATTTCGCGATTTGATAGGAACTACTGGATGAAGTAATTCTTGTAGTAATAGATGTATTTAGAACACTAACTATATCCTTGAAGGAGACCTTATGGAAAAAATGCAAGTGATACCATGATTGTATATAGGCCTCCATTTATCTCGTGAGATAATGGAGACGTCCTGTTCGATCAAAACTCTGTTCTTTGGTGGCGAGATGAGAGTGAAGTCTCAAAGGCATAGATGATAGTATATGGAGACCGTCCGCATCCCAGATAATGTCCCCATCTCGGCCGTACCGACAAGATCCTAAAGAATACAGGACATTACATTTGGGACCGGCTTGGCTGCAGAAGTCTCTGGAAATTGATCAGACTGCGATTGTAGACCTCTAGAAAATTGTCATCCCTTATTCTGCAAGGATTTTCCGATTATTATTAGTAGTAGTAGTATCAGTAGTAGTAGTAATCATAGTAATACTAGTATTGAATGAGAGGGCAGCACGTCCAAAAATGACACGGGGGTCCAACCATACAAATCCTAATTATTATTATTAGTAGTAGTAATAGTAGTAGTAAGAGTAGTATTCAATGAAAGGGCAACACGCTTAAAAATGATACTGGGGTTCAACTACGCAAAGCCTAATTATTATTATTATTATTATTATTATTATTATTATTATTATTATTATTAATGTAATTGGTAATGTTTTTTTTCTCCAAAAGTATACGGCTGGTAATATTTGTTTTTCAAAAATGTGTTGCTGGTAATAATTTTTTTATAAAGTATTTCTGATATTAATCCTTGTTTTTACACTTTCATAGTGTTTTGGCCGGAGTTTGGGCATTACTTATTTGCCCATAGCTGGCAACCCAACAGGCGCCACCATCCCGGATCAGGCTGGATCTGGGAACCTCAGCAATTAAGAGGTGGTTTCACGCTCCTCAAACCCTCCTGATCAGAGGCCTTGCTTTTGGACGTAGTTTATCGTCATACCAAGGACGAAGTATTTCTTTGGATTTCTGTTGTATCCACATTTGTCTGAAATAGCTACATGATATTTTCCACTGATAATTTTTCAAAAATAAAGGATAATAGATGTGATGAATAGATAGATACGAAAGGGCTCAGATAAATAGATAGATAGATAGATAGATAGATAGATAGATAGATAGATAGATAGATAGATAGATAACAACGTAAATTCCGTGTTGTTATTATTATTATTATTATTATTATTATTATTATTATTATTATTATTATTATTTCCTTCGATTTTTTTTTGTATACACTTTTCCTTCCGGGTCCCAGCCAGAAGCCTAAGGACAAAAATGGCTTTATGACTGATCGTTTTTATTAAAAAAAAAAACAAAAGACACACACACACGCATATTTTACATAGAAAATGTTTGAGCTGTACTTATGAGTACAATTTTTTTGTATTTCTTTAATTGATGGGCTACCAGAAATCCTTTCACTGAGTCTGTCATAACCTTTTCCATTCATCCGAGGCGTTCACCTACAACTGGAAAGTATTGATGTCTTCATTTGCCACTGTTTTTAGATTTCTACTTCAAGATCCTTGTATTACAACCTACAGGAACTGCCATGTCCAAAAGAAAGCAAATTCTGTTCTTGTAGTCTTTGATTAGCTTTTATTATTATTATTATTATTATTATTATTAGTGAATGAACGAGGAGAATGCCAACAAAGTAAAGCTGAATTATGTAAAGACTAATATACATCGTATGATATGAAGTCTGATACTTTGAAAATCAAGATATTTATTGCCTTGTTTCTCATTTCTGTCGTCTTTCACGCAAAATCGTAATTACATTTTCTGAAAGTTTTTATCATTCTCAGGAAAGAACCCCACTGAATGGCATCTGTAGTCTGCCAGAGAAATCTTA
The DNA here is from genome assembly GCA_963932145.1 of Acanthosepion lycidas. Taxonomy (NCBI): domain Eukaryota; kingdom Metazoa; phylum Mollusca; class Cephalopoda; order Sepiida; family Sepiidae; genus Acanthosepion; species Acanthosepion lycidas. Next base: position 86,819,478 of record OZ010588.1, on the reverse strand, counting down.
TTCCTCAAGGAAATTCTGTAATTACTGTAGTGAATGTTAATTCGAAGGTGCAATATCTGGTAAATATGGCCGTTGATTGGTGACTTTAGGACCAAGATGTAACAAATTTTCATTCGGTATCGAATTCATTTGATGTGTAATTATCCCCTTTCTTTTGATTAATTGTAGACAGTTTTCGCCGATTAAATCTTTAAGCTGACCTGACCAGTACATATTCGAATCGATTGTCGCAGTCATTTGATTCTTTACAATGAACTAACAAGAGTTGACGCCATTCCAGTGCTACCATATACACAGAATCAGCTTTGGTTGAAGATTGGCATTGTATGTGCCTAGTTGTGGTTCATTTCGCTTGCATTCCACATTCCAGGTGTTGTAAAATATATAATTTTCATTACTCGTTACAATGCAGTTAAAAAGTACAGCGTTTTAATAGTAGGTTAAAAAAAATATAACCAAAATCTGATGTCGCTTCTCTGTCTCTATTACCACAGGAAAATTCACGATGAACTCATTTCTTTATTGCTACAAATTCAAAACACTGCATTTAGCATACTACATGCTACTTCCATGGTGTCAAATAACCCTCATTTCCCCCGTGTTTCAAATGCAAGAAGAAATATTTCATCCAAGAACTGATACTTTGTATAAAAAAATAATTCTTGTGTGGGTAATTCCCTGAATGGAGTACTGGTGCCTTATTTGGACAGGAGCTGTCCGGTCCTCACTTTCCAGTCTTGATAGAGTTCAAAAGCGTAGCATAGTCTTTGTTGGAGAATAATTATTTTTTTCACTTTCCAGCTTCTCTATCACAGGCGGGATATGGCGCGTCTCTCACTGCTCTATCTCTTCTATTAGGTTGGTGCAAAAATAATGTCGTTTTCTCACATATGTTACTATGTGAGAAAACGACATTATTTTTTAACCACCCTAATAATATCGAAATTGCTCGAACGAACTACATTCCTTGGTTCATGCAGGTTTGACCTTCACGGCTGGGACCCGCCATGCCACTAACTTAGTTGCAAACCACCCACATTCTCTCCATATCCATTGGTGAGAAGTAAGTTCCCCTCAAACAGCTTCTTTCCGAGGACCACAGTCTTGTGGAACACACTCCCAAGAGGATGTTTCCCTGATCACTACAACTTTAATCTGTTCATGTGTAAAATTAACCATTATCTTCCCCTCCTATCCATATAAACTACAGCGTAAGGTAACGCTCTACCCTGAGTAGTCCCGAGACTTGTACAGGGTGAACTTTAGTATAAGTGAAAAACATGAAAAAAAATCAATTGGCACCTCTTGAAAGCAAGATTAAATCGTTATTTATCTTATTTTTTTTTAAATCTTAACTTCTTTATGCCGCCACTTACATTCATAGCACGCACTTCATTCATCATAACTGTTTCGAATTCAACCCTTTACATTGGGTGGCTCTAGAGTCTTTTAATAGGTGGAATTTGGTAAAAATCTTTTTCAAATTTGGATATTTGATCGTCTGCAACATATATTAATGATTATTCTCAAATAATTTGGGGTTTGATTGACATGTCCCACTATCTCATCTAACATTTGTTGGCTATAGAGAATTTTCCACGAATAGTCTCTAGCACGAAACATCGCAAGTCACTTTTGACACGTTCGATTACCTGCATAATATTCTCCATAAATTGCAGGTATCTTTTTTTTCGAGTTTTAGTCTCATTGTTACCTTGTTTTTCATCTATATTCTGAAAATAAATTAATGAAAAGGGATCAATTTTGACTTTATCTTAAATAAACGCTGGTATAGCAGTTATTGTAGGAAACGATATTTTTGAATAAAACCGGGAAGATTGCACAACCCTTATCCAATCTAACAACAATCAATGTCTTTTGACTTCTGCAGATAGATTAATATTACTATTACAGGTACTACTGCTAATAATAATGACTAGTTTGAACCCGTGAAAATTTCACGGTTTTTCTATTTTAAATTTCTGATGAATCGTAATTCTTCAGTTAATGATTGAACGAGCTCATGGTGAGTTCTGAGGCAATAAAATATCCGTAGAATTCACCCATATTGCATCGTTAAATGTTTGTGCTTAACAACTTTAACAAAATATTTCAATAACAATAAATATGAATTATTTTAACAATTAAGGAGGTTCAAATGAAAAGATTTCAAATTGACAACTTTTTCTATTTCATTGAAAGAGACGTTAATCTTTTCTTTCTTTCATCTTCTGACTGAAACCAAGTAACGTATTTAATGTTTCTTCTCATGCAATCAAAACGGGCGTCTTTGGTATTTGTTTTTCTTCTCACGCACTCAAAAATAGCGTCTTTGATTTTTTTCATCTCACAAAATCAAAACGAAATAATTATTTATAAGGTATTACCTTATGTTACACAGTTCTATCCATCTTTCTTTATTTCACTAAAATCAAGTAACGTCTCTGGTAAATATTGTCTTCCCACGTGATCAAAACGGAATAGTCCATTATTTATTAGGTATTGACAAAGCGTGTCAACTAATGGAGAGAAGGAAAACCCCGATTATTTTGAGATAATGCATTGATGGTATACCAGCCATGCTCTCTCGTCGTTTCTATTTTTTTTTTTTCTATTTCTAACGCATTAGCTGTATTAACGTGTACATGATTTGGCTTGGTAAATAAAGATGCGCTACAATATCTCGTTCGGTAACACAATTTTGCTGGCAGAAGTATAAAAAAATGGTTATGTTCTCTAGGGTGTGATGCACTGTATCACATTCATCAACGGTAGAATATCAACGCTGAAAGTTTTTCATTTAAGTTTGAATGCTGAGCAAGCCATGAAGACATGGGTGTCAAATCTAATTACTTGGGAAAATCCTCAATCAGAGACTAAGTGCAATGGATTCCGTCGGTTCTGCGCCATACGTGATACACGGTTACGCGATCATGACAAGGCAGAATATTTTCTAGCAGTAGGTTGCCATTTCTTTCTGCGATAGATCAGTTACCTTCCAAGGCTATAGAACCCTGTCTGTTCTGCTATTTACTCATAATTAGAGGGGAGAAGAGGATTCATACTTTCCCCAAGAGTAATAGTATGTAAGTGAATGTAAAGGATTTGACTGGAATTAGAACTCGGCTCTCCGATTCCTCAATCCGAGCTGCTACCCATTACTCCACCTAAACTGGGCGGCCAGCTGTAAGTTCATGTTCTGGTTTTACCAAGACCTCTAACCATATGGCTGTGATGCAGGGTTCTTCTATACCGTTATCAGATTGAGTGTCATGACAGGTACATTGGGATTTGTTTATTTGTACTCCCACCGTCACAATACTAATAATAAAATATATAAATACTCGTGAAAACTTTACTATTTTCCTATTGGAATTTTCTGATAAATCATAATTCTTATACTAATGATTGAATAAGCTCCTTGCCAGATCCACGGCTATAAAATACCCATAGAAATGTACCTATTCTATTTCTAAATAACTGAATATAACAAGAATATATTACTGTAAAAGTCATAAAAATGAATATAGGTCAGTATTTAAGGAAGTAAGCCGCTACAACTTGACAGATTCAGAATTGACCATTTTTCCATTTCACTGAAGCAGACGTTAAACGCATGGTAGTTTTATCATCTCTATTTTCTCTTTCCTTCCTTATTTCTTTGTTTCTTTATGTATTTCTTTACCTAAAACCAAACAGTACCTTTTATATATCTTTTCTTCGATCTATCTTCGCAATCAAACAGGATTAGTGAATGATTTATCAGAAGTGATGGCAGGGTTTAGCGCAGGTACTGACCAACGAAGGAATTAAGAAATAATAATAATAATAATAATAATAATAATAATAATAATAATAAGAAGAAGAAGAAGAAGAAGAAGAAGAAGAAGACGTCATCCCAACCCAAACATGCTTGCCAATGTCCGCAGGGACATTGTGCAAAACAAAAGACTCTCAAATGCAGAAATAGATAAAACTAGATATGATATAGAATACTATATGCCATCATTCAAACTGTAAAGAGATAAGAATAAAAGTAAGTAATATGACAGAGAATTAGGTAAAAACTAAAATAAATGAGATACGAAATAAAATCGAAGAATCCATCTGTGATATAACCTGCAGTTATCCAAAGGATGTCACTGAAGATGACTCCAACTACATTCAGGTAGAATTACTTGAAAACCACAGAAGTGAAATCAACGAAGCGACAAGTCACCTTATGCAAGTACTCAGCAGAGTAACTCTCAAAACGAATGTCAGACAGAGACCAGTTCTTAAAAATTCATATGACAAAGTCCAATATGCACAAATATATAATGCGGCACTGGAAACACTGTTAACAGAAGTTATTAATATCATATACTCAACAGCTTTAGCAGCTATTGGGAAGCCTGGGGTCAAGACAATGAAAAAAAACTCTTCCACCAACAATTAGACCCCTGGTCAGCAAAACCGGATTAACAGTGATCAGTGACAATACCAAATCAATTTATAAAAAGAAATTAAACGAAATGAAATCGTGAAGAGTATTAACGAGCCATGGTATTTTTTTTCACTAAATTCTCATAGTAAAAATAACAGCAATAAATTTTTGAAAATTTTTTTACCAGCAATACATTTGACTCTCAACAAAAAGCCTCTTTACAAAAATACGTCAATGAAAACTGATCTACAACTTGATTTCTTACAAAAAAATACATATTCTATTCATACGAACCTATTGTCAGCATTAAATAACCCATTGAGATTGATATGCCATATAACAAAACAAACCAAACCAAATAAGCCAATCTTCACACATTTACATATATTTAAAAATCATTTTTCCTCAGGGATAGCTCATTATTTGCGACGGTTTTAGCTTTACGAAAGAATCATGAAGAGAAGGCTTTATTAAGTATTGCATACCAAGTTGTATACAAGCGGCATCTAACTACTGTTTGCTAGAGTGAATATCAAGTTTATTGAATGCTCAATAAAATCATCTAACGTTTCAATTGCATCCATTGAATGCATTTTTCTCTTGTACCCTGGAGCTTCAATTACTTTTTAATATTTGCATGTCAAATAGAAAAAATATTTTCCCATCAAAAGTTATAAGATCAGGAACAGCAGCCATAAAGGAAAATATTGACATTTTCTTCTGTTTCCATAGTGCTTTCAAATAGAGACGAGAAGGCATACAATGATGTCAGATTGGTTTCAGGAACAATGCAAAGGTTTGCCTGTCAATGTTTTTGGCTCGGAAAACTGGATGTGTCGCGAGAACAAGACAAAACCCTGAATGACTTCAAAATCAATGAAACGATTAATATAGGGGAGGAAATAACATCTTTACTGTAAAACTAACTGATATATATATATATAGTCATCCACAGACAGACTGTTTCGCAGCTCATCAGTGTGGCTAGACATCCGGTTGCCTGTAGCTCGGACCGAAACCGGAATGAATTGGTATCAGTCGGAGATTCTACCACTAAGCCGTCGGCGCACGGCAGGGAAGCAGGTGGATTTTTAGCGTATTTATTTTTAGAAACACGCCCAGTGACTGACAGTGACTCGATTCGCTATGCGAAGAGTCTCGCTATATGTAAGCTATAATAGTCACTGTTTACAAACCCAAACCTACTCCCTAGAGAGCTCAACCGAAATTAATATTTATTTCAGGAGCCAATATATATATATATATATATATATATATATATACGCGACTGAGATTTGAGTGGTGAAGGTTTTGTGCAGAACCATCCACACTTTTTGAAGGGCCAAATACAGAGACCTGGTACACTACGTGCAACAAGCTCCCCAAACGACCCTCCGCAGGTTTTGAATTCGGAGTTATGCTTCTCCCAGACCAGTTTCCATCCAAGGCTATAGAACCCAGTCTGTCCTGCTATTTACCGATAGATGAAGGGCGAAGAAGAGGATCCATACTTTTCCTAAGGGTATTAGCATGTAAATGAATGTAATGGATTCGATTGGATTTTGACCTCTCCAATTCCTCAATCCAAGCCACTATCCATTACTCCATATTGCCATATATATATATATACAGATATATATATATATACATTAAGAAATAGACAAAGTCCGACAATTTATTTATTAAAGACATTTTTTATGTTTAACGTTCTTTTTATAGATACAAGTATTTAAGTAAATGCTCTGTTTATAATAAACAGTATTAAATTACATTTACCGGCCTGAATGTCCGACAAATTTTCATAGAAAATATTTGTCCTTTGACAGGATTCGAACATGCATCCTATACGGAACCGCCATTTATCCGGGCGTGCCTAACCGATTCGGCCACAAGGGATCGTTCGGTTGGCAAGGTGGAATTTACTGCTTATAAACTTCAATCTTCCATGAATCTCGTACATTCATAACGAGATTCATGGAAGATTGAAGTTTATAAGCAGTATATATATATATATATATATATATATATATATATATATATATATATATATATATATATATATATATATATATATATATATATATTCTTCCACAGACTTAAAGCCGGGATCGAAGCTGGAGCGATTTGATATCGTTCGAAGGCCAATACACCCAGGTTAAGGAAAAAATACAATTCTAATGCATTATATACGTGATATAAGCAATATCAGCTGCGTAGTGACTATTCTTTGCATTATAGAGGCAGCATCTATCAAATACCCTTCCTTTCAAAGGGCTCAACCAACAAATCGGAGCGTATATATATATATATATATATATATATATATATATATACATGCATGCATGTATAAATCTAAAATGAACATTGAAGTGAACACCCAGAGGCGTCAGAGTGTTTCATGCTAGGCGAAATGTTCAAGTCATAAATTTAGCTTACCTTAAAACTATATTTCTTCATATATATATATATCTTTATATATATATATATATATATATATATATATATAAGACAATAGGGAAACTGTAATAGTAGCCGACGCATTTCGTCCAATATGGGCATTTTCATGGCAAAAACGAAATGAATTTATTAAACAAATTAACTAATAACAAAACAAAATGGAAGAATTTAGGGAACGCTTTTTTCATACTACTTACTGAAAATTACGTCAAGTACTGTCAGATGTGGAGATATAGGTTTTATTGTTGTATTGACGGATTCAACCATTTTCTTTTGATTTTGATTTCGTTTTTGCTTGAAAAAGTCCACATTGGACGAAACGCGTCAACTACTATTACAGCTATTCTATTGTCTTTTACATTTAAAATATTGTATTTTTATACAGGTTAACTCTGAGAAATATATATATATATATATATATATATATATATAAGGGATAGACATTGAGGTCAGCACAGAGACGACGGTGTGTTCCATGCGTGAAGGCAATCGTCAGTCATGACTTTTATATTTACATACGCTCTATCTCTGATATTGAGCACTTCCCATTAACCCATAAATTTTATATTTTATCATATATATATATATATATATATATATATATATATATACATACAATGACGTTCACTCTGTACAAGGACCAAGTGCCTCGAGAGATAGAGGGTTACATAATAGGAGGCACAGTTTATGTGGATATGTGGAGAAGATACGGTTTACCCTATATTTGAACAGGTTATGAGTGTAGTAATCGAGGAAGCATCCTCTTGGGAGTCACTCCCATAAAGAACCGGTACGTAGGAAGCAGCTTATGTGGAACTTACTTCTCACCAATGGAATACGGACGAATTGCTGAGGTTCGGTACAATCTTCGTGGCATGGCGGGTCTTAGCCGTAAAGGTTAGAATTAGTGGGACTAAGGAATGTAGTTAGGTTGAGAACTTTCCTTGGAAAATTTCATCTGTGAGAATCGCAGGGTGGAAATCAATTAACAGAAATCGCCTGAAGATACCAGAAGGTTGAAACCAAAGTAGCGGAATAGACAGATATCTTTTTTTTTATACTTAAAAGATCTACATGCTAATTTTTATTTTTATACGTGGGAAAAATCACTTTTTATATTAGATTAGTGCAAAAATAATGTCATTTTCTCACATATGTTACTATGTGAGAAAACGACATTATTTTTGCACCAACCTAATAATTATTGTTTCTTGGTCCGAATCAACTACGACCATTAAATTTTATATATATATATATATATATATATATATATATAAAAAATTTTTTATTATATACATGTA
>OZ010588.1:86681294-86806294 GCA_963932145.1 Acanthosepion lycidas | reverse complement strand
GTTGCATATTATTGGACTTGGAAATGGTGAGATCAAACTATTTTCTGTTATACAAATTCGTTTTCCATAATGTGTAACCTTTCCGTGACAAAATGCAATTACTCTTTTATTATAAACTAGCAGACATACCCAGTTGGTCGATCAAGTGGAATGCAACAAAAATAGAATCATGTTTAGATGTAACTGAGTCTATCTTCTTCAATTACTTTGAAGTCATTTCATTAAAAACATTTTGAATTAATGCAGTTAATGATATAACAGAAATAGTCTGTATGTATTCAATCGAAGTTAGTAGGGGGACATGAAGGGGTAAAACAGGCAACATGAAGTCCCACTTCAGAGTACAATTATTTTGGAGTTTTTGAAATTCAATTTATCAATGTGCTACCAGAGGTTACATTTATATAGTAATTGTTATGTTTGACGAAAATTGGTTTAAAGATGAACGAAAAATAAGAAAGAAAGTAATAAAAATTGCCTTTTTCTTTGTTTACTCGGATTTTCACTATATTGGTGAACTCAATTCTTAAGTTAAATGACTGTTAAACTATCAACTTATTATTGGCTACAACTGAGTGGAGTTTGTATTAGATTGCTTGAAAATTTAGGGAGTTTTTAGTTTAAAATTTGTGTTGAAATCGATTTTTCGTGTTTCATGTTTTTTTTTGTTTTTTTTTGCTAAAAGCAGTGGCGTAGAAATAAAAATGAGGTATGATGTATGAACCTACTTACTGAGGTTCACGATAACGGAGGAAAAAAGTTGAATTTATCGATTTTTGATCGGCTTTATCGATGTTTTTAAAAGAATTATCGATTTTTTTTCTTTACATTTTACAATGTATGTGCCAAGTTTGGTCAAAATCTGTTGGGTGAATCCCGAATGAAAATGTATTATACAAGTAAACACACAGACATACATCCTCTGTTTTATACATACATACATACTGTTGTGGTAGAATCCACCTAATTTGCATAGTGGAGTACCGACCATATAAATATGGTTGGTATAGGGAAGAGAGGGGAGGAATCAAGAGATTCTCTCGGCGACTGTCCAACTCTCTGCATTAGCAGAGGGGAACCCGGACGAGGCTTTGCCGAAGGGCAAGGTTTCGTCCGGGGAGGTTGACAGGGCCTGAACCCGTCTAGGCGGGTTCAGAAAGGCCATATTTTTGGCCGAGCCTACGGTCTCGGGGATACCCACATTAAAACGGCCTTGTGCCACATTCGATCCTCGTGGGTGGATTGATAAATACAGGAATCAAGAGATTCAACCAGAGACTCTGGCCGCTTGCGACTCAGTCAACACATTCTCCAGGAACGGTCTTTCCAGGAATATACAAAAGACTATATGTAAATATTGTGTACACTTTCTTGTTTCAATACATTTTGTTCTAAGTACATTTTGTGTTGCGTTATTATTCCATGCATTAGTCAAGTTTCAACACACACACACACACACACACATATATATATATATATATATACAAACATAAAACACATTTGTGTGATTTGGAGTAAAAATGTGATATAAGCCTAATTTTGTGCTTAAAGGTTATTTATACATTTGTGATATTTGTTAACAATAATTTCTAGGGTGACATTATTTTTATTTCGACTGGCAAATATATTTTGGACAACCGAGTAATGAACATAAGCGTTGGTCCGTGAATTTCGTGAGAAAATAATTTCGAATTCAATCCCTGGGTTGGAGAGTACAGACTCAGAGTCAATGGAATCAGAGCAAGCAATAACTAGGTGGTACTAAATAAGAACAATATGAGTGTTCATTTAAAAATTCCAGCACATATGATTTGATTATAGTGGTGAAGGCTTTTGTGCTGAACCAACCACACTTTTTGAAAGGCCCAATACAGACGACTGGAGCACTACGTGCCACAAGATCACTACACCCGCCTCCGCTGTTTTTGAATTCAGAATTTCCCTTCACCTAGACCAGTTGCCATCCAAGTCTATAGAATGCAGCCTGTCCTGCTATTTATCGATAGCTACAGGGTTAAGAATAGGATTAATACTTTTCCCAAGGATATTAACACGTAAATGAATGTAATGGTGCGACTAGAATTCGAACTCGGTTCTCCGATTCCTCAGTCAGTGCCTCCTCATATATATATATATATATATATATATATATATATATATATATATATATATATATATATATATATATATATATATATATATATATATATATATATATGAAGCAAGGCGGGAATGCCACTAAAATAGAAGAGGCGACAGAGACTGAAAGTAAATGAAAAGACCGAGTATAAGGGGGTGGAGATTGAGGAAAGGATAAAAAGGAAAATGGAGATCATGGTATCAGATGTTGATAGACATTATATTTAAATTTTTAAAGATTATAGTTATCGGGGTACCAATTATGAGGAAGGGAGTTTTACAGTCGGGAAGTGCGAGAGAAGGAGCTGTTGAGGTAGAAGAGGCGGTTACATTTAACTGTTTTGACAGTAAAACGGTGGGAGCGAGATGCCACCAATTTATGCAGTCGAGGCGCCAGTGAAAATAGAGCAGATACCATGAACAGTATTCTATAGATGTTTGTTTAGAAAAAATATCCTTGATCAATGTACAATTGGAAGATAACGATTTTGATGTTAGCAATATAGTAATTTTATATCGGAGTTTGATATCAGAAGATAGAATATTTCTAATGATAAATATAATTAAATTTTCATTTATCTTGTCTCTACACGGTGTCTCAATTTTACAATAAAGACTTTTGACGAGTTGATATAATCTCTGAGAAACACAGAGGGGATCATAATGTGTTACTTTGTAAGAGAATAGAGATAAATTATCGAAAGAAACTTTGTTTTTTGGCAAAAATGTTAAAAAAATCAAACAAGTTATATTGCTCTTGCACTTGTGTTTTGTTTTCTCAAACCTTAATAGATTTTGCGTCCGTTATTCCCAGCATGACAAAGAAACAAACTGCTTTTGTTTGAATTTCTTTTGCTTGGTATAATTTTCTACACATTTGTGCCACCAATTGAACCCTGCTCGTTCCTAGCATTGTTTCGTTCGCATTGGTTTCGTTATACATTTGTTTTGTTTGCATTAGTCTCGTCTTACATGTGTTTTGTTTACGTTAGTGTCGTTTCAGCTTTGTTTTGTTTGGGTTAGTCTCGCCTTGCATTTGTTTTGTTTGGGTTAGTCTCGCCTTGCATTTGTTTTGTTTGCGTTAGTCTCGTCTTACATTTGTTTTGTTTGCGTTATTCTGGTTTCAGATTTGTTCCGTTTGTGTTAGTCTCGTTTTAGCTTTGTTTTGTTTGGGTTAGTCTCGCCTTGCATTTGTTTTTTTTTTGCGTTAGTCTCGCCTTGCATTTGTTTTGTTTGCGTTATTCTGGTTTCACATTTGTTCCTTTTGCGTTAGTCTCGTTTTAGCTTTGTTTTGTTTGCGTTAGTCTCGTCAGAATACATGTTCTATTGTTCTTTGAGTATGTCTTCAGAACTCTTTGGATACGCACACGTGCAAACACAAAATGGGTTAGTCTCGTGTTACATTTGTTTTGTTTGCATTAGACTACTTTTACATCTGGTCCGTTTGCGTTAGTCCCTTCTTACATTTTTTTTTTTTTTTTTTTTTTGGTGTGTTTAATCACGTTTCACACTTGTTCCGTTTTCGTTAGTCTGGTTTTACTTCTTTTTTTTTTTTTTTTGGCGTTAGTCTCGTCTTACATTTGTTTTGGCTGCGATGGTCTTGTTTTACATTGGTTTTGTTTGCGTTAGTCTCGTTTTAGCTTTGTTTTGTTTGCGTTAGTCTCGTTTTAGCTTTGTTTTGTTTGCGTTAGTCTCGTTTTAGCTTTGTTTTGTTTGCGTTAGTCTCGTTTTAGCTTTGTTTTGTTTGCGTTAGTCTTGTCTTACATTTGTTTCTTTTTCGTTACTCTTATTTTACAATTGTTTTGGCCGCGTTAGTATTGTCTTACATTTGTTTTGGTTATTTAGTTTAGTTTTACATGTGTTTTGTTTGCTTTAGTCTCGTCTGTACATTTGTTTTGTTTGCGCTAATCTCGTCAGAATACATATTCTTTGAGTATGTCTTCAGAACTCTTTGGATACGCACCCACAGACACACGCAAACACAATATTTAAGCGTGTGAAAACGAGGAAATAAACGATCTTCAAACACCGCTATACATAAATTTACATACATTCTATTAGTGAGTATTTGTTTTCTTTCAAATTGAAAAAAATGAATTACAAAGACTCTTTGCAAAACAACTTCGCGCAAAAATTTTTTTTTTTTCTTTACAATACGACCGAATCAATAGCGTTACTGTGATAGCAGAAACAGAATTCGTCGAGAGTGTCATGTATTTACGTTGTTTTATGAACGCGCATAATTGTCTAATTACAGCAGTAAGCAGTCAGTAAACGATACCTGTATTTTACTACTATTTAATGTTCTGGTATCAGTAATTTTATTTTAAATTGCTAGGTTTTGTTAGACATTACTCGACTAGAATATGTGAAATGTTACATAACAAATTATACGAATGATTTTGAGCAGAGAGTTTCTTACACAACACCCAACAACCGACTTTGGTCAAAGTTTTACGGAAAAAAACTCAAAACTGAATATTTACTTAGCATCATGAATTTTTCTTGGGAATAGATAGTCTCCATAAATCTAAAAGTTCGGCTTAAATTAAATTCAGAATTTTTTTGTTTAATAAATATTCTTGCCAATTTTTAAATATCTATTTTTGAATGGAAAATATTCATGAAAAGAAAAAAAAAATCGTAGCAGACGTTAAACATAGTTGAAGTTTTCAAATGTCTCAGCGCGTTTAAATATATTATATTTATATATAAAGTTAAATTTATTTAAGTATTATTAATAAAAATATAAATATTCACTGATTTAATCACAAGGGAATGTAGATTAAAGATCTAACGTTCTAAAAAATGCGTGTTTTGTTCTCTAAAATGATTGAAAGACTTATTTATTTCTGAATATTCAACCACATACAAACAATTCTATTGATCGGAACAAATGAAAATCTGTAGTTGATAGATCTTTTTTCTATTTCATTTTTATAGTATTTCACCCCAAGCAAGTCGGGAGTAACACTAGCACGCAGCGGGTTACAGAGAGTAAAAGGGAGAGAAAAGTCTGCGTATAGGGAGTTGGGGGTTGAGAAAAAGATAAAAGATGAACGGGGTTCAAGTCAACAGAAAATGGCGGTCGAAGTTGCATTTAAATTTTTGAAGACTATAGTTATCAGGGAAGCAAGTAAGAGGAAGGGAATTCCAAAGTCTGGAAGAGCGAGAAAAGAAACCGTTGTAGTAGAAATGGCGGTTACATTTAACTAGTTCAACAGTAAAAAGGTGGGACCTAGATACCAATCTAGTATCACGCTTAAATTCACATAATCGGGGCACCAGGGAAAAAAGCTCATCAAGAAGTGGCTATGAAAATATTTATAGCAAAGACAGAGGGAAACCACATCAGCTCTGTGAGAGAGTGGCTGAAGTCTACATACCAGGTCAAGATTGATTATACTGCAGATCTTTTTTCGGTTTTGTCGAGATGATCAGCAGTTGCAACTGACCAGATATTCAATGCACGGACGAATGGTAGATTTGAAGATGTGTAAAATACAGTCTGACGAGAGAAAAAAATAAACTTTTTTTTTAACTACCGGACCCTATTCGTAACATACTCGTTAACAACACAAATATAATAGTATTGTCTACTTGCAAAAATGCTAAAATTGATAGAAGTCTTATTAATAAAAAACAAAAAACAATATTTAATAATATCAAGTATGAACATGGACACAATATCTTGACCGTGTTTTGAAAATGAAAATATTATATAAATGCTTACATAGAACATGCTATTTCTTGTTAACAGTTAATATATTTCAACCTTGGAAATGGCTAAATGTATAGCCGAAAGCGCTCGAATAAAAAGAACAATTTGACAGTTTTATATAATTTATCATCCGAGAAATGTTATTAAAAAAACTAAATCAAAGCACCTTTTCTGTTGTATTCAATGAAATGTGCATATATATATATATATATATATATATATATATATATATATATATATATATATAGTTGTACATTTAGGCAGCAAAATTTCCTTTATGCATGTTTCATTAAAAACCACAGAAAAGGTACTACGGTTAAGCTTTTTATTTAATTTTTCTTGAGTTCGAACAAGAGCTTTTTTTTCTGGTGCATTCGGCTATACCGTCAAGGATGATTCGATTTTTCAGCTTAATTGAATGTGTGCGTTCTGTGTATGTCTTAGTGTGTGGTAGGGATGTTTTTAATTTCCGAATACCGTTAGTACATTGTGGCTTTGTTCGCAGTTAATATTGTTAAGAGTTGTTTTTTTTCTTTTTATTATTAAAGCTTCCATTATTTTTAATCTTTTTTTTCAGGTGGATGCATTTAATATATTTGTGTTTTCTACTAGTATGTTCCTAATGGAGTCTGGCAAATTTGTGTGTGTGTTTAAATGGGTTCTAATGGAGCTGTGGTCAGATAGGTGTAACGTAAGACGTCTGGATAAGCATGTGGTTGTGTGACCGATGTAATTATTTATGAGTCCGATTTGATCAGGATGAGGATGAATTCTGATGTGCTCTATTTAGAAAGTTTTTTATTACTGCTAAAATAGCAGTAATAAAAAAAGTTGTCCCTAAGTAGACATTCGCTTTTAAAGTTAAGGTGGCACGAGCTTTTGCTAATGTTTTTTTTTTTTGTTTTTTTTTTGGTTTTTTTGTATAATGATGTAATGAAAGTGTTATTGCCGTATTCAACGAGTACTTCTAAGAATGGAAGTTTGTTTTTTTTGGCTAAGTTTATTGGTAAAGTTAAGGACGGCGTTTTTCTCAAATGTGCTCTTAAGTGTATCTATTTCTTTAACGTTATTTGCTAAAATAAAAAGATCGTCTACGTAGCAAACATAGATATTCGGTTTGCGGACCTGTGAAAATGTCGTATTTTCTACGTAGGACATGCAATAGTTGGAAAAGCATGGACCCAGTGGATTTCCCACACTAACATCATTAGTTTGCGTGTAAATATTGCCATTATGGTCATAGAATGGAACTTGTGCATGCGTGTAGTAATTTTTTTAGGATGGATGGTTTGATGGATGGCGGAGGGATGGAATTATTATTGTATACAGAGTTGAGGATAATGTCAATAGTTTAGTAGACGGGGACGTTTGTAAATAAGTTTTCGACGTCAAGTGACGCTATTATACCTTGGTTTGTCTTTTTGTAGTTTTTGAAATGTGCAGGAATTCGTGGGTGAATGTGATGCTGTAATTGATAAGTAAGTCTGGAGTGATAATGTCGTTCAAGAATTTTGATAGTTCGTAGATAGGTGTTGGTTTCTGGGAAATAATTGCCCGTAGCGGGTATCCTGGTTTATGGGTTTTATGTTTCCATATAAATATCGCGGTTTGTAATCTTCAACTATTTTTTGAATTTTCTGCGTTTCTCCCCCAAGCAAGTAATAACGATAGCGAACACACAGCCAAAAATCACATACACATTTATTACAAAAAACAAATGCATATTAATTACAAACAAGACGAATCTCCTCTAAGGGATATTATAAAGAAATATACTACTCCAATTGATCCGAATAAAAAAAATCAAATTTATTATCTATTATAAAAAATGTAAGATAGCCAACCTTATCCTAAAAAATAACAACACACCAGCTAATTCAAAATTAAAAAGAACGAACATTATCTATGAGTTCAAATGCCCCTTAAGGAACTGTGTTCCTGATCAAACCGGATTCATGGATAATTACCTCGGTTACACAACTACATGCTTATCAAGAAGTCTTACATTGCACCTATCTGATCACAGCTCCATTAGAACCCATTTAAACACACACACAAATTTGCCAGACTCCATTAGAAACATACAATAGAAAACACAAATACATCAATTGCATCCACCTGCAAAAAAGATTAAAAATAATGGAAGCTTTAATAATAAAAAAGAAAAAAACAACTCTTAACAATATTAACTGCGAACAAAGCCACAATGTGCTAACCGTAATTAAAAACATCCCTACCACACACTAATACATACAGAGAACGCACACACTCAATTAAGCTGAAACATCGAATCATCCTTGATAATGGCTAAAGGTATAGCCGAAAGCGCTCGGAAATATAAAACATTTGGACAGTTCTTACACACCCTTTGACCAGAAAAGAAAGCTCTTGTTCGAACACAAGAAAAATTAAATGAAAAGCTTAATCGTAGTACCTTGTCTGTCGTTTTTAATGAAACATGCATATATATATATATATATATATATATATATATATATATATATATATATATATATATATATATATATATATTGAAATGGACAAAGTCCGACAATTATTTTGATATATTTTATATTTGTACGTTATTTTATAGACACAATTATTTAAGTATATGCTCTGTATATAATAAAGAGTATAAATTACATTTACCGGACTGAATATGTGTCCTCCGACACGAATCAAACCTGTGTCCTACACGGTACCGTCATTTTCTCTGTAGCTGAGTAGTATAGCACTTCATATATATATATATATATATATATATATATATATATATATATATCCTGGAATCTGCCGTCGTATTCGACGCATGAAGGTCAAGTATCTCAATTCCTCGGAACTGATTGCTAGACACCTGCACATATGATTTGATTATAGTGATGAAGGCTTTCTGCAAAACCAACCATACTTTTTGAAGAGCCGAATACAGACCCATAGGGTACCACCTGCCACAATACCCCCAAACGACAGCCGGCAGGCTTTGAATTTAGAGTTGTCCTTCTAGACCATTTGCCATCCAAGGCTATAGTCTGTCCCGCGATTTAGCCATAGCTCGGTGAGGATTCATACCTTTCCCTAGGAAAGAGGATTCATACCTTTTCGAAAATACATAGGCAGAAATTCACTTTTGCCAACAATCGAAATACAGAATATGATCAATGCAATGTTAAAAGAAGGTAAGGAAATTTTGATTCCTTTAAGAATTGGTTCGATTAATTTGCCTTAAGAAGGTCACGAGACCGGAATCCAGTGTAGCAAAAATATGAAGAGTAAAATATAATATATATACTAAAACAAATCCATATTATAACCAAAAATGTTTGAGGTTTTTTCAAAAAATGTACATTTTTCTCTTGTTGGAGCAATTATAAACTTTTCCCTATACATACATACATACATACATACATACATACACACATATATATATATATATATATATATATATATATATATATACGAAAGTTCTTTTGCAGTGAATCAACAATTACTGCAAGACAATTATTACTTACACACAAGCAAACATTTCATTTCTTATTCAATAAGTTTTTATCTCAGTTCTGAATGAGAACGATGGTATCGCATGTATTCTATACACAAGGACTTCTGAAGGAAGAAGCGACTATTTTGTAAAAGTGAAAGTCTTCTTTCAGTTGTAAGCGAGCCACATTCAACATTTACTTTGATGGATATGGCAAATATCCTGACATTAAACTGCATTATTTTAATCAAATGAAATGGTATTTCGACAAATAATCATTGTCCTGGTGTTTCAGGAAATATTGTTATTTAAGGAAGTGAACATTTCTTCCTGAACAACCCGACCTCTCAGCATTGGAATTGCAATTTTACCTTATATCATCTGTTTAGAAGAGTGTCGACTATACAACTTTCTCAAAAATAAATGTCGTGCTTCATTTGTCAGTATGTTAATGGTAGATATGTCTACAGTCGACTCCACTGAAAACATTAAGGAAATTCACAGATTTTATCTATTTATTTTATTTTTTTTTTACTTTTCACTTCGACTGTGGGTGATCCTGACGATGATCCTGTGAAAATTGGTTAAATCTATTACTGAAACGTGTAGCCTTTAGTAATTGTGCAAATTGTTTTGAAGACATTAGTTTTTCAGTCCATCAACAGATGATTGCCCTCGAGTTAATATCCGAATTAGATACAGTTTTCATTGCTATCTTCAAGCTGTCTTTTAACGAACTCAGCTAAGAGTTGGTATTTTTAGCGAAAACGGCTGGGTGTTGATACTTGTCAAATCATTAATGTACTGGATATCAACGGCGACTCTGTTGAGGTAATCTAATCAATTGATATGTCAATATCAGAATGACCTACAATCATCCTTTCACCAAATTCAGCAGCAACAATGATTGAGCGGCGATCTTTGAAACGACATACTTTTAAGGTCATCAACTGATGATCTCATAGACGTCTTCTCACCAAATGATATTTCATCAACACGATCAATCACAACCGTTTCTTCTAAAATTCTTGCATCCTTTTAACAACCGAGATTTGATCTTTGAATAGATGTTTGAGTTAAGGCCATTGGCTAAGATGCCATTTTGCTTCTCTCAGTCATTTATATGTCAAGATCCCAGTTCTTTCAGTAAGTTTCCAAAGTCTTTTAGCATAAACCACAGTGTGTTGGCCTTTGGAAACAGCGACTCTCGTGTTTATTTTCAGATGTAGTTTCTTGTGATTAGTTCAACCGAATTTTGAACTGATTAGCTTTTGTTCACTTTTGCTTCTCACAAATTATCTGATAAATAGATTCTGTCGAAACTAACGTTAATCTGTCAATAGATCAATGCATGAAGCTGATGTCTCTAAGAATCTGTTAAAAATCCACATATGAACTTTCTTTACGATACAATTTATATATTCCACATTATTAGCCAACATCACCAACAGAAATCAACTTCTTAGACTCTAACAAGTTTGTTTATGGTGACTACTAGCGGCTCTATTTATATTAAATAATTGTAAATCTTATATTCCTCTCTTCGTCACCCAATTTTAGTTGCTATCATTATCTGCTGATAAAGCGGAATGTTCTGTTCCTAAATTCTCTTCGAATTCTATTCTTGACTCATTTGGTGGATCTTTGCCTGACTTTGAGTCTCTAATGAGTGATATACATATAACTCCTTACATGTTTTCTGCTATAATCTCTAAAATGGATTCTCAAAAAATATGTGGACTTAATTGTATCCTTGCAATAGACATTAAGAATCGTTCTCAGAAATTGGTCCTGTTCACTATGTACTCTAAAATATATGTCTTGCTACTTCTTGCTTTCCTGGTTGTTGGAAATCATCTGCCTTTAAGAACTCAGGTGAAACTTCTATCTATCCTGATTGATTTAAATATCCGCCTATTAGCCTTCTACCTCTTTTTGGCAAAGTAATAGAAACTCTAATCAACTCTGACCTCGATCTTCTTTAGTTCATCTGCTGATGTGTTAACAGCTATTCTGTCAAGCTTTAGATAAGAATGATGGAGTTCGGGCTGTTGAAGGCTTTAGGTTTAGCCGGCTGTCTTCTTCCTAAATCGAAAGGTTATGGTATTTCTTGACAAACTTTTGATCGGATTCAATATTTCATATCAAATCGCGAAATGAAAGTTGTCTATAAAGACCAATCTTCTAGATCTTTTACGCATTAATGAAGGTATTTCCTATGGCTATACGCTGTTCCTAATTTTCATTCCCGACCTTACCGATCAGTTCTAAAATCTATGATAATGACAAAACTATTTACTCTTGCACTAATGGCAAGTCTGATTGGTTTGATAAGGTTAAATAACCTGCAATCTGTGCATAAATGGAACAGGACATGGCTTGTTACTTTTATCACCTTTAAAGCGAAATTGCTCTTTTGTAATCGTCTTAGTGAACTTTATTTTGACTTCTATCAAGCTTGGCTGATGCTAAGCAACAGAAGAGTGACTTATTGCATCTTTTCTGATTGACTCGAGTAGAAAGATTATGTTCAATCAACTGCTAGGAAGGTTGATCCATTTACTATATCGAGAAAGTCTACAGGCGTGCATTAGGCTTATATAATCATTTTCATGGAAGCTGTACTAGTTTTCTTATCGAAACAATTGCTAAGTCTGCTTCTAGGAAAGTTGGTTTACTGTATCGTTCTATACAATTCTACTTTCCAGAAACTAAGATATTTTTAAGTCTACCATTTGTTTATGCATTGAACATTGCAGTCACATTGAATCTAGTGCTTCAGCTGTGTATTTAGGAATTCGTGGAAACATCAACAAAAGAAATCTGCAATATTTGCCCTGACTTGGCATCTAGGCTTCTGTCACTTTCACAATACCGTAATATAGATTCCTTATAATTTTCTATACATATTCTCATGAAAATTGTACTGATGGGATTTCCTCTTTCCCTCGACGTTAACAATTTAAGCGCAGTGCTAAATTGACAATTAGGTCTCACATTTTAATTTATGTAGATGTAACGTAAGTTCTATGTTAACACTTTCTTCTCTCTTATTTCCTACTCGTGGAACGCTCTTCTGGCGTCCTGCTTTCCTGCAATGTCAATTGTTATCTTTGTCTTCTTAATTCCTATTTCTTTATCGTTCTCTTTTCTTAATAACGATTTTCTTTGCCTCGTATATTTTCATCCAGTAAGCTAACTGCGTCTATTCGGCTTTATTGACTTGCTTGCGGTGAGATGATTAAAAATAATAACACTTGGGCTGACATTTAGATAAAAGTTTCCATACACTTGGAAAAAAAAGAAGAATGATTTTTGAAATTTCAAAAATTTATTTAGGAAATTCAAATTTGAGTTTCCAATTTTAAAAAAATGAATTTATAAGATAAAAGCCTATTTTGATAATTAAAAGTGTGGAAAATGCATATTTTTATAATTATATGTAAATGGTTGCTTCATTTTTAATCATCAATAGGAGAAAATGTTCTTCGATTAAAAACGATATTTAATGATTGTTTTATGAATAATACTAAAAAATGACATTTCATAATAAAAATATTGGATTTTTAGGGATTCAAAATATATACATTTAAAATATCTACATTGATTATTTCTCCTTATATAGAAGCAAGTTGTGGTCAAAAATACCAAATTCATTACAAGTACAAAATTAAGAAATTACTTCAATAACTGTTAACAAAGCAAGCAACTATTTAAAATGATCATAAAATACCAGACTAGAAATCAATAAATAAACACATTTATTTATTATCTACATTATTTAGATTCGAACTAATGATCTTGTCTTTGTTGCTGTTATCACAACATTTCAGAACTTATACCCTCTGGCCTTCTTCAGGAGTCTGTCGTTCCGGATAAGCGTCAGGAAATTTCGAATTTAACCCTTTATTAAATCTACTGCGTAGATCGTTCTCATTCAACTGCTCATGTATTTGGATATCTCGTATTGTTCTTTTTATTCAGATACTACCTGCTTGTTTCCACAATTCTTCTACCTGCCCCAATTACAATGTCACCAAATTCACGATTATTTGTGATAATTTGTTTCTTTGCTTTTTAAAGCTGAATATGTTATGGGATCTTACCTATAATAATAATAATGGACTATTCCATACTTAATAAATACTGCGCCTCAGGAGGAGTCAGTAGTTCAAGTCGCGTCAAGAGTTGAGTCGAGTCGAGTCAGAGGCAGTCCGAAACAGGGTCGCGTTCAGACAATTACAGCAAGACATTGGAAAAGTGATACTGGTAGAGACTACATTGTTCTCTCTACTAAACCTGATTGTTCATACTAACACTTCTACTTCTCTGTATATATTCCTGTTTGTAATATATCGATGTTATTCCATACCTGTGTTCGAGTTCTTCTTTATTGGTTCTACCTTGGACTATCACCATGGTACAAGGAACCGGACCATAACAGATAATTAATTGTTCTCATTGAATGGGGACCTTGAAATGTACCAAGTTATAAAGGGAATGTATCAAGACATCAGTAATAAGAACGGAATTAAGAATATTTTTGAATAGTTTGTTTTACGGCATATCAATCTCAATGGGTCATTTAATACGACAGATTTTTTTTTTCCTGGTAATATTTTTGTTTTGTCAAAAATCTATTTCTGTTAATATTTTTCCTCAAAAATGTATAGCTGATATTATTTTTTTTCAAAAACGTCTAGCTAGTAATATTTTTTTCAAAAACGTATTGTTGGTAATATTTTATAATGCTTTTTACCTCTGTTTCGTGGTTAACTATTTACCCATAGCTGGGATCCTAACAGGTGCTACCACCCCGGGTCAGAGTTGACATGGGAACATCAGCAATTAAGAGGTGGTTCCACGCTCCTCAAAACCTCCTGATCAGAGGCCTTGCAGTTGAACGTAGTTTATCGTCTTACCCAGGACGCAGATGCAGTTTATCGTCTTACCCAGGATGCGGATGCTGTTTATCTTCATACCCAGGTCGCGGATGCAGTTTATCGTCATACCCAGGACGCGGATGCAGTTTATCGTCTTACCCAGGACGCGGATGCAGTTTATCGTCTTACCCAGGACGTGGATGCAGTTTATCGTCATACCCAGGACGCGGATGCTGTTTATCTTCATACCCAGGTCGCGGATGCAGTTTATCGTCATACCCAGGACGCGGATGCAGTTTATCGTCTTACCCAGGACGCGGATGCAGTTTATCGTCATACCCAGGACGCGGATGCAGTTTATCGTCATACCCAGGTCGCGGATGCAGTTTATCGTCTTACCCAGGACGCGGATGCAGTTTATCGTCTTACCCAGGATGCGGATGCTGTTTATCTTCATACCCAGGTCGCGGATGCAGTTTATAGTCATACCCAGGACGCGGATGCAGTTAATCGTCTTACCCAGGTCGCAGATGCAGTTTATCGTCTTACCCAGGACGCGGATGCAGTTTATCGTCTTACCCAGGACGTGGATGCAGTTTATCGTCTTACCCAGGTCGCGGATACAGTTTATCGTCATACCCAGGACGCGGATGCAGTTTATCGTCTTACCCAGGACGGGCAGTTAATTTCATAATTCTGTATTATATCTGATGCGAACATACACAGGGTGATGGGTGCAAACCACCAACTTTACATATGTATTTGTGCGTGTGTCCAGCGATGAAAAAAAAAGTGTTGATTATAGATATGCGGATATCGTCTGAGACAGATTACATCTGCTGAGTGAAGAAAGCATTTCTCTTACGTTACAAGAAAATTATTCATTAGCTTTATGAGGAGTACTAATTTCGATATCCCCCCCCCACAAAAAAAAATATTATCTTGTCAGAAACAAATTATCACATTCAAAATGTTTTATAAAATATATTGTTTAAAACAAGGAAATAAATTCCTACGAAATAAATCGATATGTTGCAGACTATTCAAAGAAACCTCTCTGATGTAATTTGCGGTACTTCATGCAAATGCTTCTGTAAAGTTTTTTGGTTCACATGTTATCGTTAAATACTAAACTCTTATTAAATTGCGTTCTGGGTATGGCGATAAATTACATCCGCACCCTGGGTAAGACGATAAACTACGTCTAGCAGCAAGACCTCTGATCAGGAGATTTTGAGGAGCGTGTAACCACCTCTTAATTGCTAGTGTTCCCAGATACCCGCTGACCCGGAGTGGAAGTACCTCTTAGTGTCCCAGCTATGGGCAAATAGTTAACCCCGAAATTGGGGTAAAAACACTATGAAAGTGTAAAAATAGGTTTTAACACCAGAAATACTTTGTAAAAAAATTATTATCAGCAATAAATTTTTGAAGAAAAAAACTATTACCAGAAATACATTTAAAAAAAAAACTATTGACAGCAATACATTTTTGAAAAAAAATATTACCAACAATACGCTTTTGAAAAAAAAGATATTACCAGCAGTACATTTTTGGATAAAATTATTACCAGGAATACATTTTTGAAGGAAAAATTATAAAACAAAATCTTACCAGCAATGAAAATTTTGTCGGCATTAAATGACCCATTGAGGTTGATATGCCGTATAACAAAATTAACCAAACCAATCTAAACCAAAGAATACATATTCTATTCATACGAATCTAACCTAAAAATGTTGTCGGCATTAAATAACCCATTGAGGTTGATATACCGTAAAACAAAATAAACCAAATCAAAGAATACATATTCTATTCATACGAATCTAACCTAAAAGTTTTGTCGGCATTAAATAACCCATTGAGGTTGATATACCGTAAAACAAACCAAAGCAATCCTATTATACCTCAATGTCGAAACATGTGCATTTACATAAGTCATTTCTAGGAATAAGCCGTCTTGAGATTTAAGGAATGTCTGCCTATTAATAGAAAATTGTCTTCAAGAATTGAATATTAATCATTGTTCAATATTAAACATTTATATATCGATTGTAAAGGGAATTTAAACATCGAGTCGTAAAGGGACGTAACTCTCCAAACACGACGTCATATCAAACATTGACTGGATTGCTGCTATAAAAAAAAAAACTATAACACGTATCAGTTCGGCATTTAATCTCCTTTGAAGTAGTCTCCTTCTTAAGTTATCCAACGTCGTTTCTATTGATGGAAGCATTACTGAGCTTCCTGTTTTGTGATAGCAAGCAGCTGCCTCGTCGCATTCACTTGGATTTCTTCGATGTCTTGAATTCTTTTCTTTTTTTCTTTTCAAGGGAATAGACTTCGGGAAAGACAAATTACTCGCAAAGGTGTCGGACCTGGGGAAGGATGTCTTGATCAAAAACTGCTTTACAAGTCATGGTCACTGTTGGGACGTTTCTGATGTTGTGAGACGACCACAGTCTACACACTTTCCTTCCAGCCACTGCCATCAATAACGAAAGTAAGCGAAAACGTTACAGCTCAGGGTGCACGCGCAAAAGAGTTTGAAGGTAAATCGGTGTCAAGCGTCTACCATAGCAAAAGATCCCATATATTTTTATCAGACATCGTTCACATTTTGAAAAAGGGATAATTCAATATAACAGCCACGTAATTATTATCAATCTACATCTATTTTCACGTTTCTTTTTTGTGTAATCCAATGATGTATCAAATCCATGCACAAAGTAGATAGGGGTAATGGCAGGCGGCGGCAAAGTATATTGACGTCATTGGAATGCCCAGATTTCTAGCATTTGGGGAATCAAGGTAAATACTCATGACCTTGATCAAGGTATGTTGACGTGAATTATCGGAACGAGGCTCAAATCACCTCCATATTCAATTCATTTGGTAGCAGACGCGTGACCAGTAGATCAATAAAGCGTTTTTTGGGGTTTTTTTTTTTTTTTTTTTTTTTTTTTTTTCCATGGGATATGATGGCAGAAGACGCAACAGAGTGTCCTCGTTAACTGCATAATATCGATCACAATGCCGTACTTGGGGGGCCGTGACGTCGCTAAATGGACTTGGCAGGACTGCCAACTAACCTCTTCCAGTTGTTTCGGGTTGATGATAAGGTCAGGGTGTGATACAGATCCCACGAGTCCTTTCTTCCTATTAGTAAAAAAAAAACACTATTCCGGTTACTGTTTTTTCCTTAATGGTATAGGGCGTAACCAAGTGGTTTGAGTTGAGTAAGCCCCTCTGTTTAAACACCTTATTAGTGATATTTACGTTGTCCTGCAGCGTTACAAATTGCATCAATTAACTGCACCATGTCGTACGAAACACATTGGTCTATTACACGGGGATATTGCACCATGTCATCGAGCCCATGTTGACCGGAATTACTTTAAATGAACATTCTGAAAATTTTCCAGGGAGTTTTATGGCCCAACAAATCACTCGAGCAATATCCTGCATCTGGTCATGAGGCAGCTGCGAAGAACTATCGATACGGCATGCCTCAACACCTCTCCAGGGGTTTTCTGATACTGTGTGAATTGAGGTTGAATCGCAGCATTTCACTGGGATAGATTGGGTCCTACACGGTAGTAGGTAATTCCTCCCCATCACTTCTGGCACGTCAATCTATAATAATCATTATATATGTTGATAATAATGAGAAAATTACCAGATAATTTCATTTAAAAAAACTTCATAAATAATGATATGGGTTAGTTTTGATTTATTATTTTTTACGGCTTATCAACCTTTTGTAGTTTATTTAAAGACGAAATATATTTCTGTATTGAAAGAAGGGAGATAGATTCATACCTTTCCCGATGGTGTCTATAAGATCTTGGCTAGAAATCGAAATCATGTATTAAGTATGAAAATGGTGTAAAAATTCTGACAGTAGGTACCTAGATTTAGAACTCTATGGACATGTTTTACCAAGTAATGATCTCTACATGACCTTCATTTATTTTAACAGGAGGAGACATAAAGGAGTGACAAGATTGTCTGTTTTTAAATATTTATCATTCTGCGCCGTTATCTATTACACCACCCGCTTAGAGCACTCTGTATTCCCATCTATTTACTGACTAAGTTCGACCTTGCTTAACTTCAATGATCGTACGAGAACCGGTGTTTCAACGTGATATGGCCGTAAACCCGTGGCTTTCGTAATTATGTGTGTGGATTTTGTTTTGCGATTTGAAGAGTAAACAAATGTGTATGTTATTCATGCAGACAAAAAAAGATATCTTGTTTATGTAAGGGAATACAAATGTTTTAATTAGAATTTTTTTTTCACTGATGTTAGAAGTTTGACAATCCCATATCCGAAAATTTGAAAATCGAAAACCTCGGAGAACTAAATATTTTTAGTGACGAGTTTAGCGCGCTAAACGCTTACCTACTTGATCCACGCTTATTACGTATGACGTGGCACCAGGTGTCATGATCGGCCCGACGAAGTTTATCATTCCTCCAGCCTGGCTGAGCGACCTGCGCCTTGCCAAACTTCAGTTGTTGTCAATTTTTTTACTGAAAGAGTTAGATGCAACTGCTACTTCTACTCCAACAGTTTCTTTTCTCGCACTTTTCACCTGTGGAAATCACTTCCGTTTACTTGCTTCCCTGATAACTAGAATCTTCAATTATTTAAACGCAACGTCAATCGCCATGTTCTAACTTCTTGAATCACATTCATTCTTTATCCTTTCCTCAATTCCCCTACTATAGCCAGTCTTTTCCCTCACTTTCACTCTCTGTAACCCCTGGCGTAGTAGTGGCATTCCCGTCTTGTTTGGGGTAAAATGATTTAAAAAAGCGATCGCATTCGGTAGATATGAGTGTGCTGTACGCTGATTTTTTTTTCTACTTTTGTAGTTTTTGTGATATTATACAGAGAAAATTTGAAAAAGAATTTCAGATACCCTTATGGGTAACAGTGAGAAAAAGAAAAGAAAGCATCTCTCGTTATTAATGACAGAAAAAGTAGAGTGTTTGCAGAAAGTTGATACACAGTGTGCCTTCGCGATGTCTGGCTGAGAAATAAGGTATCAGAACAATCATTGTGTATGATTTAAAGAAACAGAAAGACACATTAATAAAATTTTGTAGTGTAAGTAATGATCATAAACTAATGAACAATATGAAAGCACTATACGCGACAAAAAAAAACCTACAATACCTACAGTCTGTAGATTTTATTTACCTCACTCTTTGACAATTATCTTAAGCTAATACCAGGTAAGAGACAGTATGGATCGACAGAGAGGCAGGTGTGGTATGTATATTTTAGTGAAAGACAGAGAGATACGAGAACGCAACACATATTTTTAGTTTATCGTTTGATGTTGTTGATTTTTTAAGTTATACCTGGTATTGCTTGAAATAAATAAGCTATTAGGTTGGTGTAAAAATAATGTCGCTTTCTCACATATGTTACTATGTGAGAAAACGACATTATTTTTGCACCAACCTAATATTTATTACTTATGGTCTAAATTATCCCTCTATTTTATTTTTTTCTGTATATTACTCTATAAATAAACAATAATAATAATAATAATAATAATAATAATAATAATAATAATAATAATCCTGGTCTTTTCTTATCCTTCGTAGTCTGACTAGTCATACGTTTTTGATGCAATATTGTTTAGGATTACTGAAAACGAAGAAATCGAAAAATCGAAACATAACATAAGGATTTCGGATATTGTACCTGTATTAACTTAAAAATTACATTCTCTATAAAGTAATACTAGTACTGAATTGTCTATTATCAATCCCCCTTTTCAGCAGTGAATACCTGAAAACCTACTCGCAAATGAAGAGGGGACTTAAGGCAACCGATATGTGGTTCTACTGAAGGATGCTGAGAATGCCATGAACAGAAATATGAGTAACGAGGACGTATTAGGGACGCTGAAACAAAAAGGATACTTCGGATCTGAAAAAAACAGTTGAAGTTTGTTAGTACATATACTGAGAAAAGAAATCTAGGAGAAATTGAATATTGAAGGCAGGAAAGAAAGCGGGAAGCAACGAGTAAATTATATAACGAGCTTGAGTAAATGATTGCCAGAACACGGATTAGGAGAGCTAGCAAAAAAACAAACCTTAGTAAGAGATGCAAAGGGAAGAAATTGTGGAGAGTCATGACCGTCAACGCTGTGAACACAGCATATAAAAGAAATAAATGTTCATTTATATATCCATTGCAAGGTTTGAATTTTGAAGTGATTTAATAATTGTTAAGGGGTTCACCCCTTTTTCATACAAGTGAACTCGCCCAGTGTGTACTTGTACTGCTGCCGGTGAATACCCAGGGAGTGATACAGAGTGATACAGTGACAATGATACAGTGAGAGAGTGAGAGTGTGAGGTAACCGCTTTGTAGGAGTCACAGTTGCGAGCACGTAGACTCAGAAGGAAGTCATAGTTCGATACTGATTTTCCCAGACTATATATATATATATTATTATTGCTACTAACCGCTTTTCTGGATCTACTAACCGTATTACCAATTGTATTATTACGTCAATACATTTATTTGCTATATTTCATTCCTGCGTTTGTCATTCATTTTGAGACCGGATTTCATCCCGGAATCCACAACGATAATCAATGACTCTAAGATGGGTAAACATTACTACAAAACAGTAAATTCAGTCCTTACTACGTTACCATTCCAAACTCTTCAGTAAATATTGTCATCAAAATTATCTTCAGGAGTTTTATAACCGTTGGGAACACCTGACCTTTTCTTTCACATATCTTGCTTGAAGGTCCGGCTTGGTCACAGACACTTGTTGATTCAAACGTGGGTAACCCATCACTCTGGGGGGTGGCGTCAGTCGAGGAAGCCCTCCAACTTGTGATGCCGTGTCATACCAGTACTAGCTGCATACATAATTACGAGATCCAGTCGACCTCGTTGTGCTAGATTCGCGTTGACCCTACAAGAACGTTTTAATTCTGTCTAGCCACCCTATTCACCAGAAATGATTGATGATGGAACTGGTTTAGTCGCCGATGATGCGGCCATGTAGCAGGTAATAATGAGTTACATAGCAGCAGTAGCACTCTCAAAGTACCCTGATATAAAAATATAAATGCTGACATGTTAAATCAACAAAATTGTCTTAAGCTAAACTTTGATAGATCGAAAGAAATCCGGTATGACAAAATTTTATTTTTCCCATTTAAAAGCGTTTTTTTAACATAGAGACCTCTTCCATACGCAAGAAAAAAAAAAAGATTGTTAGCGGCTTGGAAAGAAAAATCAAGGTACCGAGTTCAAATTCCAGCCAAATTTGTTGAAAATGTTTTCTTATAAATACCTTTGGAAAATATATCAGTCTATATCTTCTCCCCTAAACAGAAGTCCATAACGGGCTCTGTAGCTGTGTCTGGTAATCATTCTATGAGTTGGACATTTCTGAACTAAAAACCTGTTATGTACTCCTGGCGATTCACATGCAATACAACCACTGAAAATATTGCGAGATAATAGATATATAGTGAATTGGATTAGATAGATAAATAGATAGATTGGTAGATAGATAGATAGATAGATAGATAGATAGATAGATAGATAGATAGATAGATAGATTCAATCGTATGTGTAAAGAACTGTAAAAAAGGGAATATTTCCCGGTGGGGGTCTGTTGATGTTAATTTAAACCAGCAGTATTGGAGATATTGTCAATATTGACTGCTTTGTGAATACTGAAAATTACAATCGAAATCTCCTTCAACACGCAGTTCCTAATGGAGAAAACCCGATTGGGATTAGTTGTGCTTTTCAACGTGATAATGATCCCAAACACACCGGTAAGAGGATTAAAGGTTATTATACAACGCAAAAGCTGACAGAAGCCGAGCAATCTTGGATTGACTTCCACGATTCTCAGAACGAAATATTGTAGAAGCAATATGGCATGACGTAAAACAAGACACTAACGGGCAGTCCAAGGTTAAAATCTAAATATAAGATTTTTGAAGAAAGTCTTGTATATCATAAATGTAGAAGACTTTATTAAAAACCATGGTAGATTGAATAGAAAAACTAAACTCTCAATTATTTCCTCTCCTTTGTATTTTAGCTTTTTATTTTATCTCTCCCAAACCTTTTTCTGTCATCCATTTATTCAAGCTCACAAAGTAGCTTATGCATTTTTCCTCGGTTTCTGTTGCGTTTAATCTGTCATGTGAGTATCATATTTTCCAAACTCTCTTTCCTCCTTATGTACCGTAGAAGCTTCAACTGTCTCTTCCTGATGTTAAATATCTGTTTCAATTTTGTTTACATTTTCTCTAAAACTTCATCGTTACTCACATGCTCGCTTCATGGTATCCTCAGCATCCTTCTATGGAACCAAATTTCGATTGCTTCAAGTCTCTTTTTCATCTTTGAAAAGATCGCCCAGTACGTACTGCCATAGAGTAGAACAGATGTCATATTACTCTGCTTAGCTTTTGGAAGGCTTGCTTTGTCATCCCTATACGTCTTCGGATTTCAGTGATAAACTTTGCGCACTTGTTTGATTTTGGTATCACCGATTAGCAAGTCGCACCTTGGGCTCATCCATTTAGCTAACAACCAAGCATTCTGTCTTCTTGTTGCTGAGGTTTATTCCTTTATTCTCAATGGTAATCAATACAACACAGATACACTTCCTGCTGCATTTGCATTGCTACACACAAGTAATAATATATATTGATTTTTTTGATAATTCTAGATACTGTATTATTATTTATCTGTATTTAATTGGCAAAAGAACAAAGGAATGCTTATAGCAAAGAATCGAGAAATATTAATAGGTTAATAGTTTTTTCTAAAATATCGAAGGCTAACTTATATATATATATATATATATATATATACAGAAAAAAAAAGAAAAACATTAAGATTTATATTCCGGTGTTCTTAGCAATTATTTTTATTTAAAAAAAAAACAGTGCTCGATACTAATAGTATAATATTATAATTATTTTCTTTATAAAATGTGATTCAGTCGTGACATAGATATTTGTATGTTTCAAAACTGAAACTAAATTTGTAAATACAATTATGAGCATTAAACTTAAAACCCAGAGTTTCGTTCCATTGTCAAGCGATATTAGGAATAACTTTGTAAGAAATATTACTTAATTTATGAGCGCCGACAATCTTAATACTTTGAGTATTTAAGTTTAGGGAAAATTCAATCTATTTTGATTAGGAGTGGTTGGATTTTACTTTCCCTAGACAACTAATATAACAAATATTTGTTCCTTACAAAATCAGATTAAGTGCAAAAGGGGTGACTGCTCACAAATATAGACATCCCTTATTCAGCGCGTCGTCTGGGTTTTCGAGGAGAAAAAATTATGTAATTTTTTTATATCCACTTAATTAATATATATATATATATATATATATATATATATTATCATTTTAAATGTTATTTATAGTCAATACTCATATTTGAGTAGACGCTCTATTTATTTATTAAACAGTATATTTATTTATTATTGTCTGTCGGTCAGAATGTTCGATAAACGTTAGTAACTGTAAATATACTCTCACTGACAGGATTTGAACCTGCATTTAAGCGAAAATCATTCTCGTATTAAATTCCTCTAAACTTTCATATCTTCTCAGTTTTGCAGCGAATCGTAATCAATTTAATTTTCTCAGGTGATGGATTGCATTTATCAATACTACAGATTTTTTTTATCAATTTAAATATTATTTCTATTGGATACATACATACATACATACATACATACATACATACATACATACATACATTCATATAGAGTAGCGTCCAAAACTAAGGGACAAAATTTTAAAATCTAATATTTGTTAGAAATAACAACTGTTAAAAGCTGAAATTTTGACAACTGGTAGTCGTTATAATCCATAATAACATACTAAAATTTGAATCATTTGCAAAGGATAGAAAAATAATTATAACAATTATTTATTTATTTTCAAATTTGGAACGTCCAAAAGTAAGGGACAAAATTGAGAAAACAATGTAAACGGCGAAAAAAATACTAAAAATACATGTACAATCAATATTTAGTAAATGAGCCCTTGCTCTCAATGACAGCTCCACATCTTCGACTACAAGAACGAATCAGTTCTTGACAATCCTCGATACTAATTTTAGACCATTCTTCTTGAAGCTTCACCGACAAATCCTCCGTGTTAGTGGGATTTCTTTCAATAACTTTCACTCCTAAGGTCTTCCAAAGAATTATTATTGGATTTAAGTCAGGACTTTGCGGTGGCCAATCCATAATTTCCAAATCTTGCTTGCTAAGGTAACTCATTACCACCTTTGCCTTGTGACATGGGGCATTATCTTGCATAAAGGTAGCCCTATCGAAACCTGAATTCTGTATCATTGGCACAACATGATCTTGAACAATGTTTTTATAGATCTGCGTGTTTACACGAGTTTGTAACCGGACAAGAGGCGTTGTACCTTGGCTAGAAAACATTCCAAATACCATGACGCTTCCGCCTCCAAACTTGACAGTTTTCTTACTACACTTTGCACTTAATCTTTCACCAATACGTCTCTTTACATTGTTTTTTCCATCATTTCCAAATAAATTAAACTTGCTTTCATCACTGAAAAATACTTTTGCCCAATTTTCATATGTCCAAATTACATACCTGTTTGCAAACTCTAATCTCTTCTTCTTATTCTTCGAACTAACAAGTGGTTTCTTCCCTGGGGTTCGATTAAACAGCCTTATTTCTTGCAGTCGTCTACAAACAGTCTGTCTTGACACATTAACACATGAGGTACTATTCATAACCCTTTTAATTTCTGTACAAGACTTAAAACGGTCCTTTAATGACATACGCTGCATTATTCGATCTTCTCTTGCCGAATTTTTGCGGGGTCTGCCGGTTTTAAAAGCACTAACTATTTTGCCAGTATCATTGTAGGATTTAACAACCCTGCCTACAACACTCTTGGGACGTTTCACTTTCTCTGAAATCTCTCTAATGGTGTGCTTTTCCTTGTGTAGCTTCACAATAGCTTGTCTCACAGTTTTTGGCGTTTCGCCATAGTGCCGGCTGATGCAACGTTTACAAATGACTAAGTAAGACTTATTCTTTAGAGGAAATCAAAAAATTTGAATATAGCATACTGTTTACATTGTTTTTCTCAATTTTGTCCCTTACAAATATTAGGTTTTAAAATTTTGTCCCTTAGTTTTGGACGCTACTCTATATATATATGGAATACATATATACATATATATATATATATATATAGAATACATATATATATATGGTATACATATATATGGAATACATATATATATATGGAATACATATATATATATATACATATATATATATATATATATATGGAATGCATATATATACATATATATATTGAATACATATATAAACATATATATATGTAATACATATATATATATATATATATATATATATATATATATACATACATATATGGAATACATACATAGATATATATATGGAATATATATATATATATATACATACATACATATATATATATATATATATATGTGTGTGTGTGTGTGTGTGTGTGTATGTATGTATGGAATACATAAAAACCTCTTGGATGTAGAATGTTCTTATTTTCGTGTGATACCTCGCCTTTAGTAATCGTTCGGTCCTCTCGTCAGGAGCTTTCAGCAATATATTTATATATATATATATATATATATATATACAGAGAGAGAGAGAGAAAGAGAGAGAGAAAGAGGTGCAAAAGCTTTCCAGATCTCAATGGACGCATTCATTGATCTTCTTCGCAGCCTGTTTATGTGACTTCAAAGAACTTTCACCGGTCATGTGACTTATTTTAGATATATCTTGTTGGAGTTAAAAATATTGATATTCCATATTCTGAAGGGACACTTTTTTTTTTAATTCTGTAGAGCATTTCATTAAAATTGTACTTTCTTACGCGATTCCACCTTGCTTTTAATGGACTAACGTCGTGTTTTGAGTGTAACGTTTGACTGAAATAAAAGTATGTTCTTTATACTACGTAAATATTCCGCACTACCCTCAGAATACGTTTCTAAATAATATAAAATGTACAAAGGATATTTGTTGCCAAAAAACGAAGAAAGCTTCTCATACCTCTATTTATTGGCTTTTTTGTTTTTGCATTTTATATTCTTTTCGAGTCTGTTTATTGATAGCGAATTTTTTAGACAGAATATTCTTACTTCTGACGCAAGCTCGAAATACATTTTCTCTCCGGTACTGGGCATGATTATGGCTGAACCAAATAAATGCAAACGTTGTCATATTTCATTAACATTGAAGGATAAAGTTATATATCTTTAAATATTTTCAATCAATATTTTAAAAGTTCGAATTTATTATTTGTTGAGTTTTTATGAAAGTAGAAAATAAGCAATATTCTAATGCAAATAAACTGTTGGATATATTTGTATGTGCCCTGTCTATTAAGGGTACGGCTCTCCACGACTTCCTATGCATTGTCGTTCGAAGTAATGTTTGTCTCTTTAATATCCCTTCCTGTCTAGGTTCTTTCGCCCATTTACAGAAGCTCATTTGTTAGTTAACTCGCTGTTTCTCTCTGTATCATTTGTCTTCAATATATCCTGTGAATGTAAAAAGATCTCTGTTCTAGAAACATCAACTGACTATTTCTTATTGTAAATGCAAGTTTCTTTGTTGTTTCTATTATTCACCAGTAATTATAGTTGTTCACATGCTCTATTCGCAGTTTTCTTAGTATTCATCGATAAAACCGCAACTCACATTATCCGCCATATTGCATACGACGACTTTGTTATGAAAGAAATTGTATCTTCTTATTAATGCGATGTTCTCCAAGCATATAACACCTACGAGAATTGATTTGAATATATATATATATATATATATATATATATATATATATATATATATATATATATATATATTAGATTGGTGCAAATATAATGATGTAATAATGTCGTTTGTTGACGTTAAAAAATGACATTATTACGTCATTATTTATTCACCAACCTAATATATATATATATATATATATATATATATATACACATATAATTGATCGAGTATATATATATATATATATATATATATATATATATATATATATATATATTATAAACATTTTCATGGTAATTGTTCTGATTAACTTTCCTCTTTGGTACAATGCCATTACTAATTTAAGCGCTGTACTTGATTGTCAGCTTGGTCTTATCATTTTTTTAATTGCTAAATGTAGGCCATAACTTCTATGCTAGTAGTTTCTTCGCTTTCATTTCTCACTTCTGTATCTCTCTTCCGACATCATGCATTTCTGTCACCTACGATCTTCAAACATTTAAATCCAACTTCAATCGTTTTCTTCTGCCTCCTTGAATTTGTTCTTTTATTGTCCTTCCTTGTTCTTGAATGCTTTCTCAATTTCTGTCAATCAAAGTAGCACCATGCGTCTTAGTGATTTTACTGCTTTGCTCCAGGCGAAATGATTAAAACATTCACACGCGCGCGAGCACGCAGCAAGAAAGAGAGAGAGAGAGAGAGAAGGAAAGAGAGACGGACAAGGACCAAAATTCAATCGAAATATGTTTATGCAAATGACCCCCGAGCATTTGCTACCTCGGAGTACGAAGGATGAGTAAGCCAACTGATTAAATATAAATACTAAATCCCTCGTTCCATTCTTACTGTATATAACATATTTGACATTATTGATTCATTATTTTTTGTTTAGGGCTTTATGAACACTTTCCAGGTTATTTAAAGCCAGAAAATATTCTAAGCTTGTAAGAACTTTTGTGGGGTCGAGGGGAGATAATAATGGTTTTAATCATAGAAGTTTTACTATTTGACCCATAGCTGGGGAAGAAGTGATGCCTTTCACAAGTGAATTTGCCTGTGAGTGAATATAACGGGCCCAACTGGAATTGGTCCTCGGTTCTCTGAGTAACGTTTCCGAGACATTATCATTTACACCACCCGCACATCCAGGCTTATATCACTTGGTTTTTCATGCACCTAAGTACTGACATGTGTCAACGTTGATTAACCCATCTCCCCGCCAATTATTTTGGGAAAAACGTTTAATTTTTAGACGATTTTTTTTTTATTTGTTTGGGAACCCTAAGAAATTCAGGAACTTTGAAGTACGCGAGCATTAGCTAACACCTCTACCAGACGTATGAGTGGACAATTGGACTCGTTTCAAGCTCAGAAAGGCATAAAAATTCAAGATCAACTAAGAAACTGAGGTACCTTGAAGTACCCAAGCTGTGGTTAGCGCCTCTACCAGTCGACAATTGGACTGGTTTCAAGCTAAGAAGAGCACAAAAAGAATCAAGATCAACTAAGAAACTGAGGTACCTTGAAGTACCCAATCGGTGGCTAACACCTCTACAGGACGTATGAGTTGACAAGTGGACTCGTTTCAAGCTAAGAAGAGCATAAAAAGAATCAAGATCAACTAAGAAACTGAGGTACCTTGAAGTACCCAAGCAGTGGCTAACACCTCTACCAGTCGACTATTGGACTGGTTTCAAGCTCAGAAGGGTATAAAAAGAATCAAGATCAACTAAGAAACTGAGATACCTTGAAGTACCCAAGCAGTGGCTAACACCTCTACCAGTCGACTATTGGACTGGTTTCAAGCTCAGAAGGGCATAAAAATAATCAAAATTGACGTATAAAAACGTCTGTAGTTGGTTTATGAACGTTTTGTTATATTTACATATTAAAAACATATATGCCCGTCTACGTGATGTGGCTGTGAACCTTCCATATTTTGGCCAAAATGAGATATTCTTTGTAAGTTACACAACCTTCCTCCGAGCAGAGTTTCTGCTGATGATGACTTATTTATTGATGTTGTTGCTTCATGATGATATTTCCTTCATTTATTTTAACGTCAAAAGTTATTTGTAATTCACGTACAAATGGTGGGCTTGTATAAAGATTAATTTTCTCTTAAATATATCTTTATACAACATCGGTTCAACATATATTCTAACATTTCGAATAATTTTCATGAAATTTCTTTAAATTTACATATGTTCTTTCTTTCTTTTTTTCTTTCTTTCTTTCTTTCTTTTTTCATTCTTTCTTTCTTTCTTTTTTTCATTCTTTCTTTCTTTTTTCATTCTTTCTTTCTTTCTTTCTTTTTTTCATTCTTTCTTTCTTTTTTTCATTCTTTCTTTTTTGTTCTTTTCGTTTTACTTTTTCTTCTAGTTTCTTTTTTTTTTCCTTTTTCCCGTTTTTTTTTTTTAAAGTAAATATTTATTTACACATTTACTCTTTGCTTTTCCTTTCCCTCAGTTTTCTTTTATTTCCCTCAATCCACTTTTCTTTATTTATTTCACTGCATGTACCGGCATTATTTTAAAATAATGTCGTTTTTTTCTTGGTTCTTCTCATCTTTATTCTAGCACAGGTGTCGTCAAACGTTTTCGACCAGGGACAACTTTTTGTTTCTCTTCCTTCGCCAGCGACCCCTATTTAAATATCTTTGGATCTTTAAAGTTGCACTGATGTTGGCAATGTTAAATAAAATGTATGAAAACTTTAAAAAAAAAAAAAAAAACTTGTAACGGATTCAAAATCCCCACCCCGCGTCATCAGGTTTAGAAGTTTCCCCAGAAAGACAATTAAAAAAGAGTAATCAATGCTCATTGTAGCATTAAGTTAGTCTCATCAAAATAAGTTTAAATCTACTTGGATAGATGTAACTTAAGGCATTTAATTTGGCTCAGTGTCATTCGCGCATCGCCCCCATTGACTATCCTAGACAACCTGGGACTCCACGACGAACCGTAGGGGATCACTTGGACCACGTTTGAAAACACCTGTTCTAGCACCTCTTTTTGTTTTTTTTTTATGCTCCTCCTATTACCAGTTTCTTTCCTTCCATCCTGTCTGCCTTGATAAGATCCAGAGGCGGATATGCAATATAATTGGCCCTGTTCTGGCATCAAATCTACAGTTGCTCTCTTACAGACGCTCCGTCGCCTCTCTCTGTCTTTTTTACAAATACCTTCATGGTAATTGCTCCGCGGAGCTGCATTCTCTGGTTCCCAGACTTCATGAATTCAAGCGCCCTACGAAGCTGGCATCCCGCTCTCACCCTTTCACTGTCGAAACTATTAAATGCAGCCGTCTCTTCTATTCCAATAGCTTCATATCTCGCACCTCTCACCTGTGGAACTCCCTTCCCTATCGCAGTTTCCCTGAGAGCTATAATCTCCAACTATTCAAATGTAATGTCAATCGACATCTCCAGTTGCCTTGATCTATCAACTATCCTTTTCCTCACCCTTTCCTCTATCACTCCTATTTGATCTTGCTCTAAATCTTCTGTAACCCCTTGGGTCCTAGTGGCTTCTGCCTTGCTTGGGGTAAAACGCTTAAAAAAAATTTCTTTCCTCTGACTGCTGACGCTTTCCTTAAATAACCGTTATACTTTTTATCAACTTTAATTTTCTATTTCTTTTAACATTGACTTAATGTCTTCGTTTATATCGACTTCCATATTTTGTTTCTTTCAGGAACACTGATTTTCGGTCTTTTACAATTTTTCCAAGCAATAAAAGAGTACTTTACTAATTGGAATCGCTCTTCCACTAAGTAAGGTTGTCATATAATCATATATTATTTCCTGTGAATGGCGAAAGAAATTTTATTTGACGCAAAGAGGAAATGAAGTGGTCAATGCCAATAAAATGGTAAATTTCAAATGTTATTTTTCAAAATAGACATTGCTAATACATCTCATTTTCCTGTCAGGTTTTCAATATATTTAACTTATCGTTTTCACCAACAAAAATGTCTGCTTATAGCCTTGTCCTTTATCAGAATGCAACAGTAATATTTTGTTCTACCACTTTTCAGAGATTAGGGATTTACTACGTGTAGGCCGAAATTATTGAGCATCTATGAGGATTGAATTCATTACTCAGTCGTAATTAATCAACCGATACAAAGTTGTTGATTACAAGTAAAAAAAGCGGCAAATTCAGAAATAAATTATTTAGTTAATATGATCCATGTAGAAACTGTACAATCATCGTAGATGTTCAAAATGTTTGCCTGAATGTTCAACACAAAGTTGTAAGCGTGTAAACCAGGAGGCAGTAGCTTTGTGGATAGTATCAAGAGGATTTTTTTTTACTTAAATTCTACTTCAATGAAGCAATATCGACGATGGCTTTGCAAGCGAGTTAGGAATAGACTCCAGATACAGTAATTAATAACATTAAGATCTGGGCTTTTAGAGGGTCACTTAGGTGGACCAATTGGAGCTGCTGTATTTTCTCGGAGAATAAATTTTCCGTTTTTTACGCGGCATCCTGTATAACTCCACGATGAAGTGCCCACTTGTTACAATTTAATCTACTAATGATAATAGCTGTGATATTAAAACACTTTCTTAAATGTCTTTAAAATAGGAACGTTGGGACATCTTATAATGTTAGGCGAATGTAAGTCGTTTTGGACGATTCCAATATACTGTTTCTTTATAATTTTCCTTCTTTTATTCATCTGCTTTCTTTTAATTCTTCCCATTGTCTTCAGTCTTTCACTCATATGATTTCACTAAAACATACCCTTTCGTTCTTTTCTTCATATCCTATATTATTTTTTCAATTATTGCGTTCCTCTCCAAAGATTCCCTTTTTTTTCTTTCCACATAAACTCCAACATCTTTTACGCCTATTTATATCTTCATTCTCCACTTTCAGTTTTCAACATTGTATAGAGTAATTTCTTACCTGTTTAACCATTCACCGAATGCTGATCCTCTTTTCAATAACTAAGCTTTCAAACTTTCTGTTTCATTTCATTTATTCTTGCCTCAGTAGATTATTTTCGTTTTTCTGTTTCTATTTAATCCAGGATTTCCCAAACTGAATTTCCCAAGCGATGAGTAACTAAACAAAAAATGATGGACGAT
Source organism: Acanthosepion lycidas (assembly GCA_963932145.1). Lineage (NCBI taxonomy): Eukaryota > Metazoa > Mollusca > Cephalopoda > Sepiida > Sepiidae > Acanthosepion > Acanthosepion lycidas. The sequence goes on along the minus strand of OZ010588.1, from coordinate 86,774,086 downwards.
TGGAAATTTTGTTGGGTGATATAGCATTTTGAGTTTTAAAAATCTATTTCAACATATGCTACTCGAAAAAATATCCAAAGGCGGTAGAAAAAAAACAAAAAAAAACGGGAAGCTAATTCAGGTCACATTCCGTGATAAGATGCAAACAACGAATATTGGTATATTCTATAGTTTTCGGGCACCTCGGCGTGTTGTAATGGTTAGCAAGCTTGTCTCGCTAGAAAAGTTGCAACTGAAAAGTGAGTTCGATCCTCACTAGATGCCCCATATTTTCGGCCTTGTGCCACATCTAAGCTATGCTTGGAAAATAACTATATTCTATAGTTTTCAGAAGGATCATTAACGTTCAAGTAGTTCCTCAGACGAAATAATGTACAGTGTAACCCGGATATAAGAGAGATTTTCTCTGGTCCCAAATTAGAGCCTGTGTTAATGTAAAAAAAATAGACCAAACCCGGATATAAGAGACTTCTTCTCCGGTCCCGACAACTCTCTTATATCTGGTTTACACTGTATTTTAGGATATAAATCCAATAAGAGAAGACCAGGAATAACAACAAAAATATTCGCTGAATTTTTATTAGCTGCTAGTAGTATATATATTTTTATAATTTTATAATTATGTCCAAAAATCGTTTAATTTTTGTCAGCAATTGTATCACGAACCCTATCAATAAAATTAACCCTAACCATAAAAATAACATTTACCATAAAACTAACCCTAAACATTAAAGTAACTTTCACTATAAAAGTAACCCTAACCATACAACTAATATTCACCTTAAAACTAACCCTAACCATAAAACAAATCCTAACCAAAAACTATCCCTAACCATGAAATTAACCCTAACCATACAACTAATATTCACCTTAAAACTAACCCTAACCATAAAACAAATCCTAACCAAAAACTATCCCTAACCATGAAATTAACCCTAACCATACAACTAATATTCACCTTAAAACTAACCCTAACCATAAAACAAATCCTAACCAAAAACTATCCCTAACCATGAAATTAACCCTAACCATACAACTAATATTCACCTTAAAACTAACCCTAACCATAAAACAAATCCTAACCAAAAACTATCCCTAACCATGAAATTAACCCTAACCATACAACTAATATTCACCTTAAAACTAACCCTAACCATAAAACAAATCCTAACCAAAAACTATCCCTAACCATGAAATTAACCCTAACCATACAACTAATATTCACCTTAAAACTAACCCTAACCATAAAACAAATCCTAACCAAAAACTATCCCTAACCATGAAATTAACCCTAACCATACAACTAATATTCACCTTAAAACTAACCCTAACCATAAAACAAATCCTAACCAAAAACTATCCCTAACCATGAAATTAACCCTAACCATACAACTAATATTCACCTTAAAACTAACCCTAACCATAAAACAAATCCTAACCAAAAACTATCCCTAACCATGAAATTAACCCTAACCATACAACTAATATTCACCTTAAAACTAACCCTAACCATAAAACAAATCCTAACCAAAAACTATCCCTAACCATGAAATTAACCCTAACCATACAACTAATATTCACCTTAAAACTAACCCTAACCATAAAACAAATCCTAACCAAAAACTATCCCTAACCATGAAATTAACCCTAACCATACAACTAATATTCACCTTAAAACTAACCCTAACCATAAAACAAATCCTAACCAAAAACTATCCCTAACCATGAAATTAACCCTAACCATACAACTAATATTCACCTTAAAACTAACCCTAACCATAAAACAAATCCTAACCAAAAACTATCCCTAACCATGAAATTAACCCTAACCATACAACTAATATTCACCTTAAAACTAACCCTAACCATAAAACAAATCCTAACCAAAAACTATCCCTAACCATGAAATTAACCCTAACCATACAACTAATATTCACCTTAAAACTAACCCTAACCATAAAACAAATCCTAACCAAAAACTATCCCTAACCATGAAATTAACCCTAACCATACAACTAATATTCACCTTAAAACTAACCCTAACCATAAAACAAATCCTAACCAAAAACTATCCCTAACCATGAAATTAACCCTAACCATACAACTAATATTCACCTTAAAACTAACCCTAACCATAAAACAAATCCTAACCAAAAACTATCCCTAACCATGAAATTAACCCTAACCATACAACTAATATTCACCTTAAAACTAACCCTAACCATAAAACAAATCCTAACCAAAAACTATCCCTAACCATGAAATTAACCCTAACCATACAACTAATATTCACCTTAAAACTAACCCTAACCATAAAACAAATCCTAACCAAAAACTATCCCTAACCATGAAATTAACCCTAACCATACAACTAACTGTCGTCATAAAACTAACTTTCACCATAAAACTAATTTTCACCATAAAACTAACCCTAAACATAAAAGTAACTTTATAATACTGTTGTAGCAGAGGCAAAAGCAGACGCATACGTCAGGGTTATTCTCTTTGGTATATTTACTCTTCCATAAAAGCCAGTTTATGAAGCAATAAAAAATTTTTATCAAACAATTTTGATATATTTACTAGACAGATGGGCGGTGGAAATGTTTTCCATGTGAAAGTGGGCTATAGTATCAAAAGGTTGAGAAAACCCGATTTAATCCTTTTCTTCTTATGCAATAAGAAAGTCACATTATTTTGCTTCTTCATAACTCCGTATGAATTAAAGTAAAATTAGATGAAGCAATAATTTAATACTCTAATGTAAATGTAACCGTATCTCTCGGGGTCTTTAAATCTAATTGCATAACTAAAGTTTTTTTTTTTCTAATCCTTTCTATAAGACTTTATCTTATATTTTTGATGTAATTTTTTGTTAACCGAATGAAGGCGAATAGCAATGAGAATGTTTAAAATCGTCATTTTTATATGTAGCTTCGTATGAAGAAATTATTCTGAAGTGAAACTGAAATGTTTTTTTTTTCTAATGCCGTTAGCATTCTACGCGGAATTAAACGACCTGTTTACCACTAACTGTAAATTAAAATCGGCTCTCATCATAATTAATCAGAGCTCTTGACACAATACTTCCTTATAAAATAGAAAAAGGTACATGTGGAAGAATACTGACATATTCTTGGCATAATATTGCTGCTAAAATGCATGAGAATAAATTACGATGATTTATATATACACAGCCTCTGGATTTAAAAAACCTGTTAATAATTTTAATCTCTTCAAATAGATTGACACTCCTAATATTAAATACATTTAAATTGCATATAAAACTTAATAATGTTCTCATTGATACGTTGCATCAGGCAAAAATAGGAATTAGGAGAATTTGATGAATTTCGAATCATTTTTGTTCAATTTATAGAAAGAACACGTAATTTTTGTCTGGATATTTGTGATAAGGAAATATTATTTTACTCAAAAGATTCAGAGTATTATCCTCATTATGATTGTCTTTGTCGCAACGTTTCATCAGTTGTATCCTCAGGCAGTGCCAGAGCGTACTACTCCAAAATCCCCCGACAAGCTGGGCCCAAGTCTGATTGAGGGTCCCGAACTGTTCTTTCTTACCCTCTCTATCTTAACAATTTGTTTTTTTTTTTCTACCTACATTTATATACGTTGAAAATTAAACTAAGTACAACTATTAAAAGATTCTGACGTCATTATGTTTTTTTTTTCGTCCAAATCCGTGAAATTGTTTTATTCAAGATGTTTAAAAAAACACACAATATAAAATTCAACGTTTTTATAAATAATGTTGAATGTATTAACAGTATTCAATTTTTTAACAAGAAAAATCTCAAGTTCATGTTAAAGTTTGCAAAAACAGAACATTGCTAATTTATTTATCATGGAAGGATCCATTATGACATGTCTCTAATTATTATTTTGATACATTGTATTTACTTTCAATTTTCCTACTTGAATTGTGCACCCATATTGCATATAATCCATTACTGTATATAATTAAGTTACAATAAAATTTGTGTTTTATATGAATACTACTCTATGAAAATAGATGTTTAGTATGATTTCCCCCACCCCCGCTGTATCATAGGCATGTCATAGTTTAGAAGGAGCACACAGCTATTGCATCAGTCCTGCTATCACTGTTAGTGTGTTTTTGTGTATTTCGATCCTAATACTTTAATTTATACCCCACGGGAGCAGCTATGAGCAAATAGTTAACCCACAAACTGGGTTCAAATCACCATGAAAGTATAAAAATAGATTTTTATAGTAAAAATATCAGCAATACATTTTTTTTTAAAATTACCAGCAATACATTTTTCAAAAATCATCGGCAATACATTTTTCAAAAATTAACAGCAATATATATAACTCTTGACAAAAAACCTCTTTACAAAAATACGACAATATAACCTAATTCACAATCTGCTTTCTTACAACGAATACATATTCTATATATACGAACCTTTCCTAAAAGTCTTCTCGGTATTAAATAACACATAAAAGTTGATATGCCATAAAACAAAATCAACCAAACCAAACTATTTTTATGCAATTTTTAAACCTCCGTGTATGTGTTTGAAATTCGTTAATCAGCAGGTTGTCTGCCATATAAACCGATATCGTTTTAGAGAATCATTCGATTGTTTTAATAGAAAAATTCACCTTACATATTTCTTGACTTCAATAACAGATTCCGTAGCCGATTCACTTGAATTCTCCTTCAAACAATCTCCTTATAAATCGAACAGTAACTTTGAACTTACATGGCCGACATGGTCGCTTTCGTGCACAACGCACCTTTTCTCTTTTCACGTGATTTTGCACAATTTAAGCAACCACGTTTTTTTTTTTTTGTCAAATTTCGCTCCTATAGAATTCCTATCCTTTTTAGCTAATAACAATGTTTGTCTTTCTTTTTACTTTCCCTTACACTCCTTGTTCTGTCATGAAATTACACAAGCGCTTTACACGATCTTTAATTCTGTCTCTGTTGTCTTCAATTTCATCTTTCAAAAACTCTTCTTACAAAATAGTAGGAAACATTCTTTCATAGAGTTGTATTCATCTAAGCCGCATGTTAGTCATATATTCGGTGACATAATTTCTGTAGAGTTTGATTCTAAATTGTAATTTGGGTTATGCATCATTGCACTAGAAATTCTTCCAACATACATGGTTTAGGATAAAATTACATTTCTATAAAAATGGCCGGAGTGTAAAGATTTTCCAAGCGAAGCTTACATATGACACAAGACCGAAAGCATGGGACATCCAGTAAGGATCGAACTCACTACTCAGTAGTAACTGACCTAGCAAGACAAGTTTGCTAGCCATTACACCACGCCGAGGTGCCCAGTGATTTTCCAAGCGTAGCTCAGATGTGGCACAAGGCTGAAAGTATGGGATACCCAGTGAGGATCGAACTCACTACTCAGTCGTAATTGTTCTAGCGAGACAAGCTTGCTAACCATTACACCACATCGAGGTGCCCTATTGATTTTCTAAGCGAGGCTTGGATGTGGCACATGACCGAAAGTATGGGGCACCCAGTGAGAATCGAACTCACTATTCAGTTGTAACAAGACCAGCTTGCTAACCATAACACCACGCCGAGGAGCCAAAAAAAAATGGCCTGAGTTTAATCAATTAACATAATTAGCATACAGTACTTGTTTGATTCAAACGTTTCCAATTCGTAGGTTATATCTTAGGCTTTCTTTATATTATTTTAATCGAATATTTTCTTTGTAAGTTTAGGTTTCTTTCTATAGAAGATTTAATTCTTTAGAAAAACGAGAAAAGGACAAACGCTTTTGTACTGAAAACTATTTTATCTGCTATTCCCTTAGTTTCGTTTCAGTCGGAAGACGCTAATGGTCTCCAACAAATGGTCTCTAAAGAAAAAGGTCTTATATTAAAACCTCTTCTCATTGACAAGAAAATAAAAAGGATAATACGGATAGAATATTTTTTGAGTAAAACACCTATAGATTTATTTAAAGTATAAGTGCAAATGTAAGAATAAAATGTTTGAAGAAATCGATCATCTCTGATTTGGTTTTCGAGGAATAGATTGATAATATTTTTCGTTCATTTTTTTCTAATAATTTTACATCAAGCAAAGTGATAATGCCCTTAGGACGCAAGGGGTTACTGGGACTGAACGGAAATGAGAAGACTTTAGTGCAGAGAAAGGACAATAAAAGAACAAATTTCTGGAAGACAAAAGATGACAATTGGCGTTGCTTTTAAATCTTTAAAGATTCTAAGTGGCAGGAGAGTAAGAAATCGGAAGCGACTTTGACAAGTGAGAAGTATGAGAGAAAACATTAAAATAAGACATATGATTGCATCTAGATATTTCAAAAGGAAAACGGTGAGTAAAACTCATCAGAATAATTGGCCATGAAACATTTGTAGATAAGACAGAGATGTTACGGAAACGAGAATATGACTGAAGTCTAAGTGCCAGGTCAGAATCGATAACATCACAGATCCTTATCAGGATTTTCTCAAGAATATCAAGATCGATGAAAACTTTCTGGTACGACATAGGGAACAAACTTTCAGAAGACCTGGTTATTGATTGCATATAATCACTCCGTTTCAAGTCAGTGCAAAACATCAATCAAAGAAAGCGCAATGACTTGTTCTTCTGGGGTTCAGCATTGGGCATGTTCTGTGGTGATTAAATGAAAGTAGTTTTGTTTTTGAGGCGTTAAAAATTACAAACCATTTTTACCTCTAGCTAACCACTGATTGCAGGTCCTTTTCGAGAGCAGTTTCTCGAATTACCATGCCTAACCCAATATATATATATATATATATATATATATATATATATATATATATATATATGTAATGAAAAACAAACCACTTTAAGGTACCATTACGATAATTATTTCCTCTCAATTCGTTGTTGGAAGTTTTACCTGATGATCCTGAATCCTTAAAAAAGGATTTAGGTGAAATAATTATCGTAATGGTACCTTAAAGTGGTTTGTTTTTCATTACACACATTGAGCTCTCAGGATTTCATCCTCTTTGGATTTACCAATTCGGTTTATCAAGTTCCTTATAACTTAAATATATATATATATATATATATATATATATATATATATATATATATATATATATATATTTCATTTCAAACAAACACGCACACGCACACTAAAATATCTTTTATGGAAAGTTTCTTTTCTTTGTACAATATTGACAAGAAATACAACCAGCGATTTTAATGCTCTTTGCTACAACCGTATTATAAAGTTAGTTTTATGGTGAAAGTTAGTTTTATGGTGAAAGTTTAGTAATCGATATTATAGAAATTCAAAACGATAAACATTAACATTCTTAATTTAAATCATCATTAAAAGTTTCGTAGAAATGATCAGTAGAGAAAACGATCAGTAGTGTGAGGCAAACGATTTTGAAAAATAATTTTGTTGATTTTCTCAGAATCCATTAAGTTTCATCTCCATTGCCATGTGAAAATTACGTGCAACCCTATTATTTCTTCACAGGAATTACTATTTGCTTCGCTGGTTAATTTCATTGAAACTTAAAGCATTTTCGAAATGTTAAGGATATTAGCTTATGGTTCGAAGGATTTTCCGTTGCAAAATATTTCCAATCAATTCATCGAAAACAAAATCAAAGATGATCGATTTCTTCAAAGGTTCATATTGCTACATTTCAACAAATTTTCCCCGTGGAAATTAGATTTTTTATTGAAATCTGTCTTTTACACAAAGATGATACATCCTGAATGAATTACCCTTTTTTATTTTCTTGCCAAAGTTGAGAGTTTTAAATATTATAACTCTTTATTTACAGACCATTTGTCGATTACCATTATGGTCTTTGAGAGTAATTAGCATCTTGATTGAGACGAAACTCACTAAATAAAGTTTTCAGTACAAACGTGATTTTTCCCTTCTCGTTTTTTAAACGTTTCTCTTGCTTGTTTGTAAAATCTTATATAGTTTAGCAAGAAACAGACTTACAAAGAAAATGTTCATCTAAAATAATATAAAAGAAACAAAAGATTTTAACTACAAATTGGAAACGTCAAATTAGTATAAATACAGAATTTTAACTGAGAATTGCTTTAGCAGATGGGATCGTTCCAATCCAATACAGAATAGATATTTATTTACGATTTTGTACAAAATTTGGTACAAGGTCAAAAAGGGGATTGGCAAAGGACGGTCTTCTTCTGTATTAATTCTAAACTTAGCTAGTCAAAAACACTGACCCAAACATACCAACAATAGACCTATCTCGAAAACAACAGATTCTCTCCTACCTTTCTTACTACATCCACTATAATACCTCAATGTCTCTATGAAATCCTAACTAGTCCCCATATGTACATTTCAAAGTCTGTGGGAGGAGGGGAATAAAAACAACAATTTAAAAAAAAACCATTGATTATTTACAATATAAAGTAATACTATTTACATGAAAACAAAACAAAATAAGCTTAGTAATAAAACTAAATCCCTAAATGTGGCAGAAACATCAGTTAACTGGACGGGATTTAATCCAATACTGAATAACTGCAAAAACACCCCTCCTTAGATTTATAGTTAATCCGTGCATATACATGCTGGGATTTCTTCATGGCCAAACAGATAGACTATCTCTCGGCCTCATTCTCCATAGTTTTTTTTTCTTTTCATAAAGTCAGAAAGCTGCGATCACTTGTCTGTATCACTTTTCTGTGTTAACACCATTGATAGTTTGTGAACTTTTTGCTTTATTACTGTTGCTTTGTCTACTTTTGTCTTTTATATATTGTTTGCTTAGTATTATTTTTGCCATGACTTTGTTTTATTATGTATTGGAAATTTTCTTAAGTTTGTTTGTTGAACATTTCTGCCAATTACATTTAATCATGGCCAATTAAGATGCAAGGTGACTGGAAAAAAGTGATAGAAAAATTCGAAGGTGCATTAGAATAGAATTAAGAATGTTCACTATTTACATTGTTCTGACTGTTGACCTCATCTTTGTTGCCATATTTAAAAATGATGACAACAATCCGAACAAAGTAAACTGTGTAAATAATTAAAATACCTCATCTCAGAAATTAAGAGAGATAGAATTCAGAAAGAGAAAAATTTTGTTAGAAACATCGAAACAAGTGCTGAACTGCTATATACGATCAAGCCGCCTATATGTCAGAATTTACTGGACAACTTCCTCAAAGATGAAGAAGAGACATGAGACAGAAGAGCTGTAGTTCTACAGAAAGATGATGAGAATATCATTGATGGATCATGTGAGCAACGAAGAAGTTTTAAGGAAGAAATAAACAAAAAGAATATTTGTACTTAGATTCAGTAAGAGTCAGACCTAAATTTCGCTGATCACGTGAGAAAAGAGGGCGTTGTAAACTTAAATCGAACGTTCTTAATACCTGCCTGCTGTAGCGTCTTCTCTTAAGTTTGACCTCTTTCTCTTGACCTAATAGCAATGAATATACAGGGACGCATTTATATTGTCCGCTCCTAGATTACTTTTCATGGGGTTTGATAAATACCAATGGTTTATTGGTAAAATATTAATAGTTTAGCTGAGCTTAAAGAACACATTCGGTAAGAGGTGCAAAAGATAAATGCTTCAAAATGTGTTTCACAATGCTAAAGATACATTTGAAATTTGCAGGGATACCAACGAAGCACAAGTTGAAAAGTTTCAACAAAGTTTTGACGTAAGACTTATAAATCTATTTGTCTTGTATCATAATTAAGAAATAAATTGTTAAAGGGTCTACACCTTTTTCATACAAGTGGACTCGCTCGGTGTGTACTTGTACTGCTGCTGGTGAATACCCGGAAGTGATGGAGTGACAGTGACAGTGATACAGGGAAAGAGTGAGAGTGTGAGGTAACTGCTTTGTAGGAGACACAGTTGCGAACACGTAGACTCAGAAGGAAGTCATACTTCGATACTGATTTTCCTAGACCGTATATATATATTATTATTGCTACTAACCGCATTTCTGGATCTACTAACCGTATTACCAATTGTATTATTACGTCAATACATTTATTTGCTATATTTCATTCCTGCGTTTGTCATTCATTTGAGACCGGATTTCATCCCAGAATCCACAACATAAATATAACATGGGGTCAGTTTTTTTTTTAATTTGCTTGATTTCATTGAAATAAAGAGTAAATGATGGGACTCCCTGTATGAGAAGAAATGGTTATCTAAAAATCAAATACTCAGTTGGAAAAAAGCAGGAACGATGAACTTTTGTTCTACTGTATATGGCATGGTAAGTTTGGTGGAAGTAACAACGTATGAAAGTATTTTTAGTGATTGTTCACCCAATGAAAGGCCCATGAACCACTCAAGCTAGAGGTTTACCGAGTGAGATTGTTGTACGTAAGAGGAGGCAAAATGGGGATCAGATAATAACGGTTAACTCCAGACTTTTTGTAGTGAAGTTTTTAGCGATCAAGGAAGCATCTATGTAGCAATATTTCGCATCAAGTAGCAGTTCTAAGATAGAAAACTTTAGGATATTACTTCCTTCTTACTAAAGAGGATGATTTGTTCCAATATATATGGAATGGCAAGTTTTAGTTGTGAAGGCCTGAATTGGTGGGCCTAAGGAAAGTGACTCGACAGAACAGTTGTCAAGGACATGACGACAGAGTAACGGGAGGCTTGCAACTTTTTATCTGTTATATAGGGGTTGTACATTGAAAAATAATCACACGCAACGCCACGAAGATGTCCCTGAAGATTGTCAAGACTGAAAAGTGAAACGGGATTATATTTTTATAATTCTGTTTCTCCCTCCTTTAGCTAACACGACCGTTACGACCTGCCATAAATAATAAACTATTCCGCTGAGATTGCGTGGAAAGACAGAAAATATCAGAGATGCTACTGGGGTTCGGTGAGAAAAGAAAGAGAGAAATAAAGAATTGCATAAAAAAGAAAGAAAAAGAGAGAAAGGCGAGAAGATAGACGTGTTTAATATCTGCTTTAGTGAAATGGAAAAAGTTCATTTCAAATCTTTTCATTTGTACCCCCTTACTTCTTAAGATAATGACTAGCATTCATATTTATGATTGTTATTGCAATATCTGTTGTCAAGCTCAAATATTTAACGATGGAATAAGGGAAATTCTACGGATATTTTATAGTTGTAGAACTTACCATGAGCTTATTCGATCATTAACTTAAAAATTAAGATTCATCAAAAAATTAAAATAAGAAAAGCGTGAAATTTTCACGGGTATTTATTGTATTAAAAAATGTACCAGCTTATATTTTTTTTAAAAATCGATTTCACCCCATGCAAGGTAATAAAGCCACTAAGACACAAGGGGTTACTGAATGTGGAAGGATCAGTAACAGAAATATTACTTATGAGTGGAAACAAAAGAGGCAATCAGAATGACAGCAGATAGCAAATGACATTACATTTTTGAAGATTAAACTTAACTGGAAAACATAGAGGCGGAAAGGAGTTCCACAAGGAAGAAATGAGAGAAAAGAAACTGTTAGCATAGAATTTATGTTTACATCTAGTCCTGCTCTACTATAAAGGGATGAGATTTCGATGCCAGTCTAGTACTGCCCTTAAATCCAGTACCATGGCGAAGATCTCATCTGAACAATTTTCATAATAAGTATTTATAGAAAAGACACGTATATATGAGGCAAAAACAATCAATAACAGAAGCTATAAAAATCTACCTCCCTTATTGTTATTGCACCGTTTAAATGTATTAAACTTGCAGAATGCATGGCTAACCGTATATATGCAATGCAATGAAAATAATTGCATAGATTTAAAGCTACGCGATCAAAGCTGGAAGATGGAGTAGAACAAAATTAAGGGATTTAAATATAATGTAGTAACTTTATCTGAACAATGAATATAAAATGTCCTTCCAAATACCTTGGGTTTACAACCGGGACAACGGTACCCCGTATGATCACTGGAGTTAAGCAACATCGAGCCTGCGAATACGAGGTGCTCTATGCTTTGATGTGCAGTTTCTTTCATGCATAATGACTTCGAATTGTTAATCGGAGAGCTGAGTTCAATTCCCTGCTGTGTTCGCCATACTCACTTATATACAAATAACCTTGCTAAAAGTATGAACCCACATCTTCTGCTCCCAGCAATGAGTTAATCAGTAGGACTTTTATCACTAAAACCATTATTACCTTAAAAAATAATTGCTTACAAAATATTTAGATTTAGGGACTGAATAACTCATAGAAGGAATAAAAACTTGGAGAGGGAATTAACTTGACATGAGATTATGCCAACAAGATATGGCACGTGGAATTAGAACAATATAACCCCATGAACTAAATAAAAGGTAAGGTTCGAAATTTCAGCGGATATAGCCTGAAGAAGGTCGTATCGTAGAATGGCCAAAGCCTCGTGAATATGGCATTAAAAATTAGGACAACAGTCCGAACGAGGTAAATAATTACAATCTCAGAAATATAGACAGGTATCACGCATAGAGATTGATATACTGCTAAAACAAAAACAACTAAATACAATTATCTTGGAATAGTGTATTAGATTCAATAATACAGGAAATCAAAAAGGTTTATTTTAAATAGAATCTTCCAGAAGAATAAAAACTATTATGACAAAGCTAAACAGGCGAAATCTTCTATAAGCCATGAACTAATGGGTACAATCCCTAGTAAATCATTCTGCAACCTTCCTGAATTGGACAAGAGCCAAAGACTGCGAATCGGCGAAATCGAAAAATCTCAACATCACACAAAATATGTGATTTAGCTTGTGTGAAAGACAGGAGAAAAATATTAATCTTCTTTTTGGTTGCTCCGTCTCGGTTCTCAAGACGCAAGTGAATTACACACAGAACTTTTGAAACAGGACTACAAATAAACGGACTTCGAATCGGAAAACGAAAAATTATAAACCATAATGGAATGAAAGAAAATATTTCTAAAGAAAATTCAAAAGACAAGCCGAAGTAATTCCTGAAGGAACGGTCTGCTGACAGTATGGCGGCTAATGGCATGTAACAGGGAATTGGCGGCGGGTTCTGTTCACATTCACAGTAATATCCTTGAGAAAATCATCAATGCATCTACTCTCCCTCCCTTTAACATAGATCTAAAAGCCAGACTATAAATTTCTATTTTATAATTATATATATATACATATATATATATGTGTGTGTGTGGTTGTGTGTTTGTGTATGTGTGTGTGCGCGCAAGTCTGTAAAAGCAATGTGGGCACAGCGTTCAACACAGAATTGCGACAGATATGTTTCATGCTTGAATGCAATCTTCAGACCATAAAACTATATTTGATTATATATATATATATGTGTGTGTGTGTGCGTGTGTGAGTGTATAACAGTGGGAATACAGATTTCGACAGAGAATGTCGACAGGTGTGTTTAATGCTAGAACGTAATATTCAAACCATAAAATTATATCTTATAATTATATATATATATATATATATATATATATATATATATATATATATATATATATATATATGGGGGTGTATGTGTTTGTGTATGAGCAAGTAATGTGGGAACAACACAGAACACAAACTTTTATCATTATACATCTCCATATATATATATATATATAAATATATATATATATATATATATATATATATATATATATATATATATATATATATATATGTTTGTGTGTAAGCAGTGTGCAAACACATTTAAACACAGAATGGCGGAAGGTGTGTTTTATTCTTGAACGCAAACTTAAAATCGTAATTTTTAAAATTATTTTATTATACACACACGCACGCACACACACACAAATATATATACATATATATATATATATATATATATTTATGTATGTATGTATATATATATATATATATATATATATATATATATATATATATATATATATATATATAGTGAGAATATTCAGGATTCAATTATTCATTCAAAAAGTTTAATTAAATGCATATATTTATATATATATATATATATATATATATATATTTATGTCTGTATGTATATATATATATATATGTATATGTATATATATATATATATATATATATATATATATATATATATATATATATATATATATATATATAGTGAGAATATTCAGGATTCAAGTATTCATTCAAAAAGTTTAATTAAATGCGACAAGGTCTGTCTGACTATTTTTTTTTTTTCGAGTAAGCCGATTTTTATTGGGATCAAAATTGCGGATAAACTGCCAGAAATTAATGTTTGTTTTGTTGCCTTGTTTCTCAACCTACGTGGTGTCATTCTGGTCGGCAAAGTTTTGTTGCCTACATACTGGTATCCTTTAGAATGCTGAAAGTTTAAAGCAATCCAGGGCGATTTCATGTAAAAGTTCACAAATAAATAAAAGTCCATGTGCAAAAAAAATTAATATGAATATAGTCTGTAGTTGTTATGAGAGTTCCATCAAAAAGATTGTTTGAAGAAAGAATTAAATGCTAAGGTAGTTTTTTTTTTAATTTGAAATTTTTAGATCATCTACTGTCCAGACAAGGAGATAATTAAATCTTTAGACCATCTTCTAAGCAGAAGGTAAATAAGAAACTGAAACCTTTAGGCCAGGGTTTTCTAATCACAGTTTAAACAAGGAAATGAAACCATTATACAATCTTCTCTCCACACAGTAAGCACGAAAATGGATCTTTAGACCATCTTCTAAGCAGAGGGTAAATAAGAAACTGAAACTTTTGGACCAGGGTTTCAATCATATGGCCCGTGTGCCTGAACTGGCCCGCTGTATGGTTTTATCCGGCCTGCGAGATAACTTGAAAAAATATCAAAATTATATATATTTAGTTACTTTTTAAAAAATGACTTCAATGACTAACAAGGTGTTTTCTTTTTTAGATCAACATTTCGTTCTGTTTTACCTTACCCAAAATGCCTTTGTCAAAAATCAGAAAAGTGGATAAAGAGTATTGTTCATTTCAAGAAATGCGGTCTTTTACTTATTTATTCGTGCGGGTGAATGGAAAACCTGTGTATATTTACAGTAGGTTTCAGTGCTCAAAGAATATAACATTCAACGCTACAGTGACACTCACCATTTCGACGAATATCTAGCAAGGGCAAATCAAAAGAGAGAAGGTAAATAAATTATTAGCAGATCTGAAGAAACAAGTCTGCTTTAATCCAAATCCAAGATATCAGTCTGGCAGCAGTAACAGCTAACAAACTTCTTGCTTGAGAAATAGCATTAGCATAAAATCTGTACTGTGAAGGTAAGTTGCATAGTAAAAGCTGCAGAAATTGTATGCCTTGAGAAGCGACAGTCTTTTGTCAGCGTTAGACTGGCGAGAAACGCTGTGGCAGATAGAATTTCAAAACTTTCTGCAGATCTGGACAGGCAACTAAAGCACAAAGTTAGGTCGTGTATTGCATTTTCGGTTTCACATGATAAGAGCAAGGGCATTACAGACGTTTCGGAACTGGCCATATTCATTAGTGGTGTAGATGAGCCTTTGACCTGGAGTTGGTTCCTATGATGGTCACGACAATAACAAATGACATCATCTCTCTCGTTGGAGCCCTGGACAGGGTCGGAGTGGAATAGGCCTCTGTTGCTACAGATGGCGCTCCTTCGATGATTAGGAAAGAAATCAGGTGTGCGACATAGTTTAGAGAGAAAGTACAAAATGCAAATGAAGGACGTGATTTTGGATATTTCACTGCATTTTGCACCAAGAGGCATGGTGTTGCGATACGTTAAAATGGATCAGATCATGGAAGTGTTTGTCCGAACTGTTAATTTCATCCGAACAAGAGGTCTGAATCACCGTCAGTTTGACAATCTTCTCAGCAATATAGGCGTTACGTATGGCATGCCATATTATACCGGAGTAAGATGGTTAAGCCGAAGTGCTGTGCTGAACTGTTCCTTTAATCTACGAGAATAAACTGAACAATTGATGGAGGAAAGGGCAAACCAATACCAGAATTTTAATCACCAGAATATCTGCAAGATCATCGATATTACAGTGCAATTGAATTATCTGAACAAAATACAGCAATGCCCTAATAACTTTGCCACATATTATTTTGAAAGCATGCGCGCGTTCAATTTGAATTGGAGCTGACACAACTCTCATGTGGTGACACAGCTCATTTTCCTTGTCTAAAAGATGTGATTGCGACCGCAGATGATGTTGACATTATTTGGTACAAAAAAAAATTAACCCAGGATTGCTGCAAAAGTTTAAGCAACGATTTCAGATTTTTGATGAACTTGAAACAGATTTCGCAGTTTTCGCTCGTCATGTACAGACATCGCCTTTGATCTGCCCGTCAGCATCGAAATTGAAATGGTTGACTTGCAGTGTGATTCAGATTTGAAGAACAAATTTATCGCGGTGGGCTTAGAAACATTGTGACATTATTTCTCGCCAAAGTACCCCAAATTGATAGCCATTGCTGCGAAAATTTTGTGCATGTTCGGGACTATCTACTTTTGTGAACGAGTTTTCTCTGTAATGAGTATGAATAAAAGAAAGCTACACTCAATGCTCACACATAAGCACCAAAAGGACATCCTCAAATTGGCTACTGCTCAGGATTTGACACCTGATCTTGATACACTTGTAAAAGAAAAAAGATGCCAAGTTTCAGGAACATATTGAAAATAAATGATAAAAATAAGAAAAGTGTTTTTAAATATTTTTCTTTTTTAATTTATAAATTGTATACATTTAAAAGACAATGTGATAACTCAGTGTTCTTTAACAGTTTTCGCTTTCTCTTGTTCAATGTTTTGAAGAAACAAAGTGTTATTTAAACATGAACATTTTCATAATGTACTTTTTACACTATAACATAAGGACAATTTTGAAATTGCTATTTATAGGTTCTTATGCCATGATTGTACTGGCCCAGCCCTCTTGAGATCAAATTGGGTTCATATATGGCCTGTGAACCATCTTCTAAACACACAGAAAATGAAGCATCTAGACCATCTATTAACCACATTGTAATGGAGAATATTCTATGATAATTTAGTATATCTATATGTAATTTTAACTAAAATACAGAGAAAAAAATAACTTATTTGGTGATGCGAAATTTATTATACAACTAGAAGATTGTTCATCACATTGGGAACATATATATATATATATGTGTGTGTGTGTGTGTGTATGTGTATATATATATATGGATATATGTGTATATATATATATGCATATATGCGTATATATATATATGCATATATGTATATATATGCATATATGTGTGTGTATATATACATATATATATATAATGCATATATGTGTATATATATATATATATACACACACACATATATATATATATATATATATATATATATATATATATATATATATATATATATATATATTTGGTTGGGTTGATGTCAGTCTGTGACCCTGGGTTTCACGCTTTTGCGATTGTCTATCTCTGATATTGAGCGCTTTCTAATAAGTAGCGCGCATATAATATATAAATAATTATATATATATATATATATATATATATATATATATATATATATATATTTATATACACACACTTTTCACACACACATACATATATATATGCATATATGTGTATATATATATTTATGTATATATATATATATATATATATATATATATATATATATATATATATATATATATGTGTGTGTGTGTGTGTGTGTGTGTGTGTGTTTTATATTATTTTTTTAATTTCAGAAATATAATGTTTTCTATGCCTTACAAGGATTTCGAAAATTTACTGACTGCTTGAAAAATAACTTTGGAAACTACGAAAAAATTCAGCAAAGCGATCTAAAGCAATCACAAAAGATTGTTTGAAGAAAGAATTAAATGCTAAGGTAGTTGTTTTTTGTTTTAAATCTTTAGATCATTTGCTAGCCAAACAGCGAGAAATTGAAATATTTAGACCATCTTCTAACCAGAGGGTAAATAAGAAACTGAAACCTTTAGGCCAGGGTTTCTAGTTTCACACTAGAAAATCTTTAAAACTCGGGAAAAATATTGAAGTTATTAAAAACGGTTATATGCAGACAAATGATTAACTAACAAGAAAATATTAAAAAATGTTAAAAATACAGAGAAAATTTGCAGAATATGAATAACAATGTTTAAAGATATTGAGAGAAGCAAATTACCACTTCAAGTAAAAATCATTGAGAAAAACATATAAGTTCGTAAATATATGAAAACTGCTTTTTTAATAGTACGTTTTAATGATGAATGTAAAGCTACATCAGATGGACCAGATAACTTGGGTAGAAGTTGAAACTTTCATGAAAATAGTGAATGAATATGAAGAATAAAACAAGGCCCCTGGTGGTTTTAAGTCTTCTTCAAGCTATGTAGACAATAATAGTATACATCCCTTCAAAATTGATGAAGGTGTCAAGATAAATGCAGAGATTTATTGGAATTTTTTATCCTTTCACCCTAAGCTAGCCAGGAATGTTACTGATACACGGGGGTTACAGACAGGGAAGATGGCAGAAAATATTGTGTATAGGAGGACAGAGGAAAGGATAAAAAATGAACGGTGTTCAAAAAGATAGAAGCCGGCGATTGACGTTGAATTTAATTTTTTGAAGATTGTATTTATCAGGATGCAAAAAAAAAAAACGGAAGTGATTTCCAAAGGCCGGAAGTGCAAGAAAAGAGTAGAAGAGACAGTTACATTTAACTAATTCAACAGTAAAAGGGGCGAGAAAGAAATGCTAATCTACAAGCACTCTTAAACTCGCGTAGTCAGGCACCAGGGAAAAAAGAGGGGAGAGATAGAGGGAAGCCACGTGTCGTCGGGGAGAAATTGACTGAGATGCAAAGTCAGGATTGATTATATTGCAGAACCTTCTTTGGGTTGTGGCATTAAACCCGAGATGAGTAGCAGGAGCACCAGACCTGATATGGGAACAGTATTCAATTCACGGACGAACGGTAGATTTGTAAATGTGCAAGATGGATTCTGCCGAGAAAAACCTTCTGGCACGACATCGTAATCCAAATTTTCTTGTATTATCAGGTTGGTGCAAAAGTAATGACGCAATAATGTCGTTTTTTGACGTTAAAAAATACGTCAAAAAACGACATTATTACGTCATTATTTTTGCACCAACCTAATAGATGGAGCTATTGATTCAGTGAAGTCATTCCACTTCAAGTTAGTTGAAAACGTGTGACCAACAAGGCGCAGTGTGTTGATCCCCAGGATTTTAGCATGCTGGTGGTAGACAGGAAAGTTCATCTATGGTGGTAAAATGAGAGAAGTTTCTTTTTGGAGGCCTTAAAATTTATGATCGATTTCCTGTCCCAGTTAGCCACAGATTGGAGGTCCTTTATAGCAGCAGCAGCAGCCAGGTTAGCTCTGGTGGATTTTCTACTCAGACAGGACTAAATGTTGGCGTCATCAGTATAAATGCCTAATTGGGAACTGATGACATCAGGAGGTTCCATTGATGAAGATCAGAAACCGCGAAGGACCGTGAATAGAGCCTTGGAAGACACACGCGTTCGTGTGTAAGGATCTGCTTAGAAAAGAAGATTTTGACTATTACAATTCACAACCAAGAAACTTTCAGCTAAAGTGGATAACCAAGAAGCTAACCATGTAAAACAATTTTCCTTCCTATTTTGCTCGCTTCCTCAAAAAAATAAAGTAAAATAAACGTTTTCAAAGACATCAAATTAACGGAACCTGCGGATACCTAAAATTAATATATTAAAGCTTAATGAAAGTTACAGAATTTCAAGGAGCCCATATTAAAAAGCTAAGTAATAATTTAATCTGGTATATCCTATAGTGCTTCAATTAAATATGTTTCTGTGGTCCACATCTTTTGGATTTATTTACTAAAAGAAGTTTGTTTTTCAAGACCAAACACTTTAAAACAAATATTATCAATATTTACAAGAATAATAGCAGTTATGAAAATATAATTATACGATATATTGTTCATATAGATATAATTATATCATAAAAGCTTTACTTACATCTTACCCTTAATATATATATATATATATATATATATATATATATATATATATATATATATATATATTATGCAGTGTTACATTAGGATATGCTCATAACCACTACAAAACTGTACATCTTGTTTCAACGTTAAAAATCTTTAACGTTTCATCAGGTGGGAAACCACGATGATGAAACGTTAAAACAATTTTAACGTTGAAAAATGTACAGTTTTGTGGTCGGTATGTGCATGTTCTAAAATAACACTGCATAATAAATAAATACATATTGCTCTACTTTTATATTAAATCCTGTTTTAAATTAATTTTTTGAACGCTAAAATATCACTCTTCGTTCTTTTACATTTGTATATATATATATATATATATATATATATATATATATATATATATATATATATATATATAGTTATATATATATATATATTTATTTATTTATATATATATATATATATATATATATATATATATATTGGTAAAAAATATAAGTTGAAACTTTTTGGTGTGACGCGTTTCCTCATTTAGGACATCATCGGACTAAATTTAATTTTAGTCCAATGAAGATTGCATTTTAAAACTATAGCAACCAGAGCCACCTTTTTTTCATAAAATACAAAAAATCTCCAACTCCATTTAGATATTAGACATTTCGTAGCATAGCCAAACGTCTCTCCATCTCAATTTAAATTTTGAAAATCATAAGACTGTGAAACAGGTAAAGCTTTACCGATTTCAAAGAATATTCTTAAAGTCTCCAGTCGCATTTTCAAATGTGTACTCTGAATTACATTGATTATTTTACATCCAATCCTCGGCAGTTTTATCAATGAACTAAATTTATTTAAATACAGATCGTATCAATCTTCTTTTTTCTTTCTTTTTTTTCCCTGAAGTAAACGTTATGCTTTAGGGTGCCAAATGATGTTTGTAACGATTCTCTGAATTACGTAACATTAATGTCTAAGATAAAATTCTGAACATGTTCAGTTATACATGAATTAACATATGCTTATTCGATTTGTTCCTTACTTAGTTACTTCGTGTCTACAGTACGCCATGCCAATACATAAGTACATAAATAATAAACTATTCCGTTTTGATCGTGAGGAAAGAGAGAAAAGAGAAACCACAGATGCTATTTGTTTTTACTAACAAAAAAAATAAAGAAAGAAATATAGAGAATATAGAGGATGTGATAACGCATTCATGCTTTTAACGTCTGCTTCAGTGAAATAGAAAATATTTTCAATTTCAAATATTTTCATTTGGACCCTCCTATCTCCAAAAATACTGACCTATGCTAATATTTTTAATTTTTATTGCTATATTTGTTTAAAATTGTATATAATAATAAAATATAAAATATGATAGGATACCTAAGATCGTAATGTACAGCCAGTTAGATCAGGGTTACAGGAATGTAGGACGCCCATGGCTAAGATACAAAGACAAGCTGAAAAGCAACTTGTCAGCAGTCAAAATACCACATAACATCCTTGAGCACTTAGCTTTGGAGCGGATAGAATGGAGATCAACGTGTTTTAGTGGACTCAGGAATTTGTCTGGATCATCTTTAAGAAGCGAGAGCAAGATCTAAAAGTTCAGCCAATCTAACAGTGATCTCATCTCACCACAATCCTCACACTTGCTCCATATGTGGTCTTCTTTGTAAATCACTAGCCGGTCTTAAATGCTACTTAATCGCACAAACTTTCATAATTGAATCAATAAGCTCTCAGATACTCATATGTCGAAACCGAAGGGAGTCCATTATCACACACACATATATATATATATATATATATATATATATATATATATATATATATATATATATCAAGTAACATCAAATTGTCCAAAACGTGTAATAGCATAATTATCCATCCCGCAAAATGTTTAATACCTTTAAAAAAATCACTAAACTAATTGACTATCCAGGTTTTCGGATATGACGCTTAGACACATTGTCAGCCTTTTTCGTAAGAATCACTGAGAATCCTTTTAGGTATTCAGATAGAAAGATCACATGCTAAAGACGTTTTGTATCAGCCCCACTGTCTTCCCAACTGAACAATTTTGTTAGAAAATAGAACATTGATGCCATCAATAATGGTACCAACATTCATATTCTGGCTTCTATCTTCAAAGCTCATTCAAGAGCCATCAAGTGAACGATGAATCTTTTTTTTAAAAATGAGGGAACAGTAGAGAGGAAAACTGCATCAGGAGGTCACAACAGGAAGAGGGATCATTATTTCAACTAGAGATAAAGAGATCAATTAGAAATGATCCAACTCAATACATAAGATGTTTGGCACATGAAAGAGGAATTTCAGGTATAACAGTCCAAATAGCAACGAAAAGACTTGAAAATTAAATAGCACGGAAAACTTGTGAAGCAACATGTTACTCCAAGACAGAAAGGTAGACAGATAAAGAGGGCGAAGAACATCTGGGATAAGTTGAAAAATGATACTGGAATAACACACACACACATACTTATATATATATATATATATATATATATATATATATACGAACTTTGTTTCAGTCCTTCATGAGCCTGCGATCCTCAGTTATGATTAATTAATAATAAACATGTCATTTTAGTTTATGATCAATTTCATCACGATTCATCTGTCAAGCTCGGACAGCAATTATACCTTCATTTTTAGTAGATCCCAATATTCTGAGAATTCCAGTAAGATATATATATATATATATATATATATATATATATATATATATATATATATATATATTGTTGATGCTTTCAGTTACATTTACTGATAACAAATAAAAGCGTGGTATTTCAAATCATGGTTAATTGCATTATACCACGATTACCGTTTATATATATGGCGCATTAAATATTTTATTTAGATCGATATTTAAATAAAATATATGAACGAATTATAAATTAAGCTTTCTGCATGCATATATATTATGTATATTGTCCATTTTTATTTATTTTATTATTTTTGTGATGTATATTCTTTTAATTTACAATTTATCTACACACACACACACACACACACATATATATATATATATATATATATATATATATATATATATATATATATATATATATATATATATATATATATATATATATACGCAAGTTTCGTTAAAAAGGACTTACAATTTGCTCGTGTAATTTCGTTCTTTTCAGGACATAAAATATACAAAAATTGTACGAATGTTTTTTTTATATCCACGCCCTTGTAAATATAAAACATTCGAACAGGTTTTATATAATTTATATCCTAAAAAGAAAAAAAATATGAAAACATGAAAAATTCTATAAAAAAACTTTTTTTAAAGAGACTTGCATAAAAGAGGGATTGCTACACAAATACACAGTATATATATATATATATATATATATATATATATATATATATATATATATATATATAGATAGATAGATAGATAGATAGATAGATAGATAGATAGTTCCGAAAGTCTAAACGTTTATTTATTTTAGAATCTTTTTCGGTACGTCATCTTTTATCATGCGACATTTACCTTAATAATGATGTATTGTATTGACATATATTGCCAGTAATAAAAATGTTACAATAATGTATCCAAATTTGAAAGGAACTTTTTCGTAGGCAGTACCCATTTGGAATGTTTATTTAATTCAAATCACGGTTTAAAATTATTTACCTATATATGTCTTGATTAGGACAAATGAAAATCTTCCATTACCTCAGTCATCAATCCTTGATGTCTCAATTAGAAATGTTGTGTTTTGAAAATAAACAAACGTATAATGGTAGTTTGGTTAATTTTTCGCATGTTCGTTGTAAAGTATTTACTTTAACTTATCACAGAAATTTTGCTCGGTAGGAAAAACAATGGCAGAGATAAGATTAAACATTGAAATAGTTCAACTGCTGAATCAATGTGAAAATATCATTTAGAACTATGACATACTTCGACATTTTAAAGTTTTAACAGAGATATCATTCTAAATTATATCTTGGCACAAAATCCTCAATGTTTTCACTGACTGTCTTCCTACACAGAGTTGACTATATCGTAACCCTTTACTGTGGGAATATAATGTCATTAACATAAAATGATGTATATATTCAATTTCTCTTAGATGTACAATGATCTTCTTACCTTGACATTGAGTTGTCCAATCTTTCTACTATATTAATGAAACGGAACGATATCCTCCCCTTTTTATACGACACATAAGGTTGGAAGATTTGAAAGCAAGCATTACTGGAGAAAAGGATTATATCTACAAAACTTTTAACATGGCGATTGGAACTTTTTGTCCGCGTTATCGATCGGAAATTCCCATCTGAATGATGACTATAGTATGTGATATCCTATCGACCGTTGGATGGCCAATATCAGTTAGTTTATGTACTGCTTTTAGTCTAATACAATTTCCAGGAATCAATAGATGTAAAAGTTCTTATAATAGGTCGGAATGGAAAGTAGATTGTCTTACTCAAGCGAATGAATAAGCAGACTTAAGAACAAAACACTAAATTCATTCTTCCGTAAGAATCTTGATGTTTCTGAATGAATATCGCTTATTATTTGAGGTAAATGGAAAATTACATCGTTACTTATAGTGAAAATTATTTCTTAAATAGAATTGTTTGACATCAATCTCATAAATGATACAGAGGCCTTTGTACAAGTCATTCATACCCGTGATGGAATGGAAATGTAGTCTGTTGAAGTACTGGACATGACAATAATTATAAAATGAAAATAGTTTATTTTGGGGGGGATTATAAACGTTGGAAGGAAGAAGGACTTAATTTTTTATTTAATTGGATATATATATATATATATATATATATATATATATATATATATATATATATATATATATATATAGTAGGGGGATGGAAACATTTTATTTCATTAACCAGGACAAGAACATTTCAATGTTTAAAACCTAGAATTTTTTTATAAAATAAGTTTTAATGTTATATTGGGGACAGATATAGGTATAAATCCCAAATTCACCTGAATAAAAATATAAAAATTTTAGGAAATCAGAATCCTATGGGGAACTTAGGTCGATTGGAAATTTGAATTGACTCAAATTGTCAATGCCTGAAGAATGAGTTCAAGCAGGGAATAGGGAGTCGCCAGTCGGTATTGACCTCAGTCTCAACTCTTATATTTAGATACACTCTATCCAAGATATTGACCAGTTATATCCCTAAACATAGCGTATTTCAAAACTATATATATATATATATATATATATATATATATATATATAATAAAGATGATTGCCAAGTTACACGATTAAGAAATTTATTTAATTTTTCTTGTGTTCGTATAAGTATTTTCTTTTATAGACATACAGTGTGCCAATCAAATTTTCCATGGCTAAAAGAATAACCTAAAGTTATATACTTTATGTCCAGAAAAGAAAACACTTATGAGAACACAAGAATGAATATATATATATATATATATATATATATATATATATATATATATATATATATATTTGATATTACGTGAGGATTGGACTATTTATGGGACCAGATAAAATTAAAGGCTTCCAATGATCATATTCTGTTAGGTAGATTCATTTAATCTGCAGTATGAATATTTCATGACAGTTTCCATATCTTTCACTATGTTTCCTTCAAGCCTATTCAAATCTATGGACCATAAATATACTCAGGTCGGTCAGAAAGTAATGCCCATATTCAATGTTAAACCATTCAGAAGCTCTAAAGTGCTTGAAGCTATAAATAACAAAGTGTTTAGAAGATTACGACAACTTTTGTGAGTTTCTTTACTAAAGCCTAATTCTCATTCAAAATGGCTGCTCTTTCTGACAAACATAACATACAAAGAGCTGTTATAGAGTTTCTCTTTTTGTGAAGGAGGAAGTGTTGTAAATCTTCACCTCTCGCTCGTGAATGTTTATGGAAATGTTTTGCTTGGAGCAGTGCAGTATAGAGATGATTCAGCTGACGTAATGATAATCCTATAGTGAAAGGTTAAACTTATATTAGGGATAGGTACCGATGAGTCAAGACAGCTGCTGCAGGGGAGGAAGATGAGGCTAAAGAGGATATTTCTCTTATCAAAAAGGAAAAATCAGTATTCCGAATCTGTGTGAAAGCCTTAGGTTAGTATGTCCTCTTGTCTACTCAAAGCTTTGGGTAAAGCGTTTGTTTTCAGAATGCTAAAAGACTCGGTGAAAGAAGAGTGTTATTGGTGCCCAAGGGATTCTAAGGATCGAAGCAAGTATATCAGAGAAAAGTATTTCTTCAATGATGGTCAGGGGAAAGATGCCTACGAACTTTCTCTGAGCTCTCATTCATTCGGGAGATCCATGATTGACAATGGATGTGATTCTGGTGCAGACATTTAGAATGTCTGTGTACGTGTTCGTATGCTTTATAGCAGTCACTTATGTCCCATGCGTGATACACGCTTAGGCAATCATGTATCTTTCGATACACGACTGATGAGGCAGATTTTTTCCCGCGGTAGTTTGCCATTTCTTTCTGCGGTAGAACAGTTGCCATCCAAGGCTATAGAACCCGGTCTGTGTTGATGAAGAAAAGGATTCATACCTTTCCCAATTCAGTCAGTCAGTTATGTGCCAGGCGTGATACACGCTTAGGTGATCATGTATCTTTTGATAGATGACTGACGAGGCAGATTTTTTCCCGCGTTAGGTTGCCATTTCTTTCTGCGGTAGACGAGATGACATCCAAGACTATAGAACCTTGTCTGCCCTGCTATTTACCCATAGCTAGCGGGAGAAGAATAGGATTCATACCTTTCCCAAGGGTATTAGCACGTAATGGATTTGACTGGAATTCGGACTTGGCTCTCGAATTCCTCAATCCGAGCCGCTTTCCATTACTGCACAATCTCTGATTTATATATTTATCTTATTCTGTGATGAGTAAAGAAGAGCTGGCACTGAATTCCGACCAATTTTCTACCACCAAAAAAAAGGAGAACAACCTTGTGGGCGAGATGTAGAAGTCTGAGATTTCTATGTTCATTTCGTTAAGCTTTGCTTACATCTACTATCAAATCTGCTATAATTAACGAACAATAGTTATTACGTTTTCATCGGTATTCATGACACTTATAAAAAAGAAAAGGATTTTGAAGACAATATTTTAAATGGAGATTATTCTGTTCATTTTTATGATTTGGGCGATCCTGTTTTTGTAATTACGTAGCACGGACATGTCTTTGGTATGACGATAAACTGCATTCGGCAACAAGACCTCTAATCAGGAGATTGGAGATTTTGAGGAGCCTATAACCACCTTTTAACCTCTTTGTTTCCAGGTCCGCAATGACCCGGTGTGTTAGCACCGATTAGGGTCCCAGTAAATATCCACAGAAAGCCAACACCAGAAAACCAACCAAGTAGAAAAATACATATTTATAGTAAAAATACTATTAGGTTGGTGCAAAAATAATGACGTAATAATGTCGTTTTTTGACGTTAAAAATACGTCAAAAAACGACATTATTACGTCATTATTTTTGCACCAACCTAATAGCAATATGTAAGATGGTCAAACATGAAATAATGCATTTTTTATTGGTTGTTGATCCGGTCGTCTAATAGAGTAACTTCCTTAGATTATAAAGAAATCTTGACTTATTCTTGGCCCTTTTTCTTTCCAGATAATTTTTCATTCTTACTCATATGGGCAATGAAAAAGATTACAATGAAACAATGTTGAGTAATCTTACTGTACGTATAAAAATTGTCACATTCTGCCTGTGAAGCATCTGGAAATATAAAAAGGCGGCCTTTGGAAATAGTATTGATGAAATAAGAAGCATACAAAGATGCTTTCAGAAGTTTTGTTCAGGAAATTATAGTCTTGACAATAAACCAAGGGGAACATGACGATCGATTATCAGACATGATCAATTGAATGCTTTGGTTGATCGAAATCTCAGAACTGCTGTCCTAAAACTTGCATCAGAACGCGAAATATCTGGCACAACTGTTTTTCAGCACTTGAAAGCAATTGTAAAAGAAACTGGTTAGGTTTCTTCCGGAAAAAAAACTGAATAAGACTCAAAAAAAAAACTCTCTCTTTGAGATAGTTCTCTGTTCTTTGCCGACTGGAAAAAGAACCATTTTTGCATTGAATCATAACATGCGATGAGAAATGCATAATCTCAAATAACAGTAAGAGTGTGGGACAGTAGTTAAATGAAATGAATCACCAAAACGATACCCAAAACCTACACTGCACCCTAAAAAGTTAATAGTTATTTTATAATCGTCTTTCAAAAGTGTTATTCATTATTCATTCTTGCCTCAATGGAAAACAATAACAGGAGCCTCGTATTGTGGAGAAATTGAGTGTATGCACGAAAAATTGAAAAAGAAACATCTTAGACTTGTGAATAGGAATGGCCTAATTTTGCTGTATGGCAACGCAGAGCTGCACGCTTTTCATTCAATTCTCGAAACGCTGCGTAGCCTGAATGATGACATTTTGCTTCATCCTCCATATTCAAATAATATATCCCCTACTCGTTATCAATTATTTTAGCATTTTGAGCTTTTCATACGCAATAAAACATTCTCCAATAAGGAAGAGGTAATCGAAGTATCTGAACTATTTATAACCTCAAAGGATGAGAAGTTTTTTTAATTTAATAATTTAGAGGCACATTGGAGAAGAGTCATTCATCAACCTGGTGCTGATTTCTACTAAATAAATTTATTATTTAATATTTCAGAACTGTTTTATTCATTCCCTATAAAGTGCGTCATTTCATGTGTGATAACCTAATATTTTTATATAAAAATCATCAACACTACTTATTTTATCGTACAATAACCAACAATACATTTTATAGCAACATGACCTAAAATACATTTTATCTGTAGTTTGAAAGTATAGAGTTGCGTTCAAAATATTTAGATTTCTTCATAGAATTTGATATGCCGCTAAACAAAATCAATCATCCAACCAACCAATCACAGGCATTACTTTTTGACTGACCTTCGTATATACAAATAGACAAAGAGAAACATGTTAAAAGATTATGGAAGCTAAACAAATTGAAGTGCCTACTGGAAACACTAGATATTTCACAATAATATTGATAATGTTCTCCAGAGAGCGATGTAACGGAAATAGGATTCAGGTAACGTCTTTCGGCATATTTGCATCGTTTAATATTACAAATGTCTTCTCGTGTCAGTTCATCATGGATGCATAGATGAGTGTGTATGTACGGGTTATCTCCCTTCCTGTAGTATTTACATTCGATATCTGACACTTGCTTTCTTTATTATGAACAAAAATATACTTTTCATGAGAGTAAATGTAAGAAGTAATGTATTTTCTTCTCTAGTTACTGTTTTCATTAAATTAATTTCTGTTGCAACATTATTGTTAAGATTATAGTGTTTCTGATCATTTAAAACGCACACACACACACACATATATATATATATATGGTGAGATGGATAAATTGTCATGTAAATTAAGCAAAGATGAAAGTAACACTGACATCTCATATTAGCAGATATATTTACCAAAATTACACAAAAATATCTTGAAATACTAGAGTAAATTCATTCAATAAATTCGCCATTGGCTTCTACCATGGCCTCCAGGCGACTTCAGAATCTCCTGCAACTTTTCTGAACGACCTTAGAAGTTACAAGTTTGTGAATGCTTCCATAATCCTTGGCTTCAATTCATCTTTGGTGTTACAACGTGTTTTGATGGGGTCTCCTTCAACGTCGCAACACACATAATAATCAAGACGGTTGCAGTCTGGGAAGTTATGTGGACAGATGTAAGGGGTGATGTGGTCACAGAAACTGATTGAGAGCCATGACTGTGTTCTCCTGTTTGTCCGATCACATCACCTCGGATCAATTTCTTAGTGCTGTTACGAAACTATTTAAGAAAGACGTCGCAGTTTAGGTTATTCCTTTTATTTTCTCAGGTACTTTCAATCTCATCCAAGATCATCTTCATTGGTAAATTGCTACGGCAAAAATGAATGTAATTAATAGTTTTTGGTATGGCCACTTTAGCACCGTCTGTAAGAAAAAGAGCAACTCTGACAGAAATTTGGAAACGGCATGCTGTACTGCTTGTCATTCGTGCCGAAAGCTCAATACGAATATTTCAGAGAGTTTGGTTGTCACTCTAAGGACAGTGCAAAGGATTCGAAAAGAGTTGGATGAATCTAATGGTGATTACGAAGATGTTTGGAATCACTAGTGATGGCGAGATTATGCTCCAATTCATTTTCCCCAGTGCATCAGATTACACTACTATACTGTGCAGTCAACAAAATAAAAAACAAACAACACGCATTCGCGAAATTAAAAATACGAAATGGTTACAATTTACCGATTGCACCTAATATATATGTGTGTGTGTGCGTGTGAGTGTGTATGTGTGATTGTAATCATACTAAAACATATATGTGTGTGTTCGTGTGTGCGAGTGAGTATATATGTGTGCGTGTAAAAATTCAAATATAAATAAAATATATCTGTAAAGACAATATAAATAATAAAAAATGATAATTACACTTTCAAGAACAATTCATACGATGCATTAGTTGTAAACAGAAATAATTTCGATCACAAAATTCTTATAATAATTAAAACATAAAATAATTTACTTTCACGAAAAGTTCTTCAAAGTGCAATTATCGATTCTTACAAAAATATTAATTTACGCCCTGGATTTTTCCTCCTTTCTTAAAAGAAATGTATATTAAAATAAAAATTAAAAGGAGGTGCTTAACTCATGACCTTTAAAAATGTTAAAGACATCAGCTTAATTAACAAACAAAATAAACTAAAAATATCTGAAAAAGATATTAAAAAATAAATAATAATTACAAATATAATAAAAAATCAGTATTAACTCACATTCGTTATTAGGCTGAAAAATGACTTCACTTAGCATCCTCCACAGTTTGCCTCTCCTTATACAGTAACAATTTAGTATATTTTAGAGCATTCTCTAATTCAAAATTTGAAAACGTAACAATATTTTCCCCACGTTACTTCTGTTAATAAATACACGCTAGCAAATAAATTTTAAAATATAAAATTTCCATGAGAACAAAACGCGTTGTCATAAAAAAATGTTCCTCTTCATATGCCTATCTATCTATCTATCTATCTATCTATCTATCTATATATATATATATATATATATATATATATATATATATATATATATATATATATATATATATATATATTCACTTGATTTTAATAACAAATAGCAGGCACAACCGACGTCGGATGCGTGACGTTTTGTACAGTTGTCTGTACATCATCGCATCGATCCTCTCCATTGCAATAACACCATCAACAGACAGATTGAAATAACGTATCTATTGTGGTTATGATCGCAGGTGTTACAGCACAGTGTCCTTATTCTAGAGACGTACGTAAGCAGATCCTAAGTGGTGTCTTACTTCTTTATTTATCTTCCACCCTCCACACTAGGTAAGCTTGGAGGAGTCAGTTTTGTCGTCAACCACTATTATTCCGTCAGAGTTTAACAGTATAGATAGATATAAGTATAGCGGAACTAGACCGTTTGCAGATATAGACATTATGAACATAGAAACCAACACTGTATGGTGACTGTTAGTTTCACACTTCAACGTCTGAATATCGCTTGAGAAGTGAACTAGTCAGTCATTATACAGTTTATTTCTATATCCACACTTTCTCTATCTACGAAAACTCTGTCGCCTATCTCTAATCTCCTCTCCATAAATATAAACAATATAATTATAAATATATAGATATATATGTGTTTATATATATATAATAAAAACATATTGTGTCTACTTATTTTTATACTCATCCTGATTTTTACATACGGCCGGACGAACGGTAATGGACGCGAGAGGCTATATCAGATTGCAATTCCAGACGGAAGGCGGATGAGTGAGGAAACCGCCCCCAGGATATTTTTGATATACCTTGTATATATATATACATATATATATATATATATATATATATATATATATATATATATATATATATATATATATATATATAAGGTGTATTTCTCTCTCTCTCTCTCTCTCTATATATATATATATATATATATATATATATATATGTGTGTGTGTGTGTGTGTGTGTGTGTGTATGTGTGTGTCCGTGTGTGAGTGTGTAAATTGTTATTTACATAAAATGCCTTCAGATTTTTAGAAAAAAGTCATTCTTTTTTTCATATGGTAAATAATGATATTATTAATAAAAATATATATTTTTACGCTGTTTTATGATCACGTAGGGAGTTATATCCAGTATTTTTTTTTTATTGTTTTCTTTTAATTTAACAAAAGAACAATATTAACAAAAACTTAAATGGACAAAAAAGTCGAAAGTTATCAGTTATACTTGTTAGAATTATTTGGGAGATTTCCTGTAGAGACAGTGCAGCAGTCCTCATGTGATACATATTTTAAATTTATACTTGAGTTAGAATACTTTTTGAAGATCTTCAAAGATTCGTTAAAGTCTACAGGAACTGACATGTCAATAAGAAAGCACATTCTCTTTATGGGTTATTTGATGGAGTATTTGATCACGATCCTTAGGCTATTACTTTTGAGTGTTCTGTCTGTGTGTATTGTAAAGTCCCATAAATTTGTTACAGTTTCTATGTCTGTAACCTGGTCTGGTAGGATGTGTTCATACCAGTTTATTGCAGTTTCCTTTCCGTAAATGTTGTCGATTTTCCAGTACAGATATTGGTTAACACTGTCATGCCAGTTGGTTCTAATATTCTGCAACCTGATACAAGTCGGATAATTGTTTCTGGATATTTAACACAATCTGCATTTTGATGTAATGCAATTTTTCTTTATGTGTTTTTATCAATTTCTAATTAGCAAGCTTTAGTGCTCTACGGTCAGATTAAAACCTTTTGTTTCAACTATTAACCCTGCACTACGTAATCAGCTTATTTGCCGCGGGCAGAGTTAGGAACATAAAGAGATCTATTTTGCCATCGTTTCTGCATTTGGTATATTATATTCGCTTTTACTTTCTTTCTTAGGTTTTATGCCGCTACAGTAGGTGTCTTGTAATTTACTTGCACTTCTTCACCTACTTGAAATTTCATTTCGAATATGTTGGCTTCCTTTATAACTGATTATCATCCAGTCTCCTGTAGTTTCCAGGTATCTTTGAAAACCGATTCTTGTAGATTTTTAAGACAGTTCTCGTTGAAAGAATACTCTGCCTCCTTTAGATCTGGACACATATACAGCCTCAGGATGATGCATGCGCTAGCAAGTGAGAAAATTTTTGGCATACATTCTGTTGAAACTTGACTAATGCATGGAATAATAATGCAACACAAAATGTACTTAGAACAAAATGTATTGAAACAAGAAAGTGTACACAATATTTACATATAGTCTTTTGTATATTCCTGCGAAGACCGTTCCTGGAGAATGTGTTGACTGAGTCGCAGTCGGGCAGCGTCTCTGGTTGAATCTCTTGATTCCTCCCCTCTCTTCCCGGTACCAACCATATTTATATGGTCGGTACTCCACTATGTAAATTAGGTGGATCCTACCACAACACCCACCTCCCAAGCCTTGGAATCCCTTTTGGATTTCAAACTCGCTTCCTATATGGGTTGATGATTATGGCTATTTCTTTGTAGATCCATTTGCATACTTCATATGCATATGTCCATCCGCTTAATTTTAGTAATTTTTCCGTTTTGGATTCACGTCCAATGGGTCCGTGAACTTTCGCTTCCTACCGGATTTTTTCGGTTCAGGAGTATTCTGCGGAGGTTCTACTTGAAACATATCATACATTACATCAATGGGATCTTCCTCCTCATCCGGTATACTCTCTTCATGCTCTAGAACGTAAAATTTTTTAAGTTGGTTCTGGTGCCTTTTATGAGTATTCTTCGGCCCTTTAATTATGTAAATCAGGTCACCGATTCTCTTGTCCACTATGCCTCGCTCCCAGAACTCAACGTTGTTTTTGCAGCACTTGAAAAACACCTTCTCTCCGGAGGTGTATCTTTTTCTCGCTGTATACATAGTATTCTTTACTCTATTTTTTCCTGGCAAAAGCTTGTCAAACACTGACTTAACTTTCCTAGCGAACATTTGTTCAGCTGGTGCCATGTTTGAGTGTGTTCTCTGGTTTAGCGTGATTCTGTATACTTGTAGGAATTGCTGAAGCGCCTTTTCCGTTGGAACTCCTCAGGCTTTCTTCAGCGCGCGCTTTAAAGTATCGACAAATCTTTCTGCGAGTCCATTGGACCTCGGATGATACGGCAACGTCGTTATGTGGTTAATTTGATATAACTCACAAAATTCCTTAAATTCTTCAGCAGTGAATTGTGTACAATTGTCACTCACAATACACTCTAGCACACCGAACCGTGCAAATAGTTCATGCAAGAAAGTTGTTGTGGTATTGGACGTAGGCTTTTTGCAGCGTAGTACATCCGGCCATTTTGTAAAACTATCTACCACTATTAAGTAGTAATAATCTTCTACTGGACCAGCGAATTCAATGTGTAACCTTGTTCACGGATGATCCGTCTTGGGCCATGGTTTGTGTACTATAGGTGGTGCCTTAGCTGCTAACGCACACCCTTTACATCGATGAACCATGTTTGCGATATCCACATCCATTCCTTTCCAATATACAAAGCTTCGCATTAAGCTTTTTGTCCTATTAACCCCCGGTGACCCATATGAAAGTCCCGTAGCATTCTTTTCTGCAACTTTTTTGGTACTACTACTCACTCGCCATATAATAAAGATCCGTCACAAATTGAATAAATCTCCTGCACTTTTTGGTCATTTGCTACCATTTTTCTTTTTATTTCTAAAATGAAATCATCGCTTTCAGCTTCTTTTTTGATTTCCTTTGATG
This sequence comes from Acanthosepion lycidas, assembly GCA_963932145.1. NCBI lineage: Eukaryota > Metazoa > Mollusca > Cephalopoda > Sepiida > Sepiidae > Acanthosepion > Acanthosepion lycidas. The sequence goes on along the minus strand of OZ010588.1, from coordinate 86,739,135 downwards.
TAACCGGTAGCTCTCTTAAAATGTTGTTTACCATGCTTTTCACCTCATAATCTGCTCTGATATTTGCAATAATTGATTCCTCGAATCTTTCTTCTTGACTCGGTACGAGTCTTGATAAACTATCCGCATGAATTATATTTTTGGATGATAGGTGCTTTATGTGAAAATCATAATTGAGAAGAATGGTTCCCCATCTCAACAGACGATTTGCCGTATAAACGGGTAACCCCTTCTTTGAACCAAAAATAGTGATCAGAGTTTTATGATCCGTTTCTAGGATAAAATGTCTGCCGTGGATATATCTATGAAATTTTGTTATGGCAAAAATGATACTCAGCGCCTCTTTTTTGATCTGTGAGTAACTTCTTTCTCCTAGGAGTAAAGTTCTCGAATCATGTGAAATTGGTTTTCTAGAACCATCTGGCATTATGTGTTGAATATACGCTCCTATCCCGCATGAACTGGCGTCACTTTCCACTACAATATCAAGTTTTGGATTGTAATGGGTTAAAAAGAGGTCGGATGTAAGCATTTTATTTATTTCATCAAAGGCTTTCTGACATTCTACCGTCCATTGCCATGCCTTGTCTTTTTTTAGTAGTTCATTCAACGGAGCTCTTAGATTGTACATTCCTTTAATGAACGCTTGATAATAATTTGCGAGCCCCAGAAAACTCTGTAGCATCGCCACATTAGTGGGCGTCGGCATGTCTCTAATCGCAATGGACCTTTCCGGATCTGGAAATCTGACATTTTTGTTGATTATGTGACCTAAATACTTAATTTCCTTCAAACCAAATTCGCACTTTGACTCTTTGACTTTAAATCCAAAGTCCTGAATCTTTTTAAATACTTGATTGAGATGCTCTCGATGTTCGTCGACGGTTGCGCTCCTTACTATGATGTCATCTAAGTAGGCGCACGCAAAGTCTAAATCATTCAACATGACGTCCATAGCTTGTTGAAAAATGGCTGGTGCCACTTTAATACCAAAAGGAAGCCTGTTGTACTTGAATAACCCTCTATGCGTGTTTATCCCTAGTAACTTCGAATATTCCTCTTCGACGGGAATTTGGAGATAGGCATCTGATAAGTCGATTTTTGAAAATATAACTCCACCATTTAGCTTGTTAAAAATCTCCTCCGGACTCGGTAACGGGTAATGGTAGTCCTTGATTACCGAGTTCAACCCTGTCGAAAAATTAACACAGACACTGATTTGGTTTGATTTCTTTTTTATGCACACAATCGGCACAGCCCATGAATTAGATTCTACTTTCGAAATAATTCCCATTTTTTCCAACCTATCAAGTTCTTCGTTAATTTTCTCTACACTTTTTTAAAATTGGCATAGTATTTTCCTTTAATTCAAATTTAGCTTCAAACTTGTTACATCTTCCAAGACCAGGTGTGAAGGTTTCCTTTTTCTTTAATTCATCTTTAATGTCCTGTCTTTTTTGCGTATTACTTCCTACTTTTCTGCAGAATGAGTTTAACAGTTTATCCCACAATTTGAATGTTTCAATAAAATCTGTACCCATCAAGTTTTCTCCATTTTTCAGAATGAAAACCTTTATTTTTTAACGATCCCGTTCAATTTCATGGGAAGTACAACCTCGCCTTCGAAGTTAATTTCTTTTCCAGTTACCGTTCGAGCGCGTTTCGTTGACTTCATTATTGTAGGCCTTTTGAAAATTTTCCATGTTTTATAGTTCATTATTGTTAAATCTGAACCCGAATCGAGTTGAAATTTGATATTCTTTTTAAATATTTCATTCGTCACATATTTCCTCAAATCTCTATCTGATTTGATATTCGAATTTGTTTGTCTAATTCGGCTATTGAATTTTTTCGTTTTACAACACGATCCTTTGTGTCCATTCTTGTGGCACAGGAAACATTTCTTATTTCTATATGGGCAATTTACCTCCCAGTGTCTTTCGTTGCAACGTCTACAATTATATGTTGGAACCTTTTTTTCCTCCTCGTTCTTCTTATTTAATTTTTTGCTAACTTTTTCAGGGAAAGGTTTTGTTCAGATTCGAGTTTAGACAAAACTCTACGTCTTATTTCGGCACTCTTACTGGATACCAGTCCTTGAGCAAAAATTAAACACTTAAATTCTTCAACCGTAATCTCTGCCAATCTGAAATTGTCACAATGTCTATTCCCTATAGATGCATATGTTAAGTAATCCTGATCGTCGGATTTAGCGACATTCATGCATAACCATCGCTTATACCACAGCGACATATTTGCTGCAAACAGCTCCTTTAGCAATTTCACTGTTTCCGAGAATTCCAATTCATTCGTTCTTCTCGGTAGAATAAAATCTACAAATTTGCTATGTTCTGCTGTACCTAGCTTTCTTAGTAATAGACTGACCTTTCTTGAATTCGACCAGTTTTTAAAGTCTGTGTAGAAAATATCTTCATATTGTTTAAAGTACGCTTCAAACGTTTTTTATTCGTCTAGCACATAGTTGAAAGTTTCCAGCGAATTAAATATGGTGTTATTAGAATATGAAGAATTTCCCTCATTTGCCTGATTGTTGTTTAATTTCTCCAGTGTTAACTTTTGAATTTCTAAAACCTTGATCTGCATTTCTTCCTGTTTTCCCAGTCTTTCATCTAGCTTTTCTTGATATTTTTGCTGTCTTTCATCTTGCTTTTCTTGATATTTTTGCTGTCTTTCATCTTGCTTTTCTTGATATTTTTGCTGTGCTATCTGTTGTTCCCTTATTAATAAGGCAAACTGTTCATTTTGACGTTGCTGACTCAACTGCAGGGATTTGAATAATTCAGATATGACTTTGGATAATTCATCCATCTTTAGCTGATAGTGTTCATGCAACAAAGAATATACCTTTAATTTGTGTATCTATGGATATAATATAAGCTGACCAGAAAAATCGAAACAACTTACGACTTTATTTTATGTCTTGCTTTTACATTCAAGCAAATGATAATCAACTTTGGTATTTTTTTTTTTTTTTTTTTTTTTTACTTCTGTTCGCGTATTTCAATGACAAACCTCTGATTTTTATTATCAGAGGTAAATTTGTCACTATAAAATATTGTTGAGCACAAAAAAAAAAAAAAACTTTTTAAAAGTTCGTTACCTTTCAAAATCGACACGGTGTATTTGTGCGCCTTTTAATTCCATGCATGTTTTTGTAGTCGGACAGTTTTTTTAACGGGTGTCTCGTTGTAGATAACTTTTTCAATTTAAAATCACCGTTATTCGTTTACGACACCTTTCAATTTTTTCTGAGTGAACGTTCCGTATGCTTAGTCGTCCTTTAACGATTTCTAAATATCCAGAAATTCAGAATCCTTCGCCGTTCCGTTAGATGTTGGACTTTTAATTAATATTTTTTTCCTTCAGCCTGGGTTCTTCAATGACTTGTCCCAATTGTTGAAAGCTATCAATTATTAATTCTTTTTTTTTTTTTTTCGTATGGTTCTTTCTACCTCGTCGCCATTGTTGAAACTTGACTAATGCATGGAATAATAATGCAACACAAAATGTACTTAGAACAAAATGTATTGAAACAAGAAAGTGTACACAATATTTACATATAGTCTTTTGTATATTCCTGGGAAGACCGTTCCTGGAGAATGTGTTGACTGAGTCGCAGTCGGGCAGCGTCTCTGGTTGAATCTCTTGATTCCTGTATGTATCAATCCACCCACGAGGATCGAATGTGGCCCAAGGCCGTTTTAATGTGGGTATCCTCGAGCCCGTAGGCTCGGTCAAAAATATGGCCTTTCTGAACCCGCCTAGACGGGTTCAGGCCCTTTCAACCTCCCCGGACGAAACCTTGCCCTTCGGCAAAGCCTCGTCCGGATTCGCCTCTGCTAATGCAGAGTGTTCGAGAGTCTGTCTCTCGGTCTCTGAATCTCTTGATTCCTGTATTTATCAATCCACCCACGAGGATCGAATGTGGCACAAGGCCATTTTAATGTGGGTATCCCCGAGCCCGTAGGCTTGGCCAAAAATATGGCCTTTCTGAACCCGCTTAGACGGGTTCAGGCCCTGTCAACCTCCCCGGACGAAACCTTGCGCTTCGGCAAAGCCTCGTCCGGGTTCCCCTCTGCTAATGCAGAGAGTTCGAGAGTCTGTCTCTCGGTCTCTGAATCTCTTGATTCTTCCCCTCTCTTCTCGGTACCAACCATATTTATATGGTCGGTACTACACTATGCAAATTAGGTGGATCCTACCACAACACATTCACTTAATTTCAATTATCGTCCAGTTAAGGATATGGAAAGCGTATAGCACCACAATGACAGCCAAGTTGTTTATGGCTGATATTCTGTTTTGCAAATTTAAATGGCTGATATTCTGTTTGGAAATGTAAATGGCTGATATTCTGTTTTGTAAAATTTAATTTCATTATTTAACAACAGACGCACACGCCTGTATTTTCTTTCTTCTCTTCATTTGTGTATGCTGTATCTCATCTCTTTCGCCGACCCCTAGGTATTTATAGGGTTCTTCTTGTTCCAGTTCCCTAATCTTTGTGACAAAATCTAGATCTGTTGAGTGTGTTTCTGCAATTCTCCCTTTCTTGAATGTTACTTTGCACATTTATCTAATCCGAAATCCATACTAATCACTAAAACAATTTCGATTATTGAGGAGATCCTTCAAATTATTGTCGTCTTTAGCAAAGAGTTTGAGATCAAACATGTAAATTAGGTGATTAAATACATTCTTTTTTAATCTGTATCCATATTTATGTCTACTATTTACATTTGCTATTCCTCAAGGAAACATGGCACCGTGGATAAAGGCGTTAGTAAGATCCAGTAACAGGATCCAAAGAGTGAGTTTAATACCCGGTTAAGGCGTTGGAGACCTTGGAGAGGGGAATTAACAGGAGATAACTGATAACTGAAATCCATTAGACATGACACGTGGAAATGGAACAGTCTACCCCAGCGAGCGAAATAAAGGGTTCAGTTCGACATTCCATCCAAATGAAGAAGTGCGGAGCGTACAACGGGCGAAACGTTGTGATAAATATGGCAACAAAGATGAGGACAATAGTCCGAATAATGAAAATAGTGTACATAATACCTCATCTCAGAAATATAGACAGATATTTATGTCTGTTTAATTTATGCGAAATGGGGATTACGGACAGACAGAACAGAAGAGGCAACAGGGAGTCTCATTGAAAGATTCCTCGTCGGATATTCAAACAACAATAGCTTTTGTGTGATTTAGGTGTAATTTTGTTTTCCGCAGTCCCATGCGATATTAAAGGAAATTTACTATAACCTAGGAGACTTTGTATATTTTCAAATCCTTAAGTATCCATGCATATAGCATACAATCAAAGCTGTTCTCAGGTTTCTAACTTTTTTCCTGTGTTTCTTTCTTCTTTTCTGATAAACTTTTCAATTTTTTTATTTCTTTCTTTTCTAATAACTTTATGTTATACTTAAGTATAATTTTTCATGTATTTTTTCAGAAAAATCTTATTTCATTTTTCTCTAGAATTCCAGTTCCTTGCATTGATAAGCATTTTGTCTTGTACGTGAAAGACATTGCAAACTTTCTAAATTCTATGGCAATGTTATCCGAAGGTTTCTATTTCCGCTACGTTTTTTCAAAGACGTTTGTATCATTCATTTACACAATTTTCTTAAACGTTTTGCATCAAGACTTTCATAAGACACGATGTACATGATAAAATCTCTTTAATGATTTCTCTCTTTGTGCTGATACAGGTTGGCCTGTCGCTTTCTACAGTTAATTCTATTTACTTGCCATTATTTAGATAAATAGTCGGAATAGAGCTTTTATATTTATCTACCTATTTATTTACAATGCTCACAAAAATACTCGCATGTCTTTACACACACCAATTCTTATGTGCATTTTGCTATCGTTTATTTTATTCATAGTGGAGCGATGTTATCCAAGATCAATAAAAAAAATTGCCTCCAATAAAACTTTCAAAAAACCCATTGTTACGTTTGTGAGACGTCGGCAACATTATTGTCGTTTCTTTACAAACATGATTCTAGAGAATGTCAAATTTATTGTTACAGGGTAAACGAAAAAGGATGTAAAGACAAAAGGAAGCGCAAGGTGAAAATTTTGTAAAGAATGTTATTTTCAAGTAGGTATTTAATTTAAAAAAAAACTACATACACCATATATTTATATATGACGGCATCGGCTTTATCTCGTATCCAAGAATTTAATTCCATCTTTCCTGATAGATTTCTTTATGGTGATGGCGTTGATGACTAAGTAAACCAATTCTTGTATGGAAGAGTTGAGCGCATTGACTGCACAGTAATTGTGGTGGAGAACAGGGTCGATTTGTCGAGACTTTCTTTCGGGTTTGAGTTCTTCCTTCTCTTTTCTTGTGGCTTCGAAAGTTTTACTTCCGGTACTGATCGAACATCGCCAGTTTATCCGGTCCGGTGCTTGTGTATCAAACTATTTTGGCTCAAGCGCAGTGGATTTCAGTATGTTTATATATATATGTTTTCAGTATGTTTTTATATATATGTTTTCAGTATGTTTATATATATATATGTTTTCAGTATGTTTATATATATATATATATATATATATATATATATATATATATATATATATATATATATATATATATTATATATGTTTTCAATATTTTCATATATATAACGTTTATGATCGGAAATGTTTATGGTCTTCTATCCCCAGGTATGGTCAAATAGTCGTCAAAGAGACTGGTTTCTATAGTCTTCAGTGGCAACCGGTCTAGGAGAAGGAAAACTGAGAATCGAAAACCTGAGTTTGATCGTTTAATGAACTTCTGGGACACCCTGTACCACTTGTCTGGCTGTTCGGTTCTGAGAACTGAGTTACTGACTCTCATACGTCGAAAACGTCAGGAGAGTTATCCCTCTCTCTCTCTCTCTCTCTCTCTCTCTCTCTCTCTCTCTCTCTCTCTCTACATATATATATATATATATATATATATATATATATATATAAATGTTGTGTGTATTTAGGCAGCATCTGTTTATTCATACACGTTTCATTAAATAATATAGAGAAGTGTTGTCTATTTATTTTATGTAAATTTTTTTCGGAACATCTGATAAGTTTAATAATATTGATCCATATTTTGTTAATACAATCTAAGCTTTCGGCTTACTTAAGCCATTATCAAAGTTGTCAGTTACAAGATATTAAACAATATACGGACAGGACAGTGATGATAGTCTGTCAATATTTACATAGATGATTTCTAAGCAACGATAAACACGCGCATATAAGACTCTAGAAGCGAAAATCGCACCGCATCTCATGACGTCACACATGACCACACGAGAGTGAATTGGAGAAGTATGAAATATGGAAAGCCGTTGGTAAGGCTTTCCATATTTCATACTTCTACAATGCATAAAATAAATAGACAACACTTGTCTATATTATTTAATGAAACGTGTTCAAAATTTGAAAACGTAACAATATTTTCCCCACGTTACTTCTCTTAATAAATACACGCTAGCAAATAAATTTTAAAATATAAAATTTCCATGAGAACAAAACGCGTTGCCATAAAAAAATGTTCCTCTTCATATGCCTATCTATCTATCTATCTATCTATCTATCTATCTGTATATATATATATATATCATCTCCTTGACTTTTGTAATCGTATGAAGGTTCCGAATGAAGAAGCCTCACTGAATCTTCTCCACAACGGTCTATCAACGCCAACCAACAGCAGTTCTGCTATAGTTATATTTATCCAATATATATATATATATATATATATATATATATATATATATATATATATATATATATATATGTATATATATATGTATATATATATGTATATATATATGTATGTATATATATATATATATATATATATATATATATATATATATATATATGTTATAATTATTTTCTATTTTACAAATATGGTTCCATCGTTACACAAGAATTACCATATTTCATAACAGAAATTAAGTTTTTAATTTAATTATAAAATTACATTTAAGATCCGTAGCTCAGATTCCTTTCTCAAGTGATTTTTGGAAGAACCTATTTAGAAACTTACTTCATTTATAAGCAAAGACAATCATAATATTTTACATTTTTAATTTTACGTGTTTTGTATATATATATATATATATATATATATATATATATATATATATATATATATAATGTTTAAAGGTCAATCATTTTGAAATATAAGTTACTTTCACAACCAGGTGAAATTAAGCACTGTTTATTTGTTTAAATATAAAAATAATTATAATAACACCAGATTGTAAACCTTACTGTTTTTTCTTATTATTGTAATATATATATATATATATATATATATATATATATATATATATATATATATATATATATATATATATATATATATATATATATATATATATATATATATTCTTAATTTTTGTGTTCATATATTCTTTTATTTAAAGTCCTAGACGTTTCACTTTCGTATTTCTTGTCACGTTTTAAGAGTCTATTTTGTAAAATCTTTCATTGTTTTTGAGTAGTTATAATAAATGTTATATTAAATGCAGATAAATTCTTCTCTATAGTCGTCATTATTGAGTTGCTAGGTAATATCAAGTGTCTACTTTTATCAGGAGTATATGATTTAATTTTCTAATTCAATGAATATGATAAGCTGTACTTTTCTGATTATATATGAATGAATTAGAATATTGGGCAATTTTAAAGGTATTTAAATACGTCTCTCTTCATCCAGTAAATGGCAAAGGCTAAGAATTGTAAAGTCTCTTAAAGAAAAATCGATAATTATTCTAGATTTTATTTTGTTTTTAGTACATGAATAGAAATCATCTGAGAATATTTTCTTTGTTTCTAACGATTTTTTTTCTTCTATCGCTTAATACTCTGCTTAGCTTGTGTAATGCATCTTTCATCACCCCAATACGTCTTCGGATGACAATGTCGCAATTTAAATTTCTGTCCTAGTTATATATATATATATATATATATATATATATATATATATATATATATATATATATATATATATATATATATATATATTTGTGTGTGTGTGTGTGTGTGTGTTGGTCTAAGATATATGATATGATAGGTATGCTACTGTCAAAATGCCTACCCCGCTCCGAGTTCTTGCAAGTGAGGCGAGTTCTCCGATAGGATGAAAAATAAGTCCTATTAAAGGGCGGAAGAAATCTCGATGATTCAACCGTTAGCAAACTAGTGACAGTGTCTCAATAAATCACTCTGGAGAAGGCAACAGAAAGCCACTTCACTAACTTGTTTAATCTTAATGCTCTAATTCTTAATATTGAGCATTTTATCTGCAAGGACTACTTGCCCTAAAAGCGTTAACATCATGTGTGTGTGTGTGTGTGTGTGTGTGTGTGTGTGTGTGTGTGTGTAAATTTACATAGAGTATATCTGTAAAAAGCTAATGGGAATAACGACAAAGGAATAAAGGTAGTCTTATCGTAGCCGATGCGTTTCTTCCTCTGAGGAACTTTATCAAGGTAAATGCAAAAATTTTATTTTGCAACAAGTTTTTATAGACAAGAGCATAAAATAATTAAATCAAGAAACGCTGATAAATATTTGTAAATGAAAAAGTCTTTGTGAGTTATGGAGGATGCTGGTGTGACATAATTTTGTGTCTAATTATGTCACTTAGCGAAGATAAGTTTTACTTCTCTCTTTATTTATATATTTGTATGTAAATTTCGAAATATCCCAACAATGCTAGGCAACATTTCAGCGTTTCAACACCTTTAGTATAACAACATCTTCAACATATCCTGTTAGCGCATAATTATAACTCTCGCTAACATTTCTATATCCCCCCCCCCTAATATACATATAGTTTGTTTTGTTTTGTTTTGTTTTACGGCATATCAACCTCAATGGGTTATTTAATGCCGACAAGATTTTTATTGCTGGTAATATGTTTTTCTTCAAAAATCTATTTCTGGGGATATTTTTCCTTGAAGAAATCTATAGCTTGCAATATTTTTTTCAAAAAATGTATATTTGTTTATATTGCTGGTATTTTAAAAACTATTGCTGATAATAATTTTTCCTTCAAAAATTATTGCTTGTAATAATGTATTATTATTATTATTATTATTATTATTATTATTATTATTATTATTATTATTACAAAGTATTTCTGTTACTAAAACGTATTTTTACACAAGTTTGGGGTTAACTATTTGCCCATAGCTGCGACCCTAACAGGTGCTTCCACCCCGGGTCAGGGTGGACCTGTCAACACCAGCAATTAAGAGACGTTTCCACGCTCCTCAGAACCTTCTAATCAGAGGCCTTGCTGTTGGACGTGGTTTATCGTCTTACCCAGGACGGCTATTAGTTCGATGAAATGCTTCTAGATGACGAAACACTTTACACATAATGTGTTCCATTTTATTATTCATTTGCCTAATAGATAGATAGATAGATAGATAGATAGATAGATAGATAGATAGATAGATAGATCATGTGACCTCAAGTAAGGCAATAAAGTCACTAAGAAAATGAGAAAAAGATAAATATTATTAAGTAACACAAAAACAATAAAAGAAGATGAATCAAGAACACAGTAAATAACGATTGACATTGCATTTAAACTGTGGAAGGTTAAACTTGCCTGAAAAGCAAGAAGCCGGAAGAGAGTTCCACGAGCGAGAAGTGCGAGAGAATAAACTGCTAGGAGAAGAACTTACGGATTTTACATCTAGCCAATTCAACTGTAAAATGATAACTTGTTCCCAATCTATTACTGTGCTAAATTCATAGAGTCTAGGAAACATGGAACAATTACCATGAACGTATTTATAGAAAAGTCAGAGAGAAGCTAAATTTGAACTGTGGAAAAGTAACTGAAGCCCGGATTGTCAGGTCAGAACCAATAACATTACAGGTTCTTCTAAAGATTTCTATCATGAATCTCTAAATATATATCATGGACACCAAACCAGATATGGCAGTAATATTCAAAGCATGAACGAATGGTAGGCTTATAAATATTAGGTTGGTGCAAAAATAATGTCGTTTTCTCACATATGTTACTATGTGAGAAAACGACATTATTTTTGCACCAACCTAATATGTAAGATTGATTCTAGAGAGAAAAACTGTATATATTTAGATATTTTTAAAGAATGATGAGAAAAATCATGAGCCTTCGTTTGAACACAGACTTCAGAGAAAATATCGCATAAGTTAATAACTTGATTTTAAGCTTTTCGTACGTTAAACAAACGATTTTTCGAAGAAAAATAATAATAAAAATAATGTATTAATATTCTTTGAAAGAATACGAACAGTATTCGACTTAAACTTAAACACTTCTTTCAATCTATTCGAAGTATTTTATCCTATTACGAGATATTAAAAGGAGGGAAAAGTTTAGGTAGTAATAATAGTATTGTATTATAATTGAGGATGTGATAAAAGCAGTTCATTTTTAGTCTTATATTTCCAAATTGGGATTCATGTAAATGCTATTACAAATGGTAAACTAGTCTTTGTCCTCTTGACACAAACTATAAAATAAAAGTCAAGAACTAAACAAAGATTTCTTGATTTTATTCTCTGTCAGTTTCGAAAATCCGTTCGGTGGAGCGATGGGAAATGCCAAAAGAAATGCAAATTCAGTGACAGAAAAAATATTTGCCTAAACGTTTTTCAACGATGATTTCACTCATTTAGAAAAAGGAGAATAAAATGAATTGTTCTGAAAATGATTTTTTTTTTTATCACATTCACAATTATAGAAGAAGACGAAGGAAGAATTTATACACAAATATTGTCGGCTTGCTTTTTCGAGTTAAAATACGTCTTCTCTGAGCCTTGTCAAGACGTTGAGGATCGTCGTTCTCCACAGATTCCTATTCTTTGTAGCTCCATTAATGAAGCTCGCTAGGTAGATTATGCGTTGTTTTCCTCTGTCTCTCTTGCCTTCAATCTATCCTGTGAGTAGCAGATTTTCCGCGTCATCTTTCCTTATTACATGTCCCATAAATTTCAACTATCTCTTCCTCTTGTTAAGTATAAGTTCTGTTTCGAGTTTCCTAAAACTTCACGTGTTCGATACATTGTATTCTCAGAATCCTTCTGTATAAACATATTTCTGTTGCTTCAAACTTCTTCTTCATCTATGAGAAGATTGGTCAGCATTCACTGCTATATAGGATGACTGAATATGTATAAATACTTCATCCTCAGTGATGAGGAACATGTTAAATTTGTAAGCAATTGAATGCCAATTCTGACCCCACCTCCTCGTGTAACATTTAAGGTAGACTTTCGGTCTTTTCTGTGTAATAATTTTTATTTTCCCTTTAATAATTAAGTGGTTGGAATTATCGTGATCTGAATAGTTCTTCTTTACTTCTTGTAGTATTATAAAAGCATTACAAGCATTCTGGACAATATTATAATCTTATAAAGCTAATGAGAAACGAATCTGTAGTCACTCCAACCTTTTCCCACTGTGCTGTTTACGTAATACAAGTCCAAGAGTCATTCAAGGCAAAGGCTTACTGAATGAGGTTCTTTTATTGACATAAGAGGAGGATGTAAGTTTAGAGCGATAGGAAAAGCATCCTCTCAAGAATCTATTCCACAAAATTATAGAAAAGGTAGAACAGAATTTCTACATTTTTAAGTACTACTTTCTAAGCAGTTGGAGAGAAGCACTTCCACTTAAAGGTTTGTGGCCTTATGACAAAGCAATGGAAAAGCGAAGAGAGGATTTATTTTTGAAAACACAGACATTTCAAAGTGAGTGTCAGCTACTACTGTTATTATATATATATACAGTTGTGAACAGAATTATTCGCTTCCACTGAGTATTTGCATATTTCCTAAGGAAATGCGAATATTTGCAAGTACTTATTTTACCACAAATAGTTGATGCCGTATTTAGTTTTGAATAATTCTCACACTTATGGAAATTTTCAAATAATAATGTTCTATGTCAATAGTGACGTTTTTTTTTTGTTTTGTTTTAATTTAACATTTAATACAAACACCCTTTCAGAATGAAATAATATTAACCTGATTTAGTGCGTAAATTCCTCATTGGAGGGAGTGTACACATTCGGATACTTACCGGTCACGGGGTTCCGTCCCAGTGCTGGTGGTATCACGGCTATGTCTAGCTTGGACCGGCTCTGACTAGTTTGGACCAGCTATGACAAGCCAAGACAAGCTATGACCAGCTTAGACCATCCATGGCTAGCTTAAACCAAGTATAACTAGCGTAGACCAGCTATGACTAGATTGGACCAGCTATGACGAGCTTCGACAAGCTATGACCAGCATAGACCAGCGGCCCGAGTGTTTTCACTCGGGCCCCCACGTAAAAACTGACCTTGTGTCACAACCTGACTCAGTGGGAGGGAGTCAAGTAAATCTCAATATTAATCTGATTTTATAATATTCTAAAAGTTAATGAAGAATTCAATATGTGAGCGACACGTACCGCAATAACTCATTTGTTCCGCAAACATGAGGAAGACAGCTGAACCTGACAAGAAACTCTGGATGAAGATAGTTAATGCATACAAACAAGGTTATGGGGATAGAACACTTCCCAGGCGTTTAAATGTTCCTAGATCGAAAATCGATAGCATTATCAATAAGTATAGCGAGACATTGTATTGAGAATAACTTAATGAGTGGCAGAAAAACGGATAATTTCCAAGAGAATGGAAACTAAAATTGTTAGAGATGTCTCGAAGAATCCTCATTTAATGCGAAAGTAGATTAACAATGATATAAAGACATCAGGCGTGAATGTATTGATTAAGACAATCATTAGATGCTTTCATCGCGCAGAAGTTCGAACTTGTCGTCCATTAAAAGCTCTTTTGCATAAGGTTAAATACCTAAAAATGTAGATTATTTTATGCTAGAAGCTAGAAGATGGGAGTAAATATTGGAACCCAGTTTTATGGTCAGACTAGCAGCATGCCCGGCGTTGCCCGTGCTTGATTCAAAAATTGTATGACTCATACAGCAATCGCTATCACTTGACTTAAAATATTTTTGCAATTCCTTGCCTTTAAAGGGGTGCCCTTTGCCGCGCTGATGTTGCTACATGCCTTACTTCTTGCCTTTCTCACACTTCGGTTTTTTTCGAAGCTCTATACTAAACATTAAATCTGTTACGAAAAAGGAACTAAGCAAAATGAAACCAAAACGATCAGCTTTAAAAAAAAAAAGGACTCGTAACTAGAAAAACCGAATGAAAAAAGAATGTTAACAACAAATAAATTTTCACACCCAACCCAGTTCTGCGGAATCAGAATCAACGTTGAGTTTAAGCAAGCGAATGAGCCAATTGGAGGAAAATTTAATGCAGATTTAAATTTTTCCCATTTGTGACCAATGCAGCTATCGATTTTTTTTTTTTTTTTGCATGCTAGCATGCTAGTTAACCTTTGTGTCAGCTGTTGGCTCTCACGCTGGCCAATAGAATCTTCCTGTCTATTCGTGGCAGCCAGCTATAGGCTCTCACTCTGGCCAGTAGAAAATGGCCGCAAACTACATGAAAACTGCCGTAGAAGCATGAAAAAATCGATTATTTCCTCTATCGATGGGAGTTGGGAAATGCAAAGTCGGTCTTGGGCTTCCCACTAACTTGGAGCATGTTCATGTAAATCTTGGTGCAAATCCGTCGAAAATTGCGGCCGTGCATTCGTTACACACACACACACACACACACACACATCCTGCCTTTTATAGATAGAGATGAAACCAAACTATAATTATTTGCTCAAATGAACTCCTGTTATGTATGGAGGAAAGTGCATTCACAAACCATAAAAATACCCTCCCTACAATTAAGTACGCTTGTGGTGGCATTCTGCTCTGGGGATGTTTTGCTGCTTCTAGACAAGGTGGACTAGTGAGATTACAAAATATTATGGATAAAGAGCTGTATTTGGCTATTCTTGAAAATAATATAAAAGAAAGTGCACGAATTCTGTCTTTGGAATTTCACTGGACGTTCCAACATAACACTGACCTGAACCACACAGCAAAATTATGGTAATATCGTACCTCGCCCAAAGTCCTGACTTAAACCCCACTGAGGATTTTTGGTAAATTTGAAGAAAAATGTAAATGAAAGAAGTCCTTCGAATTTGGAGGAACTAGAAGCTGTTGTCAAGGAACGATGAAGCAAAATACCTATTAGTGTGTGTAGGGATCTTGTAAGGAAATATCAAAAACGATTAAAAGCAATAATCAAGAATAAAGTTTACACAATAGATTATTGATGCAAGCGGGCCAATAATTTTGTCCTATGTTAAAAGTTTTTTTTTGCTGTTTTTGTATCCTTGTTTGACGTTAAAATAAAAATTTTGTGGATACCACTGAACATTCTTTCGAATCCATTCTGTTATCATTTGTGAAAAAAATACACATGAAGTTTCCATTAAAATTTGCGGTATTACAGCTTTATTTTTAATTATGAAACGAGGGTGAATAATTCTGTCCACAACAGTATATGTTACAGTCAAATGTTTGTGTCTCCTGAAGCTATTGTGGTATAAAACTACTACGGCACAAATGAATCCTGAGACTGCCCTAAAAACTTATTACCTGAGATAATTATGCCTCACTGTTGTAGCTCTCTGCCACCGAAGTGAATAATTAACTAGTACAATAAATTCACATGCTAACTACAATAAATTCATATGCTATCTACAAGAACCTCACAATGAGTTCAGATGCTAACTGCAATGCAATCAATCTAGAAACATTTTGTATAAAACGTATCTGGTAGTGTCTTCTTGTAAACAACTTTACTTAAATATTGCATAAAGCCTTTAACTGTTTCTTCTTAAGTACATCTAGATGTTCAGAATTTAATTCTGTTCATTCAGTCGCCCTCAGCTTAAAAACATTTTCGTCAAATCCTATTTGCATTAATTTAGAAGAGGAAATAACTACTTCAGAATCGTTGCATCAATTTCCTTTTGCGACCAACCGGTTATTTTTCTCTCCTGAATTTAAGTGTGAAATACTCCAAAATCTTTCTTTTCATTCTCGTCTCATATATATTTGTTGAATTACGTAATACGTTGTGGTTGAGGATAAAATCGTCTCCTGAATTACTAAAATAAAATAAAAAAAACCTTTGTCAATAAAATGATTAACCTGAGACAGGAGGAATACGCATGTATTTTCATGTCTTGGATATATATATATATTTTCACTACCCTTGATGATCAGAGCTTGTCGGCTGATCGATCTAACTCCGCAGCCCAGTGAAGAAAACTGCCTGGTCACATTCAGTGCCTCAAAGACTAAACGAGGTACATTTTACCATCAGCGATCAGACCCAGAACTTTCACAAATCGTGTTCAACAGATGTTCCTTCAGAAAGGTCCCGTGCCTTGAGCACGTATTGAGCGTGAACCGAGACCTCAAGTGAAACTCATACATAGAATCCATCGCTAAAGAGGCTGGAACAATGATCCGTTCCCTGGACCGTTCCAGTTAGTACCTGACTCTT
This sequence comes from Acanthosepion lycidas, assembly GCA_963932145.1. Taxonomy (NCBI): domain Eukaryota; kingdom Metazoa; phylum Mollusca; class Cephalopoda; order Sepiida; family Sepiidae; genus Acanthosepion; species Acanthosepion lycidas. The sequence continues at coordinate 86,722,586 of OZ010588.1, read as the reverse complement.
CCCGCTAACTTTTATTAGGTTGGTGCAAAAATAATGTCGTTTTCTCACATATGTTACTATGTGAGAAAATGACATTATTTTTGCACCAAGCTAATACCTTTTACAATAACCAGATCAGGCTTCGAATGTATCACTGCTGCCATATATATATATATATATATATATATATATATATATATATATATATATATATATATATATATAGGCGGGAGACGTCCAATCTTCACAGTCCATTCTCGATAGAGTCCAAAAGCGTTTCCTTGTCGGCGACGAATTACTTTCCACTCTGCAACCGCAGTCGTACATACGAGATGTCACATGAGTCTCATTTGCTCAAACATTATTTCTATAGAGAGTGTTCAGTTTGAACTACACTCCTTAGTTCCATTATTACTACCCTCACGGTTAAAACTCGCCATGCCACGTACATTTTCTTCGCATTTCCCTTGTGAGATGTAAGTTCCACTCAAGCAACGCCATCCCAGGAACCCTTCCCTTATGGAACCAACTCCCAAGAGGCTGCCGCCGATCACTACTATCTTAACCTGTTCATATTTATGGCTAACCGTTATCTTCCACACATATCTACACAAGCTGTACCTCTTACTCTGTAACAATCTACCTTAAATGACCCCAAGGCCTTGAACAGGATGAACAGCACTGTAAAAACCAAGCAAATCTCGTCGTAATTTAACAATCACGACAGGGTTATAAGAAATGACTATGGATTATGTCATTGCTTCATCTCTCTATCTTAATAAAAGTTTTTCTCAAAATACTGACTCTTCCAGCTATAGTTTTTTCTGAAGCACTTCGAATCCAAGATTTAACCGACCATTTTTTTTAAATTTTGACTGTCACAATTCCAGGGAAAACTTCAACTCTATTAAGCAACCACAATCTTATATTTCAAATCTTGATACATTTCCCCTTCTAATTTCTGATATTAACTACACTAAGGTCTCGTAGTAATACTCTTTCAGCGTACAGTACTTCTTGCTTTAAGTACATTATCACATTGCATTGTGAAGGTTTTCACTACTGCAAGTGCTTTATGTTCATACAACTTTCTTGTTCTCTCCAGTTTGTATTAGGTTGGTGCAAAAATAATGACGTAAGAATGTCTTTTTTTGACGTTAAAAAATACGTCAAAAAATGACATTATTACGTCATTATTTTTGCACCAACCTAATATTTACCATACCGAATCCAATATACAAAACGCGCTATATTGTCATATCTCCGTTTGTGCTCTCGTTGCGTCAACATGCCGCATTCAATTACTATGTAATTCAAATTCCTCTCTGTTTTTCTACAGATTCTACACCGTATATAATCCATAGTTCTTCAACGTAATATTTGGCATATTTGGTTCTCAAGACTTACACTTGTCTAGCATCATAAAAGACATTCAATATTTTATTCCTCCTTTCAATTTTTCTTTCATCATCCATATCGATGTTTCCATTTTATCAAATGTCCTCTCACTATATTCCTTAACAATATCCATGAGAAACTGTCCACGCATCACTTTCACTTTCTAGATTATTTTCGCTAATTCTTCCTTGTTGACTCAACCTCCTGTTTCCATTATTCCAGCTACCTTTGTAGCAACCAGGGAATAATTCACCGTTCACCATTCTTCCTCAAACACTACCGTAAAATTCCAACGACAATCTTCGCATCATATCAAAACTATTCCAACTTTGTATCATTGTAGGTAAAGCCCGGATAAATCATTTTTGGATACAACTCTTAGAACATTGTCATCTTCTTCCTTGTTCTGTTGTCCGTCTGTCTAATTCCTCTTTTTTTTATATTTCCATAGGCCAGCCCCTTATCAGGGAACTGATGTAGCTCAAATATTTATGGATAAACTTTTAAACCTTCCACTCTGCATTAAACCCAGTTGTCTTAAATATTTTTTTCCAAATACTTCTTTTCATTTATTTTGTCCACCATTAACATAACCAAGTACATATAGATATTGATCTCAATATATTTCACGACCTACCAACCATAATTCTTAATTCCTCATTGTAATACCAGTAACCCAACTTTTTACTCCAAGGTTACCAAAGATGTCATGAAATTTATCCTTATTATTTTATATTTTCTCAGATAAGATCTTAATATCTGCTTATTAATGCATTGATAACAAGTAGTCTTAGGTATCATGCAATTCTCCTCTGACTCTAATTATTTTTCACACGTCGTATTATTTGTCGTGTCTAAGAGTTTTCCTTTTTGCAACAATTTTCTTTATCCAGGTTTCTATTCTTTCCGTTAAAGTACCAAGTTCACCAATGAAAACTGGTATGATTTTAACCATATTCAAATTCCTTGCCTTGCGAGTACAAATTTCAATGGGTCATAGGTCATTACTTTCACTTCTTACCCTTGCTGTATCCGTGGATCAAAAGGACACCATGGATCAACGATTAACTCTCCTTTTTCTATTCTATCTTCAACCAATGCCCTGTTCCTCGTTATCATTGTTATGTTTTTTTTTTCCTTTGATTTCTGTTATATAGTCATTTCCTTCTGGGTCCCAACCAGAGACCTAAGGTTAGAAGTGGCATTGTGACGATTTCACTAAGTATTTTTGTAAGTAAAAATTACAAAAATATGCGACTACAAAAATTTCGATGTCTGGCTGATTAGTTTTCATTCTTTTGATTTTGTGCATTGTAAAATTCTATAAAATTGTTACATATACTATGTTTGTAAGCTTGCATCGGTGGTATTAATACCAGCTTTTTGCAGTTTCCTTTCCTTAAGAGTTGCAGATTATCCAGGGCAGATATTGACCCACACTGTCGCGCTGAGTTTTATATTCAGTCGGTGCTAATACCGTGAAACCCGATACAAGATGATCAATTGTTTCTGGGTATTCAATTCAGAATCTACATTTCCGGTTATTATTATTATTATTATTTACCCGTATCCTCTGTCTGGGAAAATCCTTCATCTCTTCCTTATATTCTCGCGGTGCAGTTAAATACTCAATAAACATCAGTATTCAGAGTCAAACATGAAATCGTTCCTTGGATGTATTTAAAAATCCTATTTTCGAACTAAAAGTAATATTAGTCATTTTTGTCCCGGCATAAGAGATTGCCTGTCCAACTGTCTCGGATGTTGTGAAGAGATAAGCTAAGGCAGTTAATTTCGATTTATGATTACCAGTTATCCTCGAAGACCCCAAGTCATTTTCCTCACTCTTTCTTTGATTTTAACCTGTGGAAGCCAAAGAGAACATACACTCTCTGGCGAAACGGGTCGTTAATAAATTTTTCCACTTTGTCTCATCATCTTCAGTTTTGTTTCGAATACTATTATACATCTGTTATATTGGAAGAAAGTGTCGCCGCCGACACTTGAGTTTGAACTTAGATCGCCAGTGAGTAAACACAGGCGATCCCATTTTTGAATTAAGTGGATCACGTGACCATGGGAGAAACGCGTATGTAGTAAGCTGCGTGACGTCTAAACGATCGCAGTTCTATTCTATCCTCTATTACTATTCGGATCGCTATTTCTATTCTATCCTCTATTATTATACGAAACTCTATTCTCTACTCTATTCACTATATTATTTCTCTATTCAAATTATTATACGGTGATTACTTTCAAGCGAGTATTATCGAGCAAGTACTATTAGTGTGAGTGATATTCGAAGGGCCTGTCAGCAGTATTGTTCAACGGCGTTACTATAGTTTTATCTGCTATTACAAAGTCTCTACTACAACTAGGATTACGAAAGTGACGAGTATTCGTTTACATTACAAAAGTGGCAACGCGTGTTCGTTGACATCACAAAAACATCCTACAAACACCAATTCATTAAGTAAAATTCAAAGAAATATATTTCAGTAAATTTCCATCAGTAGACTTAGAAGCTGCAGTTTGTGTAAGCTGCACACTTTTGCACTAAACGAGTAGAAAATCACTTTTGCATTTACGTCATCACCTAGATTAAAAAAAGCACTGGACAAATCATTCAGATATCTTGGAGAAGTCCTACAAGACGAACGAACATAGATGATACGTATAAACAGAAATGGTTTGTTGTTTTTAAGGGATTCTAAAACAGCCCCACGTTTGGTAAATTCAACAAATGAATAAAATTATCTTATGCAATGTATCCATATGGAATTAATACTATTATCCTAAATATTGTCGAAGCCCTTCAGTTGGACGAACTATGGTTCCAGATGCACGCATATATTTGCAGCTGATCAACACAATGTGCTTAAAAAATGGAAAAAAAAATGTATCCTCGGCATCATTTTTCTGATTATACAATTTAAAAAAAAATTATTTGTGTCGTTAATCTTGGGTCACTGCCTCTAAAGCCACAAAACTATTTTGAAATGTTTGGCTCAATAGAAGAATTTGAAAACAACAGTCAGTGGTAAATTGAAAAAGATTTTATCACCATGATAAGCAAAAGGCTATTAAGAGATTCTCCAGGTACGAGGTAAATGCGGCATTGTTTATATCTATTTACTGAATCCGTACATGTCTTATTGCCATCGTTAGTTCTGTATTTTTCGCACTTCTTCCTTCTTGCATATTTTTGTGACTCATTTTTTTTTTTTTTTTTTTTTTTTTACAAAGACGGATTAAAGTCTTAGTATTTATAAATTCATCAAAACAGTTATGTGCAAGCGTTATACACGCTTAGGCGATCATGTATCTTTCGATATATGACTGACGAAGCAGATTCTTCCCGCAGTAGGTTGCCATTTCTTTCTGTGGTAGACCAGTTGCTATCCAAAGCTACAGAACTGAGTCTGTCCTACTAATTACCCAAAACTGAGGTGAGGGGAGAAGAAGAAGATTTATAACATTCCCAAGGGTATTAGTACGTAAATGAATTTAATGGATTCAACTGGAATTCGAAATCGCCTTCCTCAATCCGAGCCTCGAGTACTTTGCCGATTAAAAGTAAGTTACTAATAGTACGATAATTTGAGGGTTCAGTGTGTTCACCATTGTTCTTAAAACAGGGACTACTGAAGAAGACATCCAACAAACTGGAAAACAGGTAGAAGGAATCAGAAATACATTTGTTTTCAAGTTTGGGGAGAACAGGAGTCAGCTCAAGGGAACATTTCTTTCGGACGGTGGCAGGATACCCGCTTGCTTTGTTAGGATCTAATTTAGAAAATATGCCTGACCCAAGTTTTTGCTGATATTTCGGAAACGGCAAGAAAGATATATTAATAGTTTGTTTTTATTTTTGTTTTGGTTTTTTATGATGAATTCATCAGAAAAATGGCTTAAACAATTTCTGATTAGATGCCAAGTTAGAAGAAATATTTATACATAGAAACAAAGAACATTTTTCTTGGTAAAATTTATTTCTTTTAATTTTCAATATTGTTATTCTTAAGAATTTCTTTTTGATAAACATTTTATTTATTTTCAAACCTGTTCTTTGTTAACTAACAATACACCTTTGTACAGAACCGTTTGTGTTTCCTTAAAGGATTTGTCATTTTCTTTTTTTTTTTTTTTTTTTTGTAGAAAAAAAAAGACATATTTATACAGGGTGCGGCAGAATTAACTCCCATATTTTTAAACGGTCACCTGTATGGTGCTATGCAATTTAGAGAAGTGTCTTCCTCTTGCTAATGTTTTACTATTTTTGCAGATAACATCATGGCTTGAACAGATGTACTCACTGTGATTGCTGTTGAAACGTTTTTTTAAGAGTTCTGAATCTGTAATTTGAACGTAGATATCTTTTCGTGCTCATTTCATGTTACAACGGAATGATGCTGTTCCGGATAGAAAATCGACACTGCTATGGGTTGAAAAATTCAGGACCAAAGCTTCAGCACTTAAAAGAAAGTCACCTGTAAAATTTGAAGCGCTCGAACTTTCGGCTGATGGGAAACTTTAGACATAGTTTACAACAGTGTATGGCGAATAGAGGTCACTATTTGGAGGAAGTCATTTTAAAACCAAATGAATAAAAACTACATCCCTTTGTTTAAACAACAGTGAAATAATTTACCAGTTACTTTTTGTCAACCTTTAAAATGCAGCACGTATTTCTGCTGAGAATTGCACAACGAGAGACGGAAATAAATTCTCTTAAAATCACACATAATCTACAGAATAATAAAATCCTTTACAATCGATTTATTCCAATGATTAATAATCCATACCAATATTACGTATTACTTATACAATACTAATTTGCAAATGTCTCTGTTTAATTCCTTGCTGTATTAGTCTTAAAATAAAATCACATCGATTTTCTTTCCATTTTCAAATGCAAATCAATATAAATCATATAATGACGAATTAACGATTTAAATGAATCCGACTTTTTATAAATACGCTATTTAATTCAAATAATCTATCTGGAAATAATGATTGAGCACAATGCATGCTCGTATGAGATAATATTAAGATTTTATTTGCGCTTTCGATCTTTTTACATCATTTGATGTGCGTCATATTTCAATATGCTCACGCAGTTTTAGAAACGAAACTGTAAATATTCGATTTTATACGCGCTAATGAGGTAATTAAATGATCATTCTCAATCGAATATCGAATATAATATTTTTATATCGACATTTAATGACAAGAGATTTATTTATTGTCTACCTTTTAAAGTTATTCGAGCAAAATAAATTAAAACACATTGTCAAAAGACAAGAATCAGTCAGTTATGTGCCACGCTTAGGCGATCATGTATTTTTCGACACATGACTGACTAGGTAGATTTTTCCCAGCACTTTTTTAGATCAGTTGCCATCCAAGGCTATAGAACCCGGTCTGTCCTGCTATATACCCATAGCTGTCGAGAAGAAGAAGAGGATTCATTTAAAATAGAACAAAAATTGAAATTGATGAATAAAAAATACCTCTTCTAAAATAAATGGAAACTTTACAAAAATTTTCTTTTTTAATTTGTTTCATGAACCTACAACAGTAGTGTTTTTGGCAGGGAATGACGCCGTTATTTCAGTTCTCCATCTTTGATAGTTCTGGCGTAAATCCGACAGCAAATTTGAAACATGAACGATATTTTACGATGTGTAAATATTTTAACAAGAAATCGATTCATTTTCAACGGTAATTTGTTTTCAGATAATATTGCCTTCTCCTTTTTCCTAAATTTGAATTAAAAAAATTGAATTTTGACCAGTCGGAAAAGATAACGAAAATATGTACAATTAATATTTTTTAAGGAAATCATTAAGTAAATTATTGCATGAGACAAAATTCAAAAGGTTTTTCACTGTTTAAATTTTATCTTAAACAATTGACAAGAATGTTAAATCGTTGATGAAAACCCGAATTCATACGGCATATTTATTTTTAATCATTTCACCCCAAGCAAAGTAATAAAGACACTACGACGCAAAGGGTTAGTTAGCGCGGAAGAATATGATAAAAAGATAAATATTATTAAGGAGAGAGAACATTAAAAAAACAGGAATTCAAGAATTGACATTGCACCTATATTTGTAAACATCAAAGTTGACTATAAAGCCTGAAACCGTAAGAGAATTCATCAAGCAAGAACTACGAGAGAATAAACTGTTAGCATATAACTTACGGTTACATCTAGCCATTTCAAATGTAAAATGATAAAATATTGCTGCCAATTTAGTAGCTCACTTAAATTTATAAAGTCCAGGTATCAAAGATGGCAGCTCACCAGAACAATTACCATGAAAACTTTTATAAGAAAAAAAAAGCACAGGTATGCTAAGTTATGGTGGTTGGAAAGTGAGGAGTATCAAGATGCCTAGTTAGAACCGATAAATTTGCAGAATCTCTTTTGTATTTTATCTAAAACGTCTAAATACCTAGCATAGGTACCAAACCAGATGTGGCAGCAATAGTCTAATCATGGACGAATGGCAGAATTAAAAATGTGTAAGTTACGTGCTATCTAGAAAGATTCTCTCATATATATATATATATATATATATATATATATATATATATATATATATATATATATATATATATATATATATATATATATAGGCTGTCTCATGCTAGACGCAACTGTCAGGCCTGACGACTGCGTCCAAAATGAAATAGCCTGTCGCCTCTGAGTGTTGATTCGATGTTCACTTTTATATTTACATACGCTCTATCTCTGATACTGAGCACTTTATCCTATAAATATACCACGCCTTAAAATGTTGTTTTTGTCAAGTTTGGCGTCGTTTTCATTATGCTATGCTCTTTTTTTAGCTATGCTAGCCCAACCATCGTCAACTCAATTTCACACAAAAAGTTATGATTTTAAAGCACGTTTCAATTTTGTGACGAGCTGAAATAGATTCCACAGGCCGATAAAACAATAAGTTAAATTGACTATGGCGAGATTCGAACTCGGATATTATAGTTAGAAAGTAAATGTCCTAACCCCTAGGCTACACGTCAATAACATATATATATATTCAAGTTTAAAAAACAAGAAAAATTATCTCTATTATGTTTTAATAAGGCTTTCTTGTTAGTAGATATATATTAATATTCAAGGTTTGGATTAAATATACACATTTCGTGTTAGCTCTTGTGTAAGTACCAAGCTTTTGAATACTTTTTGTCAACATAAAGAAAAAATCAAATAAATTCAAAGTTCATCTAGTAGCTTATAACTTTCGAATCATTTTTAATTTTAAATGTTACTTTTGAGTTTAAAAGTGAGATTTTGTATGATTGTGACGTAGTGTGGATTTTAACAATGCATATATATATATATATATATATATATATATATATATATATATATATATATATATATATATATATATATTCAACCAAAACACAATACAGGGAGTCAAAAATGGAACAAAAAAATAAATGTGGGATTTTATGACATCATTATATCCTACACTTTTGAAAACCCCAAAACGACATTCATAATAAATAAAAAATTAAACGGCATGTCCAAAAATGTGATTTATGTACTTAAATGCACAAAATGCAAGAAGTCATATATAGGTATCAGTCAACAACTGAACAACAGGGTCTCCCTACATAAAAGCAAAATAAAATTATCAGACAACAAAAATTTCTTTGTATCAAAACACAAATACAAATGTAACCAGGGAAAATTTAAAATTATGCCAATATATACAACAGACAATTATTCTTACCTACAAATAGAAGAAAATAACTTCATAAACAAATTTAAACCAGAACTAAATAGAACAAAACCCCACACGCAAAAGCACACAAAATGCACACATAATGGCCAAATACAGTGATCAAACCACTCACACACATGCACGCACGCTTACATGCGGGTGTTTGTGTGACACGAATGTGTATATATATGCACATATTGACAAAAGCAGAACTACTCACAGGCACGCACACAAACACCACACAACTTAGGAAGTATGTGTGTAAGTGTGTACGTATGTATGTGTATGTATACTGATTCCATGTAACTTGGGAAGTATGTGTATGTACGTATGCGTGTATGTGTGAGTGTGTGTGTATGTACTGATTCCTTGTAATGGGACGGTGTGTGTGTGTGTGTGTGTGTGTGTGTGTGTGTACAGATGAATTCACTGATTCCTCGTAGTGAGACAGTGTGTATGTATGGAGAGGGGTTATACACATATATACACGCATGCTGACAAAAACACAGGAAAATGGAAATAGATCTAAGAACACACAGGGGTCATTAAATGATAAGAATGCCGATAACTACTCCACTTCTCGGACCAATCTTATATAATATAAAAAGGCTCAAACACTATGGTAATAATTCTTTACATTAGAATCGTAATAACGATCCAATTCATCAGACCTACAAATTCAAAAAGACTGCCATTTGTATTTGTAGGTCTGATGAATAGGGCCATGATTACGATTCCAATATAATAGATTATAGCCATGGAATATTAGTGTTTGAGCCTTTTATATTATATTCTTGCTCTGTCCTGGACATTGAGCTCTACCTGGATTCTATCCTCTTGGAAATTTATATATATATATATATATATATTGACCACTAATATTATCAATATATATATATATATATATATATATATATATATATATATATATATGTGTGCGTGTGTATATATATATATATATATATATATATATATATATATATATATATATATATATATATATATATATATATATATATATTAAATCAAAATCGGCAAAACGTTTTATTCAGTACACCAGACAACGAATGTCTGTTAAGGATATTGTTGAATATCTCGTAGTGTCCAACTTAATTAAATTGTATTTAATGTTCCGGATACTGTCATTGTTGTTGTTGTTGTGTTTTTGTTCTTTTTTTTTTTTTTTTTTTTTACTGTAGCTAATAGACCGTTTGTAAATGTTCTGGAATCAGAAATACACTTCATTTGACATGCTATTGTGGTAGAAAAGGTTGGGTTTTTTTATATGGCTAAACATAACCTTTACCGGAATGGTCTCTGATCTGGATATTGAAAGTTTTGAGTAGCATATAACCACCTCTTAATTGCTGATATTCCCGGTCCACCCTGACTCGAGGGGATAGTACCTGTTAGGGTCGCAGCTGTGGGCAAATAGTGAATCAGCAAACAAAATCAAAATGTTTTTTATAGTAAAATTACCATCAATACATTTTTTATAAAAAATTACCAACAATAATTTTTGTAGTGAAATTACCAGCAATACGTTTTTATTAAAAGAAATATTACCAACAATACAATTTATCGTAGAATTATAACAATATATTTTAAAATAAAATAACCAATACATGTTTATAGAAAAATGGTAATCGGTCAGTCAGTTATGTACCATACGTAATACACGCTTAGGCAATCATATATCTTTCCATACATGACTGTTGAGGCAGATTTTTCCCGCAGTAGCTTGCCATTTCTTCCTGCGGTAGATCAGTTGCCATCCAAGGCTATAGAAATCGGTCTGTCCTGCTATTTATCCAAAGCTGGGAGGAGAAGACGTGAATTCGTACCTTTTCCCAAGTGTATTAGCATGTAATGGATTCGACTGGAATTTGAACTCAGCTCTCCGAATTCTCAATCCGAGCTCGCTATCTATTACTCCACCATGCCTCCATAAAAGATCTTATTTGTCAAAAGCTTTTTAACACTTACGCCCCAGGATGTTAAGCTTGTGGATGGTTGGTTGACGCGTTTTGATGTGAAGAGTCTAATGTTTTTTAATCGTTTTTTTTCTTCATTGATTTGATAGTATGCCATTGTAATTTCGTTTGGTCGTAATTGAAAACGCGCTTAGGATTTGTAATTTTATATATGGATACTTTGCAGTGAGAGAGAATGGGTTAATATTTTCGGGAAAAAATTTTGGTATGAAAAGTATGTGTACCTGTTTTTTGTTTTTTAAAATTATCGCCAGGGACAATGTTCCGATAGAATTTCTATACAACATTAGTCTTATGCAATGTTTTTTCCCCTTTCTGTTGAGAAATCGTGTGTAATAACAACCAGGGCAATCAAATTCAGCTACCCTTATTTTATCTGAACAAATTAAAGGTGAAAATGACTTAGACATTTTTTTTACTAGCAGACAATCTATTCAACTAATTTTATTACAAAATAACTTAGCATGATACTCGTAATTATATTTCAGTCGTGATATAGGTTAGAAACCTGATCGTGAAAATTGTGCTAACCAAGTCCACTAAGATTGTATTCGTAAATTTACTTTGAAACTTAGTAGTATACATTTATTTTACAATTTCACATACAAAACGAATTTAAAAAAAAACATAAACTTACATGCACAACGTTTGATCTCGATGATTTAAATCAAATCCCACGTAAATTAATCACCTGAAGATACCCAGAAACAGGTGAAATATGGCATTAAATACTGAACAGAACCCACAATGCAATCGACATAAATCAGTTTAACTCTATTGTATCATAGGTTCTGTTCAATTCAAATCACTTGTAGTCAGAATTCAGTTTGCATCCAAATTATTTAGTAACCTGATCGCCAAGCGAAGGAAATTAGTGAACATTAAGACTGTCGTTGTAGATATCGTCAACTCTTTTCCGGTTCCTAACACTGAAATCGGAAAGCGTATTGGGATAGCGAAGGAAGCATTCTCAAAACTAAGCAGAATACTAAGAAAAGAAAAGAATATGAAACAGCCATATGATATCTATCTTCCTGTATGGCAATGAGTGCTGGACAATCACCCCAAAGATGAAGAGGAGACATGAAGCAACAGAAGTGCGGTCCCACAGAAGGATGCTGAGGATACCGCGGACCGAATATGTGAGTAACGACGACGTTATAGAGAAAATGGGAACAAAAAAGAAACTGATATTTAACACCAAGGAGAGACATTTGGGGTTTCTGGGTCATATAATTAAAAAGGAAGTCTTGGAAAATCTGGATCTGAGTTGAAAAAGTTGCATAACATACATAAATAGATAACAGACAGGGCTTAAGAGGAAATAACAAAAAAGCAAATCTTATTAGGAGCTACAAGGAACGGGAAGTTGTGGAGAGCCATGAATGCCTAAACCTTGAGGGATTACGGCACATACAGAAGAAGCCTGCCATAGTTTTTGAGCGATGATCAAACTCTCAGTTGTGCCCGTAACAAACTTTTTTTTCTTCTGCTTTATTTTCTCAAATTCCATAAGCGGGTCAGGGGTCAAATCAAAAACTGAATCATTTTGCATATGGTTCTGTAATAAAATCAAAGAACGAAATCTTGAAGACAATTTAAATTCCAGTTAGTTTTTCTTTCGCTTTATTTTTCATTTAGTTTCCTTTCTTTACACATCAACACTAAGTATTTCCAACTCTACGATTATAAAAGGGAGGAATGTGTGTGGCCTTGATCTTTCAATATCAGAAACATCCATCTAATCCGTTTAACGTCACTTGGATAAAGACAGAGACACGAAACGCAATATTCAAACCCAAGCTGAAAGAAAAAGATCGGCTTTTGACTTGTTCGAACTATCGATTAGCGAGGATTCCTCCGAATATCAGCAGTATAGCCTTTAATTCTTGTGGCTAGCAGAGATTTATTCGACAAACAGAATCCTAACCGATTAGAACCGATAAGTCTCTTAGCATATAAACACATTAATCAAGTCTTGACAGTTTGTCTCTCCCTAACGTCGGGGATATTGTTTAAAGAACAGATAGTCACCAAAAAATTTGACCAAACTCAAAAACTTATCAATTTGAAGAGTTGTCTAAGGTTTAAACAACAACTCCTTAGAATTTTCGATCAATCAGATTTTTCATTTTTGCCATTGTTGCATTTTATCATTCTGTAAAACCCTGACTAATCTTTCATTTAGAGTTTGTTTCCACTCTGTCAACTGGGGCTTTAGAATATGTCGACTGCCTCTCTGCAGATGGGCAAGAAAATGAAGCGTCCTTGGTATGACGATAAACTACATCCGGCAGTAAGGCCTCTGATCAGGAGGTTTTGAAGAGCTTGGAACCACCTCTTAATTGCTGGTGTTCCCAGATCCCCCCTGACTCGGAGTGGTAGCACCTGTCAGGGTCCCAGCTATGGGCAAATAATTAACGCGCAAACTGGGATCAAACACTACAAAAGTACAAAAATATGTTTTAATACCAGAAATACATGTTTGGGGAAAATTATTACCAGCTATACATTATTATCAGCAATACATTTTTATAAGAAATTACTAGAAAGACATTTTTAGAGAAAAAAAAATTATTACCAGCAATGCATTTTTGAAGAAAATATTACCAGTAACGCATTTTTGAAATAAAATGTTGCAAGCAATAAAAATCTTGTTGGCATTAAATTACCCATTGAGGTAGATATGCCATAAAACAAATCAAATCAAATCAAATCAAACCAAACCAAACCAAACCAAACCAAACCAAACCAAACCTAGTATTCTTTTATTATCTAATTGCAAATTCTTTATTAAGTTCATCATTCTTGACGTATCAAATTTTACCCTCAAAATAAAATGTTACAAGCAATAAAAATCTTGTTGGCATTAAATTACCCATTGAGTTAGATATGCCATAAAACAAATCAAACCAAACCTAGTATTTTTTTATTATCTAATTGCAAATTCTTTATTAAGTTCATCATTCTTGACGTATCAAATTTTACCCTCTAAAGAAAGTTTTATTATCCGGAATGATAATTTATGAAATATTTTTCTTATATTGAACAGGGAACTTTAAATTCTCAATCTTTTTACACACCCAGCTTTTATCTAAGTAAGAATATATCAATGACTGAGAAAGGGAGTGATTCTGAATATTTAACTAACACAGTTTGTTTTGTTTTACTGTTAGTTTGGAAATCTGTTATCAAAAGAAAATGATAGAGTTAATTCTATCAGGTACTAATATATTGCTACCGTAAAAATCATTGTCTTTTGTATACAGTAAACAAATGTTAGCTATTTTTAAGTAAAGAACCAACAGAAAGATTGATACAAAGACTTGCCGTTATATTCAACGGTAGGGATTGCCCCTGTATGTTATATATCAACATAGCTTCTCAGTAGACTGACTGAAGCAAGCCACAGATCCCTGAAGTTATACATTTGTTTTTAACCCTGTAGACTCCCCTGTGGGGTTACCTGGGAAGTTGCTTCGTAGCAAGTAGATTTATCTATCGATTAACCACTAGCTGAGTGGAGGAAGAAATAGGTTCATGCCTTTCTTATGTTGTTTATGGGAAATAAATGTAACGCCCTCGACTTGCATTTGAACTCAACTCGTCAGTTTCACTTTCAGCATCGATAAGAGTTACGCTGCCCCGTTCAGCCCGCAATCATCTATATTCGCAATTAAGTGGATTCTTTTTTTTTTTTAATAAATGCATACAAAATGGTGACCAGTTAATTACAAGAAGCTATCGAGCAGGCGACGATGTAAAAGACTGGATGAATAACGAAAATAAACTTTCGATAAACTAAGAACCAATAATTTTAAAATGCTCCAAGACAAGATATTTCTGGAATTAATTTATCGGGCTAGTTTTTTACCCTCTAAAATAAAACAATAAATGCGTAATTAAATCGTTTTACCTACAGGTAATCTCAAGAGAAACAACCTGTAGAGGTTTCAACTTCTAGCATCAAATCTATTTTTTATAAAAATCACCTCAAAGAAAAGGAATCAATAATCTGGTTGAATGAAAAGTGAAAATACTTTTTAAATTAAAATAAACTGCTAGCAGGAAAAAACATCCCATTTTATATGCAAGCACTGACATTAAAATATTGATTGTTGACTCATTTTTTTTTTATATATATATTCTAAATTGTAAGGCACGGCATGAAAGAAGAGATCGCTTTGAATTTTCGACGTTTTCACTCGAAAGGAAACAATGTATTTTTGTTTAGTTCCCCTTAAAATATTGTCTTGTGCCTTGTTTTACAATGCTATTAATCTAGTGTTTTACTGGGAGTCAAACCAAAATGCGGCTCCTCAAGAGTGATTATACTTACGTCACGTTAAATGCATGTAAATACCATTTTTAAAAGAAAAGAATAGAAAATGATGTATGATCTAAAACCGATGTTTAAAAATCTATCAAAAATCAGCTGATGGTTCGATTTCAATTAATATTTCGATACTTAATGTTATGAATAGTCAATAGTGGTCTCCCCTTGTTTTGTTATTCTCCACTTTGAGAGAGCTCTTCCTTTGAGTTATTTTTTGTGAAATTTATAGATAACGTGCAGTGAAGGACACATTATGTAATGTGACTGTTGGCGTAGGTAGAGAGCAAAATAAATGTATTCTTTAGTGTTGTGGTGTCCTCCCTCTAAGAGTCTATGTTAGACTCTTCCGCCTACTATAAATTTAGTAGGAGAGGAGGGACAGTGAACAATGAATGGATGGAGGAACAGTCAAACGGATCTGTTTGGACTGTGCTATCGAAGTCTTTGTCTTTGGCAGAGAGGAACCCGGATGAGGCTTTGCCGAAGGCTAAAGTTTCGGGGAGGTAAACATGCCCTGAACCCGTTTATGCGGGTTCTAAGGGAATATTTTTGCCCGAGCATACGGGCTCGGAGAACCCACGGTAAACTCGGCCTTGTGCCACATACATCCCTCGTGGGGGTGCTGTTAAATATTAACAGTGAATGGATGGAGCGCTGGTTTATACGATACACACTCACTAGTCGTGTTATGCTCTTCTGATGTACTTACCGTTTACTATAAGATCTAACTGCAAACCTGTTTTTTGTTATTACTTAACCATTTATTTGGTCACAACATTTAGTTTTAAAACTAATCCTAGTAGGAGGTTCTAAAAGAAGAGATGAGTTTGAAATTTCGAGAGGGAAAGATTTATTCACTGTGATAGGCAGGAAAAAACATCTTGAAGAGTGGCTCATTTTATTTTTTTTATGTTAAGCTCGTGTTTATAAATAAAAAAAAAAGCTTAGCAATGGGAAAATATCGACAGAGTGAAAACTTTCAAGTTTCAACAGAAAATGTACTTGAAAAAACAGAAAATAATAACAATTCTTTTAGAAACATAAAATGTGTCCCTCGGTTGGAGTGAAATTATTTAACTATAAGATACGAGCGTCGAAGCAAATAAATAAAAGAATTTCAAAGAACGGGCAGACAGGTACATCCTTGAGGAATCTGGAATGTAAAGTTAGAACTGAAACGGGGAACAGTTGATAAGTTGTTGCAATATATATATAAACAGACAGCATAACCCGAGTGAGCTTTGTATATATATATATATATATATATATATATATATATATATATATATATATATATATGAAGAAGAAAAGATGGCCACTGAAATGTTTAATGGTCAAAATAAAAGGTATAAAGAAGAAAATAAATGTTGAAACAGGATAAGACACGAGACAAGAATAAAAAATGAAAACTTTGCACAAAGAAGCGATGTTAGTAAAACTGAGAACAAAAATAAGAAATCTAACGACGTGATGAATTAGCATAGGATAAAACATTGCCACAAGGACCCGTCGGGTCTGGAATTTACAATGAACCTCCAAAAAATGCTATTGCTAAGGAAAGAATATGAAACGCGCATAAAGAATACTAAAGTATCAATAAAAAAAAAAATGTTGCAAAGTTGTATATCGTATGAGTCGATATGTAAATAAATAGTCGCACAAACCGAATATAGAAAACTTTATCATTAGAATTTACAGCATAAGTAACATCGCATAATTTATATTTAGTAAGTCAATTCAGACGAAACCATTTTTACACTTCGCAACTAAAATGGATATTATTTATATTACGACGACTATTTTCATGTTGTTATTACCGTAATGATTCAGCCGATGTGTACTCCGGCCTTAATCACCTGTCTACGATCCGGGTAAACTTTCTAATGAACTCTGAAGAAGGTCAGATGACCCAATGACGAAAACATAAAAGCAACAACAAAGATAACGACATTAATCCGGGTTTAAACAATATAAATAATTAATAATTTCCCATCCCAGGAATTCAGAAAAAAAATAAAATGGGTGCTACCTCGTACTGAGTTTCCATTTCTTATACGCCTTCAAAATATCCCAAAGCTTTTATAACTTATTTATCAAATTGACGCAACTGCAAATATCTCTTAGATAATTTCTATTTCAGAATGCATTCCACTGTTAAATATATAGGTTTGCAGAGTACAATGGCTAAATTGTCGCTATTTTTAATTTTTAATTTCGCGCATGCGCGTTGTTAGTTTTTGTCGACTGCAGAGTATAGAAGAGTCAGTTGGGCACCGTCTATGAGAAAAGGCGAAACATGATGCAATTCACATCACCCCTTACATCTGGCCATCTACCTCCCCTGACTGCAACACCTTTATTATTATGCGCGGGCGCAGTTGAGAAAGTCCAACAAAACTCCTTGTAACTCCAAAAATGAATTGAAGGGAAGGATTATGGCAGCATTCACCAACTAAAACAAGGATATCGTCCAGAAGACATGCAGGAAATTGTAAAGTTGTTTGGAGACCGATGTTGAAGCCAATGGTGATGTTATTGAATAAATTTACTCTTTACTATTTCAAGATATTTCTGTGTAATTTTGCTAAATATGTGTGTGAAAATGACATGTCAGTGTTATTTTCATTTTTGCTTAAATTAGACGACAATTTGTCTATCGCACACTGTACATTGTTCAATTCAATTTACATCAATCTATAGGACTTCCCAAAAAAACGAAAGTAATTTATATAGATATGTAATGAATAAAGACAAGAGTCAGTGTCGATGAAAGATATAAGACGAAGAAAGACTAGACCGTAAGAAGAAATTATTTGGAAACGGAACGGTGGTATGAAATTAAGCATTTCTCTTTAACATAATTCTTATTCATGTGCGAAATCAATTTCGAAAACTTTTCTGACAGTGTATAATAAATTAATTCAAAACAGAAAAAGGAATAAAGAGATATCTAGCATCGAGATCTCATCAAATTACAGTTGAGCGCGCTAGATATAACTGTAAATTCTAGCCTAACAGCTTCGTTTCCCGCTTGTGGAACTCTCCTTTCTTCTTCTTTCCAACCAACTTTAATCTGCAAAAAATTAAATTCAATATCAATCGCTATCTAATGTCCTCCTCATTGCTATTTCCTCCTCTTCCTGATCATTTGTAATGTTCTCGTTCCTAAATCTACCACACCCAGTAACACGTTGTGTTTTAGTGACCTTACTGCCTCATTATAAAAATATCCAACGAAGAATAGAAGAATATATTCTCCCATCACCTTGATTATAACGAAATATCAAGAGATGATGAAATCTAAGCTGATTCTAATCCAAATTTCACTAATAAAAAGAACAATTCAAATACTTAACCGCTGATGAAGATGAAGGTGATGTGGAGGTTTGGCTCCACATCACCTTCTCCTCTCGAATCAGAAAGCACCCTGAAAAGGAAACAGGAATAATATTGTTTAATTTTATCTAAATCATGTAATGATGAAAGTATTTAAACATAGAACAGCGTACAAAGTCCATAGATGGACTAAAATTACCTATAAGGTCTCTCGCAAAATTTGAATATTGCAATCTGTAAATATAATAAACATTTTAAAATATGTAGATAAATTCTTAACCAAAAACATGCATAAAATCGTGGAAGTAACTACAGGGAGAAAAAATCAGAAGCCTATGTCGACAAAAAAAAAAGTATTTCTATGAAAAGAAATCAGAATAAGGAAAATCGATTTCGTCCATTTATGCATACCGCCCTTCTACGGGGTGTCCTGTAAAAAGCTGCAAGTTTATTTTCTTCATCTCTAATTGGTCCATATTTGTGGCCCTCTAAAACCCCAGATCTGAATGTTATGGATTACCGTATCTGGAGTATACTCTTAACTCCCTTGCAAAACCGTCGTCGTGACATCGTCGATATTGATTCATTGAACTTAACTGAAGCCGAGAATGAAATACCTCTTGACACTATCGGCAAACCTACAGCCGCCTGGTTACCACGCTTACAATTCAGTGTTGAACATTCAGGCAAACATTTCGAACATCTACGTTGACTGTTCAAATTGTGTATGAATCATGATAGTGAAATACATTTAATCCTGAATCTATCGCCTTTTTTACTGGACGCCCTGTTTGATGGGCATGTCGTTAATCAACTCTGGCTACCAAGAACATTAGACTACATTTTTGTACTATAACGAAGAGTTCAAATTAACCATGCCTATTTTATTGGGAGTTAGGCATAAAAGGGTTAATATTAGGTTGGTGGAAAAATAATGACGTAATAATGTCGTTTTGTGACGTATTTTTAACGCCAAAAAACGACATTATTACTTCATTATTTTTCCACCAACCTAATATATATAAACTATGCTGTAGAAAGTGAGGAGGAAAACAGATTATCAGAATTTACGAAAATGAAATGTCAAAATAGAAAGAAAAACAATCCCATTTTGGAATCTTAAGAAAAAAATCAAGAAGAATTGCAGATATGATAAATCTGACAGAGTTACAAAAAAAGCGGATATATTCAGGGAGAAATGGACCTCCCACCAATAAGGACAAAGAATGCCATATAAGAATATATAAAATCGAAATGTCATAAAAAAAATTAAACACTCCCTGGTTTATTGAACAGGAGTAGAGGTTTGTCGCTTTTTTAATTGCGGATTGGGGCTCCAGTTCCTTGCAACGTCTACTTCAACTTTATACTTCTAAAATATCTGTCCGAACTCTAACGTTTTATAATAATTATTATGTTACTTCTCTCCCAACAGGAGTAGATAGGTTCGCGTATCGTCCGGTTCACACACCTCCCTAATATTTTGAACATGAGTATAGGTTTATACCTTGTTTAGGATTTTGTTTCTGGTTCCTTCTAAAGTCTAGTCATTCGCTTACGTCTTCCCAATCACAATAATCTTGAATTCTTCAAGTAGAGATGTAGCCATTATCCTTCCTGCATAGCCCCATGGGCTTCATTTCTGACACTTTCTTACAATCATTCAACAGCACACAGTAATGCTCTACTTTGAGTGGCTCTTGGGCCTTTTATTGGGTAAATATTAGTACAAATAATAATAATAATCCAGACTCTACACACGCACAGGTGAGACTATCATTCATGTTGTAGGGGGACAATAAACCCTTCGTGAATGCGTAAATGATCATGCAAAACAATATTATATATTAAAATCATGTTAGTATAAAAGAAATGAAATTAAACCAACAAAAGAATAAATCCACCGACATATTGTATCAATTCAGACATCACCATAATTATTAGCCACAAAATACACAGGAAAGGAAGACACTGGAACAATTAATTACTAAATATAATAATAATATCGATAATAATATATGTGGTCTCAATACATTCAAGATTTATTTTTAGCTAAATGGATTTAAGTAGTTTCCTGATATAGAACAAGTTTTATAATAAGCATCAATTAACACAGCCCCAGGAGTTGTGAAAATATTATCATCGATTTTCATCTTTTAGATTCTGATTTGAAATAATTTTCTCGATAATGAAATTTGTAAGTTGCAGTGGTGGAAAGAAATTATAATTACGTATTATAACATATAATTTCAAGTTTAAAAAAAAATCTGTTGACATGTTACTATAATATTTATTCTGCATTATTTCTTGAAACACACACACACACACATATATATATATATATATATATATATATATATATATATATATATATATGTATATATATATATATATATATATATATATATATACATATATGTATGTATGTATATATGCTGAGTGTTCCAAGAATATATATATATATATATATATATATATATATTTGTGTGCGTTGTGGGTTACAAGAATGCATACTGTGGCATGGTAATTGGGCAAAATCTTTATTAATACAGAATATATATATATGTGTGTGTGTGTGTGTGTGTGTATGCTGAGTATTCCAAGAATATATATATATATATATATATATATATATATTAGGTTGGTGCAAAAATAATGTCGTTTTCTCACATAGTAGCATATGTGAGAAAACGACATTATTTGTGCACCAACCTAATATATATGTTGACTGTTCCAAGAATGCATAATGTGGCATGGTAATTGGGCAAAAAACTTTATTAATGCAGAACAAATATTATATATATATATATATATATATATATATATATATATATATATATATATATATATATATATATATAAAATGAGTTAGACATCTTCAAACTTAGTATTTAATTTACGCATGAGTCTTGCATTTCCTTTGATATAAAATAATTACTGAGAAAAATGTTTTCAAACCTAAAAAGCGGAATAAATTATAAATAATAATGGCGGAAATTATTCGGACATATGGATTTCATATTTTATAACAGATTTTTGTATTTAGACACTGATTTTCTCGTACATGTTTCGTTAAATATGACTGGCAAGGTACATCTGCTATTTTCTATTGAATTTATCTGATATACCAATAAGATATTTCTTTTTAGTTTGTTTAATTCTCCAAATGATTGTTCTTTCTGAATTCTTTTGTCGTATCTATTAGTCATTTCTAAGGATTTTATTTTTGCTATTATAAATTGTGTGCTATTGTAGAACATACTTAAGTTGCTGAAAGATAGACTGATTCTTAACTCCCGAATATGGCCATTACATTATAGACGTGTTCTTAGCTAATATTTAATAAACGCTGTTTTTTCTTATGAAAAAGGCATCAATTATTTTTCAGGGCATATTGAAGAAAAGTGATTCAAGGAAGATAACAAATAATCTATGGCCGATGAATTTACAAAAGAGAGGGTGTCTTGGGGAATCATGATCGGCTACAGACTGAAAACTATGTTTTCAAATCAGGTATTTAACTAATTCTGAATTTTCTACCACTATACGGAGAATGAGAAGAAAGGACTAAGCATAAACTCCAAGAAGACAAAATGCATGGTCATCAGTAAAAGAAAAAGCCCGAAATGAGATTTGCAGGTCGGGAACACTAGAATCAAACAGACGCAGATGTTTAATTATCTGGGAAGCGTCTTGATAGAGGACGGTAAATGCAACACTGAGATCCGTAGATGTATTAGGATGGCCAAGAGTACATTCCAAAAGCTGGGCAGAGTATTGTGAGACAGGAACATTTCTTTGGTAAAAAAGAAAAGAATACTGAGCTGTTACGTGATATTTCTTCTTCTTTACGACAGCGAATGTTGAACGATTTCCTCAAAGATAAAGAAGAGACTCGAGGCGACGGAGATGTGGTTCTACAGAAGGATGCTAAGGATATCCTGGACCGAGATTGGGAGCAACGATGAGGTCTTAGAGAGGTTACAAACAAGAAGAAGGCTTATAATTAACATCAGAAAGAGGCAGCTAAAGTTTCTCGGACACATAATGAGGAAGGGGGTCCTGGTACTCACGGGTCAAATAGAGGGAAAGAGAGACAAAGGAAAACAGCGCGTGACATACCTGACGAACGTGAGCAGGTGGGTGAGAGGACGTGGTCTGGGTGAGGAATAAGAGAGAAGGAGCTTGCTGAGAGCTCCAAGGGATAGAGAGAGGTGGAGAGCCATGATCGCCTACGTCATGAAAGGACATGGCACATAAAAAGAAAAAGAGAGATGCATAATCCGAAGACATTTAAAGTAAATGTAAGCAACAGAAGCATATTAAATAAATGTTTATCACATGCTCAAACATTTTTACTTTTTAAAGATTTTAGCTGATATGTTTGCTTAACCACATACGAATTTACATGAATTTACATATCCAGCCACACGGAGTAATGCAATCTTAGTTTATTCCGTGTTAACTTTGCTACTGATATTATAGAGTTTGATTTTTTTTATATCCTATTTAGATGAGATGTCACTGCGTGCACTTACCACGTTTTCCCGCGTACCGTGTCAAATGTTGAATATTTCTTCACCTCTACGATTTATTCAAATAAATCTCGTCCAGTCTTCTGTCTTCTCGTCCCATTCACATTTGGCGATGTGCGTGACTTCCCTGGTTAGCTGCTGGCCGATGTAGATATACATATGTAGTACGGTCTGACATGGTTAGCTGCTTGCCAGGGTAGATATACATATATCTGATCAGGTCACAACCTTCGTTGTAATAGGTGTAGCTGCGAGTAGTAGTGAATCTGCTTCTCTGGATGAAAACCTAGATGCTGAAGAAAACCGTGACCAAGAGGATGAAAAGAAGCTTCGTTCTTTGAACGATTTTATTGGTTTGAATTTGATAATTATTTTACATAAATGTAAGTTACATCAGTTTAGCATTTAGCACATCTTAAGCAAAAGAGTAGATAGCATAAAAGTTATAGGCACCAAAAATTGAATCGATGAGCCGAGTTCAAATCCGCCTTCGTCTGCTGCGTTTATTTTGCGCCATATCGTATGTATCCATTTCTTCTTACCCTAGCTATGAATTAAAAAGTAAAGTAGAGATGCCCCTGCCCCGAGTGGCGGCCAATGATAAAAAAAAAAAAAAAAAAAAATTTTCATTCAAAATCCTGGGGAAGTCTAAGGAAACCCTTATGTTATCTTTACCAAAAACTCAATGAGATTCACAGATATAAAAAGCAAGACATGGCGAAACGTGTCCTCAATGTTCTGAAGGGACACGGAATTTAAGTATGAGATATATATATATATATAGCCTTGTAGACAAGACTATGTAGCCTTTATTGTCAGCCAGTGTATAAGAAAGAAATCTCTTTATTTAAATCCGGAGACGGCAACGGAAATTCACTTCAGTGAGATAATAAACAAAAGGAATATGTGGAAAACTTCTGAAGGGACATGAAATTTTAAAAGGCTAAAACCTGTAAATCTATAAATTATTTTTTATCTATGTGAAACTCGTTACATTGAATATTTGATGATTAAATCAGAATTATATATATATATATATATATATATATATATATATATATATATATATATAAACTTATAATATTAGTGGTTAATATATATATATATATATATATATATATATATATATATATATATATATATATATATATATATATTTATTTCCAGGGGGATAAAATCTATATACAAAACAGAGCAATAATATAATATAAAAGGCTCAAACATTAATATTTCATCGTTATAATTTATTACATTGGAATCCTAATTACCTACATCAGACCTACAAATTCAAAAATATATTTTCTGCTTTCTTTTTGAATTTGTAGTTCTGATGAATTGGATCATGATTACGATTCCTATGTAATAAATTATAACCGTGAAATATTAGTGTTTGAGCCTTATATATATATATATATAATATATATGTGAACTGGTCATGTCTTGAGAATGTCTGATGACAGGATTCCCAAGATTCTAATGTACAGCCAGTTAGATCAGGGCTACAGGAATGTAGGACGCCCATGGCTAAGATACAAAGACAACCTGAAAAGCAACTGGTCGGCAGTCAATATACCACATAACACCCTTGAGCGCTTAGCCATGGAGCGGGTAGAATGGAGGTCAACGTTTTTTAGTGGACTCAGCAATTTTCAGTCTGCTTGTCTGAATCATCTTCAAGAAGCAAGAGCAAGATCTAAAAGTTCATCCAATCTAACAGTTATCTCATCTCACAATCTTCACACTTGCTCCATATGTGGCCTCCTTTGTAAATCCCTAGTGGGTCTTAAATGCCACTTAAGATTATCGCAGACAATTTCATAACTGAATCAAGCAAGCTGTCAGATCCTCATACGTCGAAACCGACGGGAGAGTACATTAATATTACATATATATATATATATATATATATATATATATACATATATATATATATATATATATATATATATATATATATATATATATTGTGTTTATTGAATCAAAAAGCAAGCAACCGCATAAATGATCTCTTTTACTAGACAGATAAAGGGTACATAATACTGTTTTCAGAAGTAGACGAATTTAATAACTGCTCTGAAGATCAGATTATGATATTGTGTGAATCTTCTGAACGAGAAGGCTTCTAATGAATCAGCTTTCAATGTGATATTTGTGTCCCTTCATTTTTTCTTGGCCCACCATAGACACCGGAATACGCAATTCTTTGACACATTGAACAGGTTCATTTCAAGTTAACATGTGACATCGTATTGAAGAGGACCTATTTCACACAACAGATATCGGTTTTTCAATATGATGTCCTTTCTTGTCAATGCACTTGATTCATTTATGAGTGTGTAAGCACATCAATAAATCTGTGACCTAGTGACAGAAAACTTATTTTACACAAGCAGTTATTGTGGTTTAGTAATATATAACAGCTTGGATTGAGAAACCGGAGTTCGAATTCCAGTCGAATCCATTACATTCCCTTACGTGCTAATACCCATGGAAAAGTTATGAATACTCTTCTTTACCCCTCGACTATGGGTAAATACCAGAACAGACCGTGTTCTATAGCCTTGAATGGCAACCGGTCTACAGATGAAAGAAATGGCAACCTACTGCGGGAAAAAATCTGCTTCGTCAGTCAAGTATCGAAATATAAATGATCGCCTAAGCGTGTATCACGAATGGCACATAACTAATTTATTTTTCGACATAATCTCCTTCTTTGTCAATGCACTTAATTCAGTGATGAATATCTGGCTACATCAATATGTGTGCAGCCTAATATTGATAAAAATTATTTGTTTTAGACGACCACCATTTTGCAATCAAAATCTCTCTCCTTATCAAATGTTTAATTCAATTGCGAATATTAATCTAATAAATAGTATAAGGATAAAATTTGACATCTAAATCCATTTAAAAATTAAGCTACGTTCTACATAATCCTCAGTCTCAAAGTTTTCTTTTGGGAATATATCAGAGATAATATTGCCTGTGGATCTAGAGATGTGTGAACTCCATCAACTATGTCACTACGAGTGAATTCGGATGTTGTACACGAAAAGCGATACACACAAATAAAAATCGATAGATTTTTCTTTCTACATTCAATAACATGCAGTCTGGATCGTGAATGTTCTTAATTAACTTTCACTTAATCATTATCTTTTTATAACTAATGTATAAAAACTTTTGGGTTGCCCTATTTATTTTGTCACTCTCTAAGAATTAGATTTCAGATATCAAATATTAAATCAGATTAAATCTTGATTACATTAAAATCATTTAAAATGAAATATCCACTTAATCTTCTTGTACTTCAGGTCTATTATAATAATCCCTTATGAGCTGGTAATGTGTATTAACGCTGAATCATTATTCGCTTATAAATTGTTTAAGTGCGAATCTACATAAGCAATTACTTTATTTCTGTTTCGTAAAATCTCTGAGGTTATATAAATATTATGCCATATCAGAATTAACACCCTTGTTCATCTGGCTTTTGCATCATTCTAATTTCAATTTAATTATTACTAGAAATATCATCCTTTAGAAAAGTTGATCGACTTTTTTTTTCTATTAAGTAGTACTGATCATTTAATTTTCTCGTCGGATTTAATCTAAGTTAAAAACATAAAAAACAAACCACGATCTCATAGAATGGTTTAATGAATGCTATTCCAAGTCTCACACACGTACATAAAAATAACATACATATCTATCTATCTATCTATCTAATTAAATATATCCTAAAACATTCTCATTCTTTTCATATATACCTGAATCTCTCTCTCTCTCTCTCTCTCTATATATATATATATATATATATATATATATATATAAATATATATATATATATATATATATATATATATATATATAATATATATATATATATATATATATATATATATATATATATATATATATATATATATATACTAGTAATAATCTTATAAGTATAAGAAATTATACTCGTCAGGGAAACCTTCGATGTCTTTATTCGCAAATAATCAAACCAATAGCAAAGGGAAAAAAAAGGTATATAAACAAAAGAACAAAGAACATGTACGTCAACCGAAAATAATCGTCTAGCATTCAAGTCCAAAGTCCAAAGAAAAAAAAACCGATACGAGTAAGTAAATTAACTAAATAAAGTGCTCAATACGCTAAGTAGAGCAGACCTAGTTAAACCTAAAGAGCCAGAAAACCTATGAAAATTTCACCTAAGCGGATCGTCAGGGAAGCCAGTGTTCCCTGACGATCCGCTTAGGTGAAATCTTGGAAGGTTTGTCTGGCTCTTTAGGTATATATATATATATATATATATATATATATATATATATATATATATATATATATATACTGAACAATAAAAAATATTAAAAAATTAAAATCTTCAGACACACTGGGTTGTATATTAATATTCTTTAAGTTTAATTAATATTCTTTCGTTTTTATTATTATTTCTTTTAGATTCCTCGACTAGTTTCGGCCAACATGGCCATCATCAGGAGAAAAATGTTACTGCTTGCTGGTAGCAGTGAACTACAGAAATGAATGTCTTGATGCAGAAAATGAACTTTTGTCTGTAGTTTTCATTTGTTTTTTTATTTTTTTAAAATGAATTTTGGTCAGGCCTTGTATTGGTCAAACAATCTCTTTTAAGTTGTTATTTGAGATAAGAGCTGGATGGATTGATGCTGCTCTGTATTCCCATGGTCATTTTGACAGTTTTTTTTTTTTTGGGGGGGGTTCCTGGAAAGGGGATGTGTCTCTGTTAAGTGTGTGTGTGTTTTATTTGGCTCATTAGAGAGTGAGTGAGTATGATGTCTGTAAGAATGTATATTCGCGTGAGTGTGCGTTATCTTTTGGCTCATTAGGGAGTGAGTGTGTATGATGTGTGTAAGTGTGTATATACATGTGGGTGTGTGTATAAGTGTGAGGCATATATATATATATATATATATATATATATATATATATCTGTGTGTGTGTGTGTGTGTGCAGATTTCACTGAAAACGACAGTGTTGTATGTATGTTTTAAAAAACATATAAAACGGTCATAGAGTAGTTTTTAAAGCGGGGAAGAGAAGAATATAAAACGAGGACAGCGTACCATATAAAAGGATGATAGACGATCATATAACACTGGGGAATATGTATTTTATTGAATGAAACCTGAGGCTTGATTCTAGGTAATTTCGATACATTGAATACGATTTTCAACGTGGTTTGACATCATCAGCTCCTGATTCTTTTCAATAGCCTTTGTGACATTTTCCAAATTAGGACTCAAAATTAAGTCATGTATTAAAATGTTTTTTTCAAGTTTCATGAATACAAGCAGTTTAAGCTACAGTAAAATAGATTATAACGTTAAAATGACTTAAAATTAAAAAAAAAAAACATCTATGAAACTTCCCCTGCGGTAAAAGTTTTCTCTTACAAGACTTTCTAGTGTATTTCTGTTTGTTGAAGACAGATGTCTTTTCAAGCGCTAGAACTAATCAGTCATCATAAAGGAATCCCAGCAACCTTGGTACCGTTACTCCATAATTTTGATATCTTTGTGGAATCTCCGCACTTCTTGTCACTTACATCACCTAATTTACTTAGAAATTGCTCAAGATGGCTATACAAGAAATGCATTTTGCACTCATATTGCCACCTAAATTCATTGTAGTTCTTTCCACAATTTTTTTACGGTTTCTTCGTAGTTATCCACTCTATAACTGCCTAAAGATTGTTCTATTAAGTCCACAAATGAGAACCAAACATATTTCGCGTTCATCATACTTAGTATAAAACCCAGGTTGTGTGTGTGTGTGTCTGTTCGTTTATATATTGAATCGGATTTCCTACATTTTTCAACCGATTTCAACAAAACTTGACTTTTTTTGGCAGGCAGTGTTTTTTATTGTCTTGCACACTTTTTTCTTTATTTTTACATTCAGAATGCTTTAAAAATTCCATTTACATAGACTCATAACGATTGAAAACAATGTTTTTTTTTAGTTTGGGTTTGACCAATTCGTTAAAAAAAATAAATAAATAAAGCTAATTAAGACATGCGTGTCCGTCAACCTTAAACAATAATCTTTGTCAATTTTATTTTTCAGTCTTTATGATGGTCGATACTTGATCTATCTCTTACAGCTACATCCCCGGGCAACGCCGGGCTCTACTGCTAGTTTATGAAATTAGGAAAATGAATTAATTTTCTTATTTGTGAACCCCCGAAAATTTCCCCCTCGATTTTTCATAACTTAAACTAGGAAATTTTCCAGTTATATTATTTGAAACCACTTACCCATTCGTATCTAAAGATTTTACATATTGTTTAAGGAGGCTTACGTTTTATATGATGAGGCGCTAATATGATTTTATCTCTGCTCACTTACGTTTTTTTCTCCGACAGTTCTCCGATGTTCGTGCTGGCCAGATGTTTTTTGAAATAATGTGCTTCCCTGGCTCTGCTCTCTCCTAAACAAAGGTAGCGTGGATATTTATTATGCACTCCTTGATTTTGTAACAGAAAATTAGCCATTTTTAAGTCAACGCATATGATTCATTTGTGCCCCTTATATTTGATGAGATTTAAAACCTTTTCTATCTCTTCATACTTTCCTTTTAATTTTGTTGAGTGTCCATTCGGTATCGCGGCGTTTAGATTACCATTATGCAACAACACACGCTTAACACTTTTTTTGGAATTGTCTAAAAACAAACGCCAATCACTTGCATCGTAAGACTCAACCTCCATCTTCTTTAATGAACCAATTATGTCGTAGCAACATCGTAAGTTATCCTGTTCTAAAATATTTACGAAGTTCTTCCCTTTTCCTGTAAAATGAAATGTATATTTAAAGTAAGCGAGATTTTCGCTTTAAGTTTTGAAGATAAGATTTCCTGCACCTTTTTTTTTTGCGGGGGAGGGATTTAGATACCTTACAAGATCGTTTTAACTCGGCCTGGGTAAATTGTTGCGTATTGCTTTGACTTTCAAATACGCTGCAATCAAAATAAATATCTGACTACTCAGCGTGCATAACAATATTTTCAGAAACACCTTCAACTACTTTTTAAGTAGGCAGAATCTTAGATTTTGTAACTGTCTCCAGAAACGAGTCGCTTTTATATATTTTAGTTGGTTTTCTAGAATATTCTACAGAAAACAAGAACGATAGAGAAAATTGTAAAATTTTATATTCTTAGCTTAATTTACCAATCTTAAAATGGGTTAAAAATCAGAAAATTAAAAATATTTTTAGGGTGTTACATATAAGATTATACATAATACAAGAATACTATATCAATACGTATAAAAACCTAGATAAAATCTAGTTGCATAATGTGCAACTGCCAAACGAGTTAGTGCGTATTGAGAAAAAAAAAACCTTTGTAAGAATAGGACGAACGGGGAGATGTGTTGAGCAACATTAGGACCTAATAGAACAAAACCGAGTAAAAATTGAGCACACCCAAATTACATAAAACTATCAAATATAATTCAATAGACAAACAATTGAAATTTGTTCCCAAGTGTAAAACGGGGGGGTGGGGGGAAGTATTAGATAAAACGGGGACAGAGTTGCATATAAAACGGTAATAGAGTACCGGTGGCATGTAAAGCGCGTACTGAGTAGCATGTAAAACGGGGACAGAGTAGCATGTAAAACGGGGACAGAGTAGCATGTAAAGCGCGTACTGAGTAGCATGTAAAACGGGGACAGAGTAGCATGTAAAACGGGGACAGAGTAGCATGTAAAACGGGGACAGAGTAGCATGTAAAGCGCGTACTGAGTAGCCTATAAAACGGGGACAGAGTAACATGTAAAACGGGGACAGAGTAGCATGTAAAACGGGGACAGAATATCATATAAAACCAGGATAGGGTAGCATAAAAAACGGAGACAGAGTAGCATATAAAACGATAATAAAAAGGGACATAAAACGGGAGGGGGTTGCAGCTTGTAAAACCGGGGTCAGTGTATCATATAAAAACGTGATTGACTAGCATAAAACGAGGACAGACTATAATAAAAATGATGACAGTGTAGCATAAAAATGCCACATTTTTTCATTTTGATTTTTAAAAGCGTTCTATCGATTAAAACTTGACAATATTTTTAGGGTTAAGGGAGCTTCAGACAATATTGTTTTTTATGAATTCATTGAGAAATTCGCATTATAACTTGAAGTATCCTTGTTTGTCTGACGTCATATATTTACGGATTGATTGATTATAATCGATTTATAGCTGTGATTGCCCTAAATAATCACTGTCGCAGATATTTTGGTTTAAAAGTTAAATGTCGACATCATCCGTTTCCTGTAATTAGGTTATATTCTAGATTTTATAATTACTCTCAGCGTCTAGGCTTCTCTTTATAGATTATTTTGGTATATTCTAGTCTCATCTACAATATTCTAAATCGCTTAGAAAAATCTATACTTATTTTTACTTAGGTACCTCCACGAGATCGCTAAAAAAAGCATAGCATGATGAAAAAGACGCCAAACTTGACGAAAACAAAATTTTATCGTCTAAATGTTTATGTTATTATAAAGAGGAAACATCAAAGTATTTTTTTTTAAAGACACTGACCTGAATGAGTTTATATATAGATATATGAGATAACGTAATATATTTTTATATATCAGGAACAATATTACGGAAAATGTACGACAAATGGAAACAATTTTCTTGTAACGCATTTCGTCCGATGATGTCCTGACAGATGAAACGCGTCACAAGAAACCTTTTTCTTCTTTGTCATATATTATCCCCAATACAGATATATCTATATAAATAGATATTCATTTAGATAGATAGATATTAGTTTGGTGCAATAATAATGACGTAATAATGTCGTTTTTTGTCGTTAAAAATACGTCAAAAAACGACATTATTACGTCATTATTTTGCACCAACCTAATAGATAGATAGATAGATAGATAGATAGATAGATAGATAGATAGATAGATAGATAGATAGATAATCAAGAATGCCTATTATCTGACCAAATAGTAATTTTTTACGATGAAATATTATTATGGAGAGTTAAATAAGTTATGTTGTGATGGAGAAACATGTAAAGAAATCATTATTTCTTCATTTAGTTATTTGCATAAAGTCAATAATCAATAGAGAAATATTGTCTTTTCTCTGCATTGAACCATGTCTCAAGCTGCATCAATATCTTAATTGCTATACGTTCAAAAACCGTTTCTTACGGCCATGATTGCACGAGTTGTCAGAGTGTTATATATGAATAAATGTCGCTAACGACACTTGAGTTTGAATATAGATCGCCTGAGAGCAAACATAGGCGATCCTATATTAAATAAGTAGATGACGTGATAATAAAGTAGATATATATATTGGAATTAGCGTGACATCCGAACGATCAACATTTTTTGGTCTATCCTCTATTACTATACGGATCACCATTTCTAGTCTAACCTCTATTACTAGACGGATCGCTATTCTCTACACCATTATCTATACTGATCACTATACGGATTACTATTCGGTGAATATTATTCGAGCGAGTATTATCGAGCAAGTACTATTAGTGCGAGTGTTATTCGAAGGCGTCTGACATCAGTATTGTGCAACGGCGTTACTATAGTTATATCTGCGATTATAAAATCTCTTCTACAACGAGCATTACGGAAGTGACAACGCGTATTCGTTGACATTACAAAAGTGGCATCAAGAGTTCGTTGACATCACAAAACAGAGATTATCAAATAGAGCAAATTCTGCAAGTAATAAATAAATAGATTTAAATAAAGAAGAATTTAGTTTTGCTATAAATTATTTTTAATAAAGAAAGAATAAATGAAACGGTGGAAATGTGAATATTGGTGAAGAAAGAAAGACCAACCGACTTGAAAATAATAATTCACATGCATTTGCATTGACTGCTGATAGATAAGACACTTCCCATCGCAAACACTCAAATATAAACGTGACTAATGTTTATCTATAGATTCAATTATAAATTCGACCAATACTTCCCGATAGACCCAACTATAAATCTGGCCAATGTTTTCTTACAGACTAAAGTATATGATAAACTAATCAAACAGGAAGTTAACTCTCCACAGTCCAAAATACAAATGACGAATACATGTTCGTACGCAGGCAGGCTCGGTGCATAACTTCCGCTTCTTTTAACTTAAAAAATAAAAAAAAATTCGGATCGCATATTTCAGCCAATCAGAGAACTGCCCGCCTACAAGATTGGATAACTGTAAGATTAAGCACTTGTTTCAACAAAGTGTATATAAAATAAAGTAGAATTAGCTTCAGGGTCTTTTTCCATTACTGCTACTAGAAGCCACGGTGGTCATTTCTTTGATACATCTTCAAGTACCCAACACATAGGACTTGAGCTTTTCTCAACTGACAGAAACATTCTTTTTTTCTCATACACAGAACTACAGAAATATTATACACTACTTTTCTTTCAGATTAAATACAAAAACAGAACACACGTAAACATTTTTAGCGCGTAGATCTTTACTCACTCTTCAAATATCAAATTTGTTGTAAATTTTTGTTGTATAAAATCTGTGTTATTGAATGTTATTTTCATTCTGTGTGTTCTTT
This sequence comes from Acanthosepion lycidas, assembly GCA_963932145.1. Taxonomy (NCBI): domain Eukaryota; kingdom Metazoa; phylum Mollusca; class Cephalopoda; order Sepiida; family Sepiidae; genus Acanthosepion; species Acanthosepion lycidas. The sequence goes on along the minus strand of OZ010588.1, from coordinate 86,688,629 downwards.
TAAATCTATTTGTTATGGAATTATCACAGTTGCCTTAGTTTCACAACAACCTATAGACCCAAATATAAACAAGATCAATATTTACCTACAGACTAAAGTATAAAATAGACCAGTATTTAAAGATACACTCCAATATAAATCACTAGCAGCATGTCCCGGCGTTGCCTGATTCAAAAATCGTACGACTCATACAGTAATCGCTATCAATGACTTAAAATATTTTTGCCCTTCCTTGCCTTTAAAGAGTGCCCTTTGATATGCTGATGTTGCTACATGCCTTACTTCTTGCCTATCTCACACTGCAAATTTTTTCTAAGCTCTATACTAAACATTAAATCTGTTACGAAAAATGAACACAAAACGATCAGCTTTAAAAAAGGACTCGTAACTGGAAAAACAAATGCTTTTCACACCCACCCCAGTTCTGCGGAATCAGAATCAACGTTGAGTTTAAGCAAGCGAATGATTCAATTGGAATAAAGTGCTATGCTGATTTAAATTTTTCCTACTTGTGACGAATGCAGCTATCGATTTTTTTTTGCATGCTAGCATGCTAGTTAACATTCGTGTCAGTCAGCTGTTGGCTCTCACGCTGGCCAATAGAATCTTCCTGCCTATTCGTAGCAGCCAGCTATAGGCTCACACTCTGGTCAGTAGAATATGGCCGCAAACTACATGAAAACTGCCGTAAGAGAATGAAAAAATTGATTATTTCCACTATCGATGTGAGTTGGGAAATGCAAGGTTGGTCTTGGCCTTTCCGCTAACTTAGAGCATGTGTATGTAAATTTTGGTGCAAATCCGTCGAAAATTGCGGCCGTGCATTCGTTACACACAAACACACACACAAACACACATCCTGCCTTTTATAGATAGAGATATCAGTGGTTCTCTGTAGACTGAAATATAAACCCAAACAATATTTATATATTGACTCAAATATAAACACCATTAATATTTGCATAGCGACTCAAGTATAAACCCTATCAATATTTACATATAGAATCAAGTATATACTCAACCAATGTTTACCCTCCTGGGTATGACGATAAACTACATCAGCGTCCTAGGTTGGACGATAAGCTACGTCCAACAGCATGGCCCCTGATCAGGAGGTTTTGAAGAGCGTGGAACCACCTCAATTCCTGGCGTCCCCAGGTCCACCCTGACCTGGGGTGGTAGCACCTGTTAGGGTCCCAGCTATGGGCAAATAGTTACTTGGGTAAAAATAGGTTTTGATGCCAGAAATACTATGCAATAAAAAAATATTACCAGTAATAATTTTTGAAGGAAAAATTATTATCATTTAAAAAAAATACCAGCAATACAAACAGCTATACATTCTTTGAATAAAATATTACCAGCTCTAGATTTCTTCAAGGAAAAATATTTCCAGAAATACATTTTTGAAGAAAAACATTACCAGCAAGAAAAATTTTGTCGGCATTAAATAACCCATTGATGTTGATATGCCATAAACGAAATGAAACCAAACAATGTTTGCATAGAGAATCAACTATAGATCCTATCGGTCTTTTCCTATACACTCGAGCATAATATCATGCAATATTTACCGATAGACCTAGGTATAAATCCGAGCAGCGGTTAAGCTTAAGTATAATAATAATTGCTGCCTATAGACCCAAGTAGATTAACAAAACTGCATTTCAATATTAAATAACACATGACTTGAAAAAAAAATCCACCAAACATAGGTATGCGGATGCCGTTTTTTATTATCAAAATTCACCTTTGTAAGGAAATATAATTATTTCCTGCCCGTGCCAATTTTGGTAAAGTCGTCTTCATTTTAAAACGTTTCGATCAGTTGCGAAATACAGAAAACCAAAGAGAGAAAGTGAACTTGAGAAATAATGATCAGTTTGGAATTATCTTTATTTTGTGATTTAAATATGTAGAGACTAATGTTAAAATCTATTCTTTATTACCGAATTACATGGCCTTTGTCTTGTAAGCAGACGAATGATCATTTGATCTTGATTTTCATTCAGCCTCTTGGTTAGCAGCTGTTTACATTGATATGTGATGCGACAGCATTACTTTCTTTTGTAGTATTAAGTATCTTAGATAAATGGTTATCTGGAAATAACTCTTAACATATAAACAAATCTGACAAGAAAATGCGCTACTTTAAGCATAAACGGAGATCATAATATTTACCCGTGTAGCAGTAGTTACGACTTCAAGTCAGAAATATTCAGTAAGTTTTCCGCACCCAAATGGAACATTAAAAGCAACTGCATTACGTTTGCAGTCGGGAGCTTATTTTCCAGATGTGTATTTTTGACACCATTAAACATAGTATCGAAAATGAGGTGGGTCTTATTTTTAATTGTAAACCGTTCAAATAACAAAACAAATAAGATTTAAAGGTAAGAACAAGCCTATTTAGATGTCGAAATTAGACTTTACCCAAAACTATTCATAAAAGACTGGAGGCTGATCAGTGAACATAACTATTTACTTAACGATATAGATGGATGGCTGACAACATCGAAAACAATGTTTGCACACGATTCAGGCTTCAAAGTGAATTCAGATTGTTCGTGGAGATATCGATTATTTAATGGCTGGAATCATGACGGGTTTGGTCTAGATACTTATCGTCCATATTTAGGTCATGATAAAAATCAGAATTTTACGACAATCTCCATACTTCAGCCCACGTACTAAAGGAGAACCAATGCCATTTCCTTCATATTTCAGTAAATAAATAGATAGATAAATGTAAAATATAATCTACATTAATATATTCATGAAGAAGATAATGTGTTTTTATTAATCCTACAGATTTTTTATTACTTTAAACATAGTTTTTTACTGGAGATTCGTATTTGAGTTGACGCTCTGTTTCTTTATTAAACAGCATTTTTTCGTCTATCTGCCTACATGTTGAGAAATGTTATAAAATAAACTTTCTTTGTTTTCTTTAATGAGATTGCTTTGTTTACCTTTGGATACTGAACTGTGCAGATATGAAGAAATTGGTGAGATCTATGACGTGAGTAGTTTCACTTGAAGTTCGCCTTGGCATGAAAAACTGGTTCTTTGTAGCTCAGATCTAATGTAAGTTCCTTCTACCCAAAGGGACGAAAGTTCGAATCCTTCCAGAGAGTGTAATTTTAAAGTAAAATTACACTCTATTTTCTCGAACAGAGAGACCGGTAGACAAAAATAAATAAATACACAGTATAATAAATAAACAGAGTGTATCCACTAAAAAAAAAAATATATATATATTAGGTTGGTGCAAAAATAATGACGTAATAATGTCGTTTTTGACGTATTTTTAACGTTAAAAAAACGACATTATTACGTCATTATTTTTGCACCAACCTAATATATAGTTTATGCAAAACTAGGTAATCCGTATGGGTAGACCCAAGGAGGATGATATCCAGAGAGCTCAATGTAAATTCAGAGTAAATATGTTTGAACAAAAACAGATCACTTTAAGGTTCCATGTAATAAGTTATTTCACCACAGCCCTTTTAAAGGGCTCTGGATCATCAGACTTTACTTCCAAAAGTTGAAATAAAAAAAAAATACACGCAGAAAGTGTGCGATAGATAAATTGTCTTCTAAATTATGAAAATAACAACTTACCTTTACAGACATATTTACCAAAATTACGCAAAAACATTTTGAAATATAAAAGAGTAAATTTATTGAATAAAATCGACATTGGCTTCAACCACGGCTTCCAGACGACTTCGGAATCTCTTTAAATTCCTTGGGCGGTTTAAGTTGTTGAATACTGCCATAATGTTTGCCTTCATTTCATCTTTGGTGCTACAAGGAGTTTTGGTAATCTCTCGCTCAACTACGCTCCACACATAATAATCAAGGAGGTTGTCTGGGGAGATAGGTGGTCATGTGTAAGGGGTGAGATATTGTCTGACAGCCATGACTGGGTGTACCTACTTTTATGACATGGTGCAGAGATATGTTGCCTGATATAGGGTCTTCCAGCAGAATTACCCACTCAAGGCCGTTGGTGTAGCCCTGCAAGTTGAGTCTGAGACTCTGTAGGAAGATGACTGGAGACATAACGTCGCTATCACTCCAAACATCATCATGTTGACTTCCAAATCCCCTGAACTGTACTTCGATTGACGCCCAAACACACTGAAACGTTCCTATTGGCTATTAGAGCTTCCGGTGTGAATGCCAAGCAATATTGCATGCCGTTCCAAATTTCTGGCGGAGTGAATTGGGTCATGGTGCACTTTTTTTTCATAGATGGTGGCCAAATGACCCTACTATACTATGCAGTTGACAAATTAAAAAAACAAAACAGCGCGCATGGGCGAAATTAAAAATACAACATGTCGACAATTTAGCCATCGCATTAATTTTTTATTCTGTTTTCTTAAAATTTTCCATTTGGTCGGGGTAACGGAGTGAAAAAATATTGTATTAATGTCTATTGTTCTAAATCCTTTCGGCCACTTCTTTAGACATTTTCAAGGGGTTTGCTGGTAATTGTTGTGAAAACAAATTAAACTTGCTTCATGATGTTGACCACCAAACAGGCTGCGGCGGAAGAAATGTTTACCCACCTAAACTCGAGAAACCGATTATACTAGAGTGACTGTTTATAACCATGAAAAGAGTACTGAAATGTTACGCGATATCTGTCTTCCTGTATGGCAGCGAATGCTGGATAATCTCCTCAAAGATGAAGAAGAGACTTGAAGCAACAGAAATATGGTTGTATAGAAAAATGATGAGAATGCCGTGGTCCGAATATGTGAGCAACGACGAGGTTTTAGAGAGAATGGAAACAAAAAGGTAACTTATACTTAACATTTAGAAAGGGAATGGGAAGAATATCAAAACGCCAAAGGTGACAAAGAGATACGAAGTAGTGGAGAGCGATAACTATCCACGTACTGAAGAGAAACACGCTGCACAGGAAACAGGATACGAAAACTGAATTAACTGTTAACTTTATGAAGACGAAATGCGTTGTTGTCAGCAAAAGAGACAGCCTAAGGTTCGAGGCACGTATTACCGACGTCCTAATCAGACAGGTAGCGAAATTAAATTATCTTAATAGTGAAGAAACGACTGAAAAAGTGACATATTGGGTGAGAGAAAGTTATCTTCCAGAAGTAAATTATTAAAGAATTAAGGAATAGGAAAATGTCTCTGTAAAGAGATAAAAGTGTGCTTAACCGCTTTGAAATGTGTAAACTATATCAATTGAACATTCTTGTCACAGAAAAGTGACAGACATGTTGTTCTACTGACGAATGCTGGGAATACAACGAACTGAGCATGTGACTAACGAGGAAGTTTTAAGGAGCTTAGAAATGACAATATAACCGTTAATGAAAAATCAGGAGACACCTGGTAATTCTTGATGAGGAAAGAAGGTTAGGAGAATTTCACACTAACAAGATAGGCTCAAGATAATAAATCAGGGAAAGCTGTGAATAGTATATATGAGTTTCGGGGTAACTAATAGCAGAATTAGAACCACAGACACAAAGAGGGTGGGTAAAAGAGGCAAGATTGATTTCGAGCAACAAAATTTAGGAAGTAGCGGAGAGTCATGATCGTCCAGCTCCTGAAAGTATAAGACGTATAAAAGATCTTTATATTGTCTATCAATTATCGTTTCCTTGATATTTTTTCTGAAGCCTATTATTTTAATTCCTCTGTGTGTGGCGAATGGGGGTTCACGCGCGTTATTTTCTAATAATAAAAAAGAAAAAGCCATCAACTCAATAACATTACCTGTGAACATGGCCACAATGTGCTGACTGTGTTTGGAAGACATAACATTCCTATAACTTTAGATACATACACAACACAACCCATACATTCAGTTAAAAGTAAAAATAAAATCATCCTTGATAATGGCTAAAATTATAGCCGAAAGTGCTCGGACATGCAGACCTTTTCGACAGTTTTTAAATTTTGGGTCCAGAAAAGAAAACACTAATGCGAACACAAGTATAATTAAATAAAAAGCTTAATCGTAGTACCATGTCAGTCGGCTTTAAAGAAACACGCACGCACACACGCACACACACACACACACACACACACACACACATATATATATATATATATATATATATATATGTATATATGTATTAGGTTGGTGCAAAAATAATGACGTAATAATGTCGTTATTGACGTTAAATAATACGTCAAAAAACGACATTATTACGTCATTATTTTTGCACCAACCTTATATATATGTACACACATACATATATATATATATATATATATATATATATATATATATATATATATATATATATGTGTGTGTGGGGGGGTGTCTGTCTGTCTGTGCCGAGCTTTTCGAGTAATGCAAGATTGGTACCACCGAGACCTTCATAATGCAATCACAACTAAGTTGGACTGGCCATATGGCTAGGATGAGTGATGATCGCATACCAAAAGTTCTTTTCCAGTTGTGAACTCCATATTGGTCATAGAAATTTTGGTAGACCTTGGCTCAGATATAAAGAGAAACTGAAAAGCACTCTTTCTTACGTCAGCATTCCATTTAAGAACTTTGAAGAGGTAGATATGAAGAGATCAGAGTTTCGTTCTAGCTACCATACAGGAATAATGGACAATCAAGAAGTAAGCATCAGTCGATTACATGAAACGAGAAATCAAAATAAGACATCGAACAGTGTTCTTGCTGCACGTGGATACAATACATTTTTCTGCACTGTTTGTGGTCTTTTGTGCAATTCTTGCGTCATAGGAATGCAGATAATTAGTTCGTGGTCGTCGGAAAATCATACGTGGTACTCGACGGGAGAGTCCATCATATATATATATATATATATATATATATATATATATATATATATATATATATATATATATGGGGGTGTTTGTTTGTGTGTGTTCTGATCAATTAATCATAGCCTGACTGTTATGAGCTTGACTTTGCTTGAACTATTTAATATTTATTCATGCATAATTAGATCTGTATGATCAATGACTGAGCGTTTCTATCAAGTGCATTGGCAAAAATGGTTATATTGAAAAAATATGTATTGTCACTGAGTAACGAATTTCTTGACTTATCTACATATACAGAGTCATTTTTAAGTTTTAGTTGACTCGGGATAAAATACAAGCAGGTAAACATATTTTAGGTCGACATTATATTTCAAATCCAAAATCATGCAATTTCTAGAGGCTATTTGCTTACTTTTAACGAGAGTCTAGGATAACAATATTTGTTTGCCAGACTATATGTTCGTATTAAAATGCCGAAATGGAAAACTTGATCATTACCTACTGCCTGCAGTGAATATTGCTTTATAATCCTTT
>OZ010588.1:86483794-86678794 GCA_963932145.1 Acanthosepion lycidas | reverse complement strand
TAAATCAACTATCAAGTATCTTTTCTTATAAATTTTCCAGTTTATCTTTTGTTTTACGTTTCATTCTGTGGCGGGTGATATAAATTATCTTACAAGTTTTGTTCCCACGTTTCGTGATGGCTTGGCTCATCATTATTCTAAGAGTAATTCCCACCGGGATACATTAATTTTATTTTGGGATAATAAAATCTTTTACAAATTTGGACTTTCGAAATTAAAATATTTATAAATTCAAATAAAAATAAATAATGATTTCACTATATTTAATTAGAAAGGAGAGGATATCTACCAATATTTAAAATAGACACAAATCAGATTTTACATCCGGCCGCAAGGTTTCTGATCGGTAGGTTTGAGGAGAGTGTAGCCACCTCTTAATTATTGCTGTTCCCAGGTCTACCCTGATTTTGGTTGTAGCACCTGTTAGGGTCCCAGCTATAGGCAAATAGTTAACCCCCAAAATGGGATAATATCACTATAAAAGTATAAAACTAGTTTGTTATAGTAAAGATACAAGCAATACATTTTTGAAAAAACAATATTAGCAGCAATCTATTTGACTCTCGACAAATACCTTCTTTACAAAAATACGTCAATGAAACCTGATATCCTACAAACTGGTTTCTTACAAAGGATACATATTCAATTTATACGAACCCATCCTAAAAATCTTATCAGTATTATATAACCCATTCAGGTCGATATGCCGTAAAGCAAGATAAAAAAGTAAGACAATCAGAGTTTACAAGCTAGATGGCAGCAACCTATCGTAGGTAAAGTAACTAGTTAATGTTTAAGGGTGTCTCTTCGTGGAAACATCTTTCTACAACAAGACGAAGGGTCTGCGATAACGGGCTGAAGCATACATCGGTGAAGAGTTAAAATTTCCTTGTCACATTTGCTAGGTCTACTGGAAGGAATTTGGGTTCACTGCCATGCTAGATTATTTTTCTCTCCAGAATCAATCTTAAATATTTATAAGCGTACCATTCGTTCATGCTATAAATATTGCTGCCATATATGATCTGGTTCTCCTGTTATATATTTAGATATTCGGAGATGTTATTGGACCTAACCATATGACATCACGGCTTCAGTTACTTTCTCATCGGCCATAATATAGGTCACCTGTACCTTTTCTATAAATACTTTTATCGTAATTGTTCTGATGAACTTCCTTGTATTGTATCTAAATTAAAGCATAGTACTAGATTGGCGACAATGTCTCATCATTTTACAGTTAAAATGGCTAGATGTAACCGTAAGTTCTATGCTAACAAGTTCTTTTCCCCTGTGGAACTTTCTTCAGGTTTCTTATTTATCTGTCAACATAAATTTAAATGCAATGTCAATCGTTATCTTATGTCTCCTTACTTCTTTTTTTTATTGTTTCCACACCTTAATACTATTTTTTATCATATTCTAGAGACACGGTAAACCATTATGACTTAATGGCTATGTTACCTTGCTTGGGGTGAAATCATTAAAAAAAAGAAATCCCAGTTTTAAAGTACAGATAGGCAGAAACCTCAATCATGTAGGGGTAAAATCGATAAGATCAAAGATCAGGATGACACTTCATCCCGTAGTAAAAAGTATAGATACGGGAAAGAAATATCTGGATGAAGGGATTGATTTTGAACAGGAGTAGAGGTTTATCTATTTTTTCAGGTTTATACGTTTCGTTCTTGAGTTTTTTTTACTCTCTTTCACTCCCAGTAGGTCTTTGTATCTTAGTAGCATAATTACCTTGCTTGGGATGAAATGATATTTTAAAATTCGTACATGCTTAGAATATTGCTGCCACATATGGTCCGGTGTCCCTGCTATTTACCTTGAGCTCCTTGATAAAATCCAAAGAAAAATAAACAATATTATTGGCCCTGATCTGCCGGCTCGGCTTCAGTCACTCTCCAACCGTCGTAAGCTTGTCTCTCTGTGTCTTTTCTATGGTAATTATTCGGATGATCTCTTCGACTTTTTTAGAAATTTAAGCACAGTACTAGACTAACGTCGAGGTCTCATTAATTTACAGGTGAGCTAGCTAGATTTACCCGTAAATTTTATGCTAACAGTTTCTTTTTTCACAGTTCCTGCTTATGGAACTTCCTTACACCTCCATGTTTTCCAGACAACTTTAATTCTTCTGCAAAAGTTTTAATGCAATGTAAATCGCTATCTAATCTCCTCCTTATTACTCTTTCCCTTTTCCTGCTCATTATTAATGTTTCTGTTACTAATTCATCCACACCCTTGTGACTTAGTGGCTTTACTGCATTCTTTTGGATGAAGCCGATTTTTAAAAGATGGCGGCATTCTTATGAACCTAAAAAGTAATTAACGCTCGTTAGCCAAACTACGCGCTGAAAATGCATAGCAGTTTTGCGAAAATACTAAATATTAGAATTCATTTCGCAGTATCCTTTGTAGTCGTTTGTTTTGTAAAAAAAAAAAAAGAGAGAATACTAAAAGCTATAAGATTTGAAATAAGTAAAATGATGAATATTAGCGATTCTAGGGAAAGAAAAAGAGTTAATGAATGATCCGGAGCGATCAATCTATCAAAGTCGGAAATGTGATGGACTCGATAACAAATTACCTTTAATTAGATTCTCAAATAACCATAATACTTTCTACTTTATACTCAGACTACTGTAGCTAACCAAGTTAGCATGTATCTTGAAGCCACAGATACTAGAGTAGAGAATGTTTCTGTTCAAAAGAATTTGTTTCAAGAGAGTATGTAAAATCAATACTATTTCTTATTAGAACACCGGCATATAGTCTACACTTCCCCAACCACTTCGCAATGTCCACCAAATAATTCTAATTGAACAAAAGTGATACATGTGTGTCTCCTTGGTATGACATCCGCTTGAACTGGACTATTTCAATACACTGCATATATGAACACGACGAGGAGCCATATTCAGTTCAGACAAAGATGGTTCATTTGTGCGTAGATAAGTCGCAATGTTTTCTTTGAATATCGAAATATATCGTATACAGGTAGGAGACGTCATGTTACAGCCACAGGGCTGAATCATCCTAATTCCATCAGTGTTGGAGATATAAAAAGATCGTTCCACACAGATATTTTTGTATGCCAAGAAAATGTGGAAAAGACTACTGCGTTGGTACAGACACAATCACGCATACCAATGCACACACGCACGTACGCACACAGAAATAAGAAGAAAAATTAACCTAAAACCAATAAAAAGAGTATAATTTTTTTATTTAATTTAATATAAAAAAATACGTAAACAAACAAATTGACAGGCAATTGCTTATACGTCCTGAAGAGTGAAGCCGTCTGTGAATTTCTGGAGTAGAGATGCTGCATATAACATTAAGCAGTTGAACAATTTTATCTATCTATCTATCTATCTATCTCCATATATATATATATATATATATATATATATATATATATTCAAGTATAGGATTGGTGTATACGGAATAAATTCCAATAACTAAAAAATAATATTCTTAAAAGAGTGCTCAATACAAAGTAAAGCAAATATAATCATTTATTCGAAAATTATAACATAATAATGTTATAAAATCACTACAAAAATAGCCATTTTGTTTCAAAACCTTTGCCCCCCCCCCTTCTATTACACTTTACGTCGTGCGTTTATTTAGTTTTAAATAATAAAACGTTAGGAAATTATTTATCCCGAATTTCTTGAAGATACTGAATGGCTGAAACCAAGGTAGCGTGTCAGCAGATCTCCTAATTGTTTTTGTTTTTTTAATTTAAAAGTTCTGCGTGTTAAATTTTTATTTTCTTTATACGTGTATTGAGCACATTTTAATACTACTGTTTCCTGGTCTAATTCAACTCTGTCCATTATTGTTTTAGATTTAATAATATATATATATGTGTGTGTGTGTGTGTGTGTGTGTGTGTGTGTGTGTGTGTGTGTGTGTGTGTGTGTGTGTGTGTGTGATTTGGGGTTATATCAAATATGGATCCCAATTCAACAGAATGATAAGATAAAGAGATCGACGTGGAAAGAGTAATCGGTGAAACAGAGTTCAAATTAAACCTTAGTCCTTTGCATTCAGTTTTGCACTCTTGATAAAAGCATTAATTCATCTCTCGTCGTTAAACTGTTTAGTAGACTGAGAGCGCCAGTCTTAAATAGCTTATCTGCATAGACTGAAGAAAAAAAGAAAAGAACTCAACGAGAAATCACTCCCTGTCCATTCTTAAATATTAAAGCATGCAGTGATGATGAATGGTCGCTTACATCCTCAATGGACTTGGCACTATATGTACGTTTGTGTATGTGTAAGTGTGTCTGCGTGTGTGTTTCTTGGTAAGCAAAGCCAAACTGCGTAATATTTTCAGAGAATTAATCTGATTAGACTTGAAAAACGAGCTTGCTAAGAATTGATTTGCAGAAAGGCTTTTTAAATGTTATTTAAAGTTATTTATTAAGTTAATTATCAAAGTTTTAAATTATTTATCAAGTTATTCATTAAAGTTATTGATCAAATTTTCGCAAGACTGTGGCACTTAGTGAGGACCTATCACACTAACGTTTATTTGAGTATAAAATAGTCGTGCCTGGGTAAGATTTTTTTTTTTTATTTTGGGGAAATATTCAACTGAAACATCTCCCTACAAAATTTCAGTAATGATTCTGGAACTTTTTTTCTCGAAGCTTAATTTAGGCTAGTTATTCGAGAACAAAAGCATTTCATTGATAGAAATTATAAGGAAAAATATATTAATGTTTTAGAAAATTCAGTTACATCTTTTATTCCAAACACCCCATCTATTTGATATTCATTGTGACTCAAGTGTATAACTTTTTATAAAGTATTATATAATAGTACTCAATATCAGAGCGTCTAAAAATAGAAATAAAAAAGTCAACACCTATATATATAAAACTTGACATATCACAAACAGTCCTACTTCCATCAAAGAACTAACCCCTTGATAAAGACTAAACAAACCCTAAACCACATCTTCATTTCAAAACTATAATTGAGTAAAACATTACGTACCATAGTTATTCCAAAACCACGCATGAGGATGAAACTGCTACCCAGTGGTTTATGTTTAATATTAGAATTAAACTTCAATATTGCTGTTTCAAAACATAGTAATTTCTGTGTCGCGATGGAATCATATTTTTTAAATAATTAATATATATATATATATATATATATATATATATTTTCATGCTATATGCAATCGTCAGGCCAGATGTGGCCTGACGATTGCATATAGCATGAAACAGACTGTCGCCTCTAAGTGTTGAATTCTATGTTCACTTTTATATTCATATATATTTACACAGGCTCTATCTCTGATATTGAGCACTTTATCCCATAAATATAGCACACCTTAAGACTATATTTCCTTATATATATATATATATATATATATATATATATATATATATATATATATATATATAGACATCCGACAACATTCATATTTCTCTCACTTAAATCTCTTCCACTCACCTCTCAAAAACTTCTCTCTGTTAAGATTTAATCCCCCACCTTCTCTCGTCTGTTACCCCTCTCTTTAGCTCTAACATTCGTCCCACACTCTCATACTTACAATCTCTCTAAATTCTGTTTTCATTTCCGGAATTGTCTTTTTCTGTTTTCTTTTTGAATTTGTAGGTCTGATGAATTGGATCGTATTTACGATTCCAATGGAATAAATTATGACCATGGAATATTAGTGTTTAAGCCTAGACGTTGAATTCTACCTGGATTCTATCCTCTTGGCATTTTTATTCAAAAAATATATATGTATGTGTATGCACCTATCTATATATATTTATATATTTTGCATATGTATGTGTATATTTTTCACTACTATTAGCTATATATATGTCACTAATATTAGCTATATATATATCGTTTCCAAGCAAAGCCGATCAATCCACAGAGTGGTTTATTCTGAAACTATACTGAACTGAGCTTAGTGACAATTTCTGAGACAGGGTGCATAATCTAGCGTAATCAATTTCTTGAACAAGGCCTTCACGTTCAAACCAACGGTCACGATGATTATGACTGGTGCTAGAACAACGATCGATCGCTTTCGAAAGGTGACCTCTACCCAATTTCACTCAGAAGGCCTGGTTTCAGTCATTTTCTAAAGGTGCACGTCCGTTGTGATCACCCCATCGGTGACCCATATAATCAAGAAATTACCTCCTTCAGAAATCGAGCGTACTAAGATTCGAACCTGAGTCCTATATACATATATATATATATATATATATATATATATATATATATATATATATACCGGATGTACCGCAAAATTGTCCAAATTGTGTAACATCAAAATTGTCCAATTTATAGCTTTGAATCGTGTTATTTTAGAAATGATTAAAGATATCTTACTGGAATTCTCCGAGCTTTTTATAACACTACTTGTCTCTAGTTTGAGCAATAAGAATGTATAATTACTCTCTAAACTTAACAGAAGATTAGTGATGAAATCGTTCATGAACGAAAATGACATGTTCATCATCAATTAATTACACCTAAGAATCCAATCCCTGTCCTGGAGTAACAATGTGCCTCAGACGTTTCTCGTTCGATTTCATTTTCAAGTATTTTTTCATTGCTCTTTGCACTGTCATACGCAAAAATCCTCTCTCACGTGCCAAACGCTTATGAATTGTGTTAGATATTTTCTAATTGATCTCTTTAGCTCAAAATTGAGATGATGATCCCTCTTCCTGTTGTGAACTCCTGGTCCAGTTTTTCTCTCTACTGTTCCGTCTTTTATAAACTTATTCACCGTTCTCTTAATGATTCTTGAATGGAATTTAAAGATGGAAGCCAGAGTATAAATGTTCGTACCATTACTGAAAGCCCCTCACCATTGCTCAGTCGAGAAGACAGTGGGTCTGACAGAAAGCGATTTAAACCTGCCTCTTTCTAGCTGAATAACTAGTATTTTCAGTGATTCTTACAACAAATGGCGTCTTATCTAAAAAAAAGAAAGGAAACCCAATTATTTTAGTTATTTGTAATTATTTTATTTTTTTAGATCTTGAACATTTTGTTGAATAGACAATTACACTATTTAGGTAATTTTCCTGTTACACTCGGCATATATAATAATAATAATAATAATAATAATAATAATAATAATAATAATAATAGACTCTCCCGTCGGTTTCGACGTATGAGGATCTGCCAGCTTATTGATTCAGTTATGAAAGTTTATGAGATAATCTTAAGTGGCATTGAAGACTCGCTAGTGATTTACAAAGGAGGCCACATATGGAGCAAGTGTGAGAATTGTCAGATGAGATCACTGTTAGATTGGCTGACCTTTTAGATCTTGCTCTTGCTTCTTGAAGATGATTCAGACAAGCAGATTGAACATTGCTGAGTCCACTAAAATTCGTTGATCTCCATTCTACCCGCTCCAAAGCTATATTATTATTATTATAATATATATATATATATATATATATATATATATATATATATATATATATATAAGGAAGGGAAATAAGTCATTCTAAAAAGAATTTACTAATGGTTTTACACCGAAAATTGTTAAGTGCTCCATGGCACAAAAACTGGCAGCGCTAAACATTATAAACTAAATTCAGGTAAAACAGTGACCGACGATGACTGTCAGTTTCATGCGCAGAGCTCAATCCTCAGGCGGTCGGTCGATAGCCCAATCAGAGGTAGACCACTTTGAAGACTTTGTCTTAGAGCACTTTGTCCTTGTTAGCCCCTCCTCCACGGCTCTTTTTCTTCACAGAGCATTGAGCATATTTTTATCACGCTGCAAAACGATTTCCAGCCAAAAGATTTTTGTTGTTTCTTTTTCCATTTTGGCCGATTCAGCTAACCTCCCCCGGTCGAGTATGGTCGGTGTTATTAACGACTATGATTCTTACCATCTTGAACTTGTTTGGGTGGATAAAGTATCCTATTTTCGATTACAGACACCGACCACCTGAAGATTGTACGCTGCACATGAAACTGACTGTTGTGGTCGGTCACAACTTTACCGCAATTTAGTTTATAATATATATATATATATATATATATATATATATATATATATATATGAGGGTGTTCATACCATCGTATGTTTGCTCCCATATATTTATGTATGTAAGTTTGTGCGTTTCAGCTGCATGTCTAATCGCAAACTGATTTTTCGATTCCCACATTTGTTTATAAACAAAATGTCTCAGACAAACCTAGATACAGATATTAGTTTATATGTGCAACAGGTGTTTTTTATTCTCGTTTTATCCTTCTCATAATTTAACTATCATAGATTTAAATCTTATAAACAACTGTTTAACGTGTAAATGTAACCATAAAAACTGAGCGCATCTATCTGTTAAGGAAAACTCTCATGATTCCACAGAACCTGTTTATCGGCTCCTGCCGGGAAAAAATATCAAATAAATTCTACAACTCACGAGCAACAAACTAAATATCACTTTAACAGAAAATGATTTACAATTGTCAAATCTTCATTGAAATGGTCATGAATTGTCAAACACACTAACACGACAAACATAAATATACAGACATAACACATTTACATACATACTTATTAATGGCTTTCTCGTTTCACCATCACTTGATATCACATATTTCCACTGTTTCACAGTTACACATTACCAATTGATGTAATGAATATTCATAAACCTGGGTTCCCCTTTGCAGTAATATGATTGGCTGGTGTCAGCCATAAATACAGACTGATTTGGAGGTACATGACGACGTCTATTGACTTCGCCTATTGCCTACACCTATTGCCTACCACTTCAACGAGGACCACTCTATTGCCTGCTAGATTGTCCTACTCGGTTACAATAGTCCAAAACCACTTTGCTACTTCGAACAAATATATCCCTTTCCGGGACATATCGCAAATGTTTCCTGTATACATAACCAGAGACCCACGTACTCCGTACCACATTAATGCGTCTTTTTCGACCATATCTAGCCATTGCGTTTTAAATACATAAATCCTCTTGTGTTGTTCTGGACAGCGACTTGTCTATTGTGTAAAATCTGTTCAGCCTGTTTGTGAGTGCGACCAGAACGATTTCAAGAGATTCGTTTTATACACTGGACTTGCTGAATTATTCCCAACGTAATACTGATCTTAATTTTTAATGGTCTATCAACGCTTCTTGTGTCTAACGAGGCCTGCATAGTAGAGACATAGTCTTCCACATACGCCGTATATATTCATGGATTACTGGATCCCTCAGTTCTTCTTTGTCAGCAGCAGGCTTGAAATTTTCCCACTTCATTCTATGTTCTTGGAATATATTGTGCGCCTCCACTTACTTTGGTTGCATGTAGCTATTTCGCGATCACGATCAATATGGAAAAATGCAAGAGACTCTTTTTAAACAGTACTTGAAGCACTTCTTTGGTTTACGCTTAGGTCAAGTGTCGTGGGGCAACTCACCATAAAGGATTTGTTTGTGCACTCTGCCGTCTTTATGGTGAATGGCATGGCCTAACCAGTGAAGTCTATGGCGATAAATGCAGGATTTGCTTCTAATATCATTGGCCATTTAGAAGACCGCAATATCTGGCGTGTGGAATATCCAATAGATATCAAGAATCGATTGTAGAGAGATTTGGAGGACTCTCTCAAGATGGAATTTTTTCCACTACCAATGTCTCAGTGTAGTATAACGGGGACTTTAGCACACAAGGCATTGTAGATTGATGTATTTGTGCATTTGTTAATTCCTCTCTGAGAGCAGACTCGAGTGTATCCAGCTGCAAAAGCATCGTTTTTCTTTCTTCGCACAAGCAGATATTTCACCGTCAAGAGTGCAGTGTCTATTTATCTACGACCTTCATTTCGTGGCCATCCAAATATCGATGGTTCGTGTAAGGTGAAACCGGAACTGGTTGGAACAAGACCACTTGACCGAAAGCTTTGCAGAAACGCGAACGATTATCCATGCGAACCTGTATATTTTTGTTCTGTTTGGCTGACCAGGTCATAGGCATAAAGATCTCCGACAAAAGCAGGGATGTTGAATAGCTGACTAGCTGTAAGTTATCGAATATATATACCCTGGTAAGAGTTCTTAAAAGCATGAAGAAGGACTGAAAATAAAATGGTAAAAAAAATAACTGTTAAAGGTCACCTTGCTTGAGGGAATTTCGTACCTAGTTTGGTACTAAAAGCCAACTACCGTGTGATCATGAAGCGACTGGATGATATCTAAGAAATTGCGAGGTAAGTGCTTTACTTTAGTGTCGAATGTCTTGGTAAGATCTACAAAGGCTTGAAACAAGCCTTGCTTTTGTTCGTACAACTTCTTATTTGTTGCCCTGTATAAATCTATATTCATCGTACTTCTTTTAGGCCAAAAGCCACATTGCAATACTGACAGTATCGTAAGCATAATGTGAGATTTCGTTCAAGAAAAGAACATCCCCAAAGTAAAGTTATGCCACAATAACACACGCCCAGCTCCCTTATATATTTTGCATTGTACAGTGGTTTCATGGTCACATATTTCAAGTCTTTGGAAATCTCTCAGTACTCCAGATGTTTTTGTGCATATCAACTAAGTGGTTGCCACCATACCGAAGGATTTCACCGAAGATGCCATCATTTCCAATATCTTTCCCTATGATCAGCTTGTTGGAATATGTGTCACTCCCTGCACGGTAGTTGAATCATTCATAGATTCTACGATAAGACTTAGTTGATTGTAAAACAGATTGGTCTTTATGGCTATCCATCTTTAGCAGTTCCGAAGAGTTTTCTCTCCATCTTACTGATTTTCAACATTCTATTAAGGAACTTTGTGGTATTCTGATCTGGGATGCATATCTGAGACCGTTCCTGGGTAAAAGTACTTTTTTCTGGCGTTGTATAACTATTTAATAGTCTTACTGTGTGAAGCAGTCTGCATCTCTCTCAAATCGCCCAGTCTTCCATCTCACGAAGCCTACATTAAGCGCTGAGCTTCACCTCTTTGAATTTCTTTCTAGTTATTGTTGGGTGTTCATATGAAGTCATTTTCGGTGCGGGTGTACCTATATCATGTTCTTATCTGAAAGAATATCTTTAAGAACTTCGTCGTTTTCATCAAACTAATCTCGACCTTTAGCCAAAACTGGCCCCTGGGTCTCTTTTACCACATTTTAAATCTGATTACGAACTCAGGTATTTTCGATTCGAAATTCCAAAGCTTGTTCATTGTCTTAGTCGTGGAATTTTGCAACACTGACGCAGTTTGATTCACATTACGGGAATTTGAAGCAGCTGGCGTAGTGAGCAAAGGAATTTTAGTGCGTAAAAGTCCAGTGTGGTTCGAAGGTGTTATTGCCCATACATAATATATATTTTTTTTATTTCAGATGGCTGACACGAGCTTACAAACCTTCTCGTTTTGTGGCAGACAATGAAAGTAAATAAATTGAATCCAGTAAATGTGCTTTGTATTACTTGTTCTTCTATTGTTCTCATTACTGTATATGGCCTGTCCTACAGTTTACACTTCCTTACTTTACTTACCTTTTAAAAGTCCAACGATAATTCTTCTGCTGCCACTTAATTTAAAGACGTTTGAATGTACGTGGATCCTTATTTTCCGTACAATTATTTTTATTTCATGTGTGACAGAACAGGGGACAATTTACAAGATGAAATTAAAATCGTGTAAAGGAAATTAGAATTAGTTATACATTTATAATTTGAAGAGTTAGAGAAACATAATAGCTAATTAAGTAAAACCTATACTATGGGATCTATATGAATAAATGCGAAATTGGAGCTCCATCTTCCAACGAATTCTGAGATTAAAAAGGCACAGTTCTAATTTATAGTAATTTATACGCGGTATTTACTCTGTTCCCCCATGGACGAGATGTGACACAAGGTCAATTTTTAGGTGGGGACCCGAGCGCGTACGCCCGGTACAGGAACAAAAATTCCCCTCAGCCTCGGCAACCGCCGATTGCGCTGGCCTCGGTGCGTGCACCGATCCTTCTCTCTAGTGCAATGAGAAGGCGCGGCCTCGGGCAACTGTTCCCCAGGGCTGGGCACCTCTTCAGTATAATTTTCCTCAGTTGCGACTCTGTCCTTTGACGGAGCCTCCCTTGAGCGCACTTTCTCCAAGAACAGAGACGCAACTGAGAGATGATATCTAGTGAAAATGCTCAAAAAGAGTCATTTGCGCACTAAAGGTTCGGTATAAGTATTATATATTACTTACTTCTAGACAACATCACTCTTCAGGTTTAACTAATTTGCATATTGATTTTAAAAAAGTTTACTTCATTAATTAATTGTCCTTCTGTTATGGTGTCCTCCCCCTTTGTATATAAGTGGACTCGACCAGAGCGTTACCTGGACCACCTCCATTAAATACCCAGAGACAGAATATGAGTGACTGTGAGCAGAGATTGTGATTGAGTTGGAGGTAGAGTATAGTGTGAGGTAACCGCTTGTAGAAGTTAGTTACAAGCTCGTAGACTCTAAGGAAGTCCTACTTCGAGACTATATATATATATATATATATATATATATATATATATATATATATATATATATATATATATATATATATATATATATATGTGTGTGTGTGTGTGTGTGTGTGTGTGTGTGTGTGTGTGTGTGTGTGTGTGTGTGTGTATTTATATATATATATATGTGTGTGTGTGTGGGTGTGTATATATATATATATATATATATATATTATTGCTACAAACCGCATTCATGGATTTACTAACAGTATTACGCATTGTATTATTGTGTAAATACATTTAATTCTTATATTTAATTCTTGCGTTTGTCATTCATTGGAAACCGAATTTCATCTCGAAATCCACAACACCTTCATTACTGGTTTGTTTTTTTTTATTCGAGGATTGTTTTGATTTTCATATCAAAAATAGTTCTGTTTAGGAATATCGTCTTATATAATGCAGAAAAATGTCTGAAATTTACATTTTACTTGGCCTTCAACAAGTTGGCATCTATTGGAATCAAGTTGGGATTCCTTTACTATAACAAGACAATTTATGAATGAAATGTTCATTTCAAATTTTTGTTTCAAATTTTTCAAGTAGTTACTATATCTTACTTTGCAAAGCGATAGTGAGCAGGCGAAACATTGTAGTATCTTATATTGCAGACACTCTGTATGTCACGTTGGCATGCTATAAAGTAGTCCAGTAGGTGCCATTGACAGAACCTTGGTTTCATTCAGGTCCTTATATGATCACAGTTGTGTTGAAATTTTGCACTCACAATGTTAAGTTGAAGCTCAGTTCAATATACATACCAAGGACATGATAGCTGTCGAGTAGTACTATCACTGACAAGTTTGATTTTAGTTTTCGTTGAAGCCAGCAAATGACTTCCAATGCTTATTCAGATGTGTCAAAATAATTTGTTATATACTGATTTGTTTTGTAAAGTCTGTTCAGCTTGTCGTTGATTTACATGTGACATGGTGAGACCGCGAAGTTATTTCCAGTGTGCTACTGATCGTAAAAGTACATAGAGCATCAGTTATATATGATGACTACTCACTCGTCGTATGAGCATAGACATTAACAGGTTACATTTGAATGGATGGTTGCGCAACCCTAATCCAATGTCAAATAACAGATAAGATAATTGGAGATTACCTGCGCCACATACAATTCTAGTAGTTTTATAGTAAGATACATATAAAAATATATAAGTAAATATATGCATGAATCGATATATATATTTAGATTTATATTGGAAGATACACTTTTAATTTTGGTTTAGTATGTTCAATTGTACATGAATTCATTTAAATTAGGTTGATAGCAAATGGGAAGTTAATTATCTATTGATATGTCTAGTCGTATTTTAACTTGATTTACAGATCATACCTTCATGAATAAAATGATATTTTATGTTGGATAAACTATATAAATAAACTAGATAGACTATAAATAAACTGGATTGTAGAATTATATATTGATGACTAGACAACAATAGAATATTGTGATCTCAAGTTACTTTTTGTTCAGAAAGGGATAAACTTTTTATATATTAATCCAACGGGTTTTTTTAATTATTAAATCTGTATTTTTAGTGGATAATCGTATTTGAGTAGACGCTCTGTTTATTTATTAACCAGTATGTTCATTTATTTTCGTCTAACAGTATGTATATTCGAAACATCCTATGAGAGAAAAATATGCATTCTCTGGCAGGAATCGAACCCGCCTTTCACTAGCGGAAAACCGTCATTATATCTTACGTTCTTTGACCTTTTTTCCGCTACAGAGTGCCTCGACGACCAAACACTGTTGAAAGGTTCCTTTAAACAGATTTTTCTATGACTCTTGAAACAAATATGTCTGCTCAGTTTTGTATCCTAACGTAAACAAAGCAATTTTTAAAGAAAGGAGTAGGGTTTTTTTTTTATTTATTTATTTATTTATCCGATACGTTAAATGTTATTTTTAGTAGTTTTATTTCTGCTGACGCTCCGTTTATTTATTAAACAGTTCACTAACGCATTTCTTACTTAAAATCTCACATATGAAACAAAGTGGATCTTCAGGCAGAATCACTTTATCTGACTTTTCATTGATCATAGACGGAATATTTGAAGAATGTCAAATTTTAGTGAGCGGCTGAGAACAGGAAAACGTTTTGTCGTCTCGGAAGCAAAGATTGGAAGAAAAATAAATAAACTCCTGAAATTATCTACAGATGAATTTGTTGCATGTGCACTCGCAAAATTCTGAAATTTGTTCCTTCTGGATTGATGATTAAAATATATTAGTCTGCATAAAATGAATAAACATTAAATTCAATTGATAACTAATTTTTCACCTTAACTGTCACTGATTAAAAGAGAATTTTACACGAGTGAAATATAAGAGATACTTTAAAGAATTAATCTTTGTGAAATACCATCGTAAAGTATTTACTCCGATTTTACAATTAGAAAACTAAGATTGATTGATTTGTTTTCTATGGCTTATTAGCCCATTGCAGATTATTCAAAACCAGAAAATATTTTAGATTATAAGAGACAAAACGAAGAATGTAATGTTTTTACACGGAATTCATCGGCGTCATTTCTATTATTTTATTACTAGAATCCACCCAATAGAGGCATTTCTTATTTAAAATTTCACACATGAAACCTCAAGAGACACTCACAATAGAGATCTAGAATTAAAATAGTAGTGATGAGATGTTTGATATGAATGGAGCAGAGGTGAGTAATAAATGAGTCTGTTCCACATGTGAGACTGTTCCACCAGGTGGTAGTTGTTAGGAAAAGGCTGTTTGAGCGAAACATTCTTTCTTACATAGAAACACGAATAAAATGAGGGTGATTCGACTCAATGGTAGTTCTGGCTATAAATGTCTGAGCAGCTGGAATTCATCTGAACATTGCCATGGAAATCGCGACTGAATAGCCATAGACTTATTTCTTCTGTGGGCAAGAGGCAGAAAAGGGAGAACAGGTTTCCCTACAACACATTCTAAATGATTTTGAACACTATCAAGACTGGAAATTGAAGATTAAGCAGCTTCAGCCATGATAATTTAAAATATATTAATGGAAACGATTTAACATTATTTACATTATTCGGATTATTGTCCTCATCTTTATCACCATATTTATTACAACGTTTTGGCCATTGTAAGCTCCGGCCTTCTTCAGTTGGTTAAAATGTCGAACTGAACCTTTTATTTCGCTCACTGGGGTAGACTGTTCTAGTTCCACGTGCCATGTCTAATGGATGTCAGTTATCAGTTATCTCCTGTTAATTCCCCTCTCCAAAGTTTCCACTGCCTTGACCAGGTATTGAACACACACTCTTTGGAACGTGTCACTGGATCTAACCAACGTCTTTATGCTCTGTGACGTGTGTCCTTTGGTTAGATCCAGTGTCAGGACCCAAAGAGTGTGAGTTCAATATCTGGTTAAGGCAGTGGATAACTAACATCCATTAGAAATGGAACTAGAACAGTCTACGCCAGTGGGCGAAATAAAGGATTCAGTTCGATATTCCAACCACCTGAAGAAGGCCGGAGCGTACAACGGCCGAAACAAAGATGAGGACAATTGTCCGAATAATGTAAATAATGTACATAATACCTCATCTCAGAAATATAGACAGACTCTGAAAGATTTAACAATCATGAATACATTTTCCCAATTTCTTATAAAATTAACATTGCAAGTTTCGACTTAATTAGTACGAGTTAAATTATTCTTATATTTTTCTCTTTTGTTGAGGACTTTTAGACTTCCCTGACATACAGTTTATAATTTGAAATTAAGGCAAATATAAATAAATTTCCCGCGGAAATTTAGGCTTAAGTGTACACTTTTATATTATAGTTCATTCTTTGAGAATTTTGATTAATAAGTATTATTTCGTTCACCAAAAATAAATTATAAGGAAAATATTTCATTTTTATTGTAGATAGGCGGTCTGCTATTGTTTCACGTATTAGGTTGGTGCAAAAATAATGACGTAATAATGTCGTTTTTTGACGTTAAAAATACGTTAAAAAACGACATTATTACGTCATTATTTTTTGCACCAACCTAATAATTTATTCCATTGCTCACACTGAAGTGTAAGATATAGCAAAATAGTTTCGCATAATATTGTCTAGGTGATTTATTTATTCATATACTGAAGTTAGTTTTCTGAGACATCTAGACATATCGATCCATAAATATTTAGATTCTTCTCTGAAAAGTCTAACATAACATAACATTTTGTAATTAAAGAGTTTAGATTAAAACATGACACGGCATACAGAAATTGCAAGTAAGTGATAAGGGTAGATTTAACGATAAGGGTAGATTTAAAGATAAGGGTAGATTTAACGATAAGGGTAGATTTAACGACAAGGGTAGATTTAAAGATAAGGGTAGATTTAACGATAAGGGTAGATTTAAAGATAAGGGTAAATTTAAAGATAAAATAAACCCTTGTTCTTTTGCAAAATGTTAGAAGAGCAGTAATTTGCTGCTTAAATGAAAAGAAATGTTTTGAGTGACTAGGGTAATATATTCATGTTATTTTGCTTTTTAATTTCAGAGCTTATTCCGATTAATAAAGCGATACAATTTCACAAAAGCATCAGGAAATTCACACGCAGTTATTAACACATGAAACGTTTTTACAGAATTTTAGGGAAAAGCTAAATGTTCTGTTTTTTTTAATACATGCATAAAAATATCTGTGTGTAAGGCATAAACAGCTAGAATGTTTCACTACTTTACAGTTGCTTTTAATAATTTCACGATAAGCAAGGCAATAGAGCCACTGAGACGCGAGTGGTTATTGTGTATAAAAGGATAGAAGAAAAATGAAAACATTGACATTGTATTTGCATTTTTGAAGATTAAATAAATGCTTAGCGTCTTCTGACAATAGCTCGTAAATGATTGTCTGAAAAAGCATATCAAAGACGCTATTTGTTTCAGTGAAAAGAAGAAAGAAAGAAAGAAACGGGAGAAAGAACAGGGAAATAGAAAAGTAGGAAAAGAAAGAAGGAAGGGAAGAGAGAACGCAAAGAAAGAAAGAAAGAAAGAAAGAAAGAAAGAAATGCTTAAGGTCGCCTGCAAATATCTCATAAATAATGAACTATTAGGGTGGTGCAAAAAAATAATGACGTAATAATGTCGTTTTTGACGTTAAAAAATACGTCAAAAAACGACATTATTACGTCATTATTTTTGCACCAACCTAATATTTTGATCATGTGGATAATATTCAAATAGGAAAACCATGAAATTTTCATGGTCTTTCTAGTATAAAATAATGAATATTGCTGACTTGATCTACTAATCTATGTAGCAGACTACTGTCGGGTAAACGAAAGGCAAACATAAACATGCAGATACAAACGCCAAATCAGTAGACAAGAGATCTCAATTCATAACTGAAGAGCAATGCGTTAATAGCAGGAGCAGCCACTGTTTTTTCTCTATAGTGCCCAATATATATATATATATATATATATATATTGAGCACTATAAAAAAAAACAGTGGCTGATCTTGCTATTAACGCATCGCTCTTCAGTTATGAATTAAGATCTCTTGTCTACTGATTTGGTGTTTGTATACATCACGTATATAATACGTTAAAAGATTCCGTTTTCTCTGCCTTTCGCTGATAGCTTAGGGGTAGATGCCAAATCGGTCACGTTTCGATCGCGGCTTGAAGGACCTGGATGTCTAATTGATGAAGTGTGATACAGCGAAACAGGCTTGTATGTGATGACTATATATATATATATATATATATATATATATATATATATATATATATATCGTGCTCAATATATATATATATATTTATAGTGTTCAATATATATATATATATATATATATATATATATATATAGTGCTCAATATATATATTAGGTTGGTGCAAAAATAATGACGTAATAATGTCGTTTTTTGACGTATTTTTAACGTCAAAAAACGACATTATTACATCATTAGTTTTGCACCAACCTAATATATATATATATATATATATATATATATATATATATATATATATATATATATATATATATATATGAGCACTATAGAGAAAAAACTGTGGCTGCTCCTGCTATTAACGCATCGCTCTTCAGTTATGAATTGAGATCTCTTGTCTATTGATTTGGTGTTTGTATACATCACGTATATAATACGTTAAAAGATTCCGTTTTCTCTGCCTTTCACCGATAGCTTAGGGGTCGATGCCAAATCGGTCAAGTTTCGATCCCGGTTTGAAGGAACTGGATGTCTATATGAATTGATGAAGTGTGAGTGATACAGCGAAACAGGTTTGTATGTGATGACTATATATATATATACATATATATATATATATATATATATATATATATATATATATATATATATATATATATATATTGACTGATTCCATCGCTAAAAGCATTCTTACTCTGATGAAATTACTTCCTGTAGCAAAAGACATCATTTCCTTTTTAAATATTGTCATTTATTTATACACAATAATGTGTCGCCTCAAAATCTTAAAGGTAAACAGCATTACCTCCTTTGTTTTTCAATAGAAATTTTTTACCTACGTATAATATTTCTGCTTATTTATATAGTTACTTTTGATTTGTTCTTATCACACCATTTCTACATCATTTTTCTCTTAACCTTCTTCTTCTTCATCTTCTTCTGAACGGACAAACGAACGAACGAAAGAAAGAACGAAAATTATATTTCTTCTTCCATCTTCCCTTGATTCATGATCCATTTTAGCTTTTATTTATTATTATTATTATTATTTAGCTTCCGTTTCAACGTCTTCTCAGATTATATTTCTTTCTCTTCTTTCTACCAAGCATGAAACTTTCTTAATGCTGCTTACGGCCATATCATGTTTATACATTGGTTCCAATACGATCACCAAATTTAAGTCAGGCCTGGTCAGTAAGTAGATTGGGAATACCAGATGAGCTTCTATATTCGAGTGATGTAATGGATAACGCTTCGGTATTCGGACTCGGAAAGGTATGAATCCACTCTTCTCTCCTAGCTATGAGTTAATTAGTAGGACTTGTATCAGTAAATCTATATTTTCTCCAAAAACGCCTTACAATCTAAAAAATATTTTCTGACTTTAAATAACTAGCAAAGGGGTGATAATCTGTAAAAAACAAATCAATCAAATCGTAGTCTCTATTTATACCACATTATATTTATAATTTGTTAAATAAAAGGCCCATGACCTGCTCATTTGACAATTTTTCAAAACTGTTATATACCGTGTCTATGAACACCAATGGGTATGTCCCAATCCTCATAAATATGTTGAACTCTATTGTAAGTGGCGGTATTATGCTGTCTACACTGTCAGCGGGACGTATCAGCGTGACGTGTCAGCATGACGTGTCAGCATGACGTGTCAGCGTGGAAAGCTCTTACCGTGTCGAACTCTCTGTTTTCGGGCAGAAAGGAACCCGGATGACGTCCGGGGAGGTAGACAGATAACCGATGGGAAATCCACGGGCTCGGATTTTCCATATTAAATTTGTCCTACCTCGTCGGGAGACGGGTAAATCTCGTAATATGCTGTCTAAGTAGTCCACCACTAGCAGTGGTTTACCTACTTCACGCGACTGGCGAGTATTTGATTTTTTTGATGTTATAAACATTAGCATTTTATTTCCAACATCCGTCATGGTTATTGCTCATTCGGTAAACATTTCTAGTTTACAACAGGCTATTTAGAAATAAATAAAATATGTTAAAAAAAAGGACAAAATTTGTTGTGTACTACAAAGGACAAGAAACTGTGGAGAACCATGATCACCAACGTCCTGAAGGGACATGGAAGAATATGAATTCTGATTTTCTTTTTTTAAGAAAATAAAAACAATAACTCATGCAAAAGGGATTTTTGATCTTGACAGTTTGGACAAAATTGCAATATGTACTTTATTTACAGTTTTAAAATGTATCATTAAAGAAAATGTATTAAACTGTTTGTTTGTTTGTTTGTTTGTGTTTTATGGCATATCAACCACTGGGTTATTTAATGCCAAATCCAGTTTATATGAATTTTAAATGCCTATTTTGTATAGAATAAAAAACGTATAGCTGGCAACATTATTGTTTCAAAAAAAAAACGTATAGCTGGCAACATTATTCCTCTACAAAAAAAACGTATAGCTGGCAACATTGCTTCTTTACAAAAGAAAACTTAGAGATGGCATCATTATTGTTTCAAAAACTTTGTTTGTTTGTTTGGGTTTTATGGCATATCAACCACTGTGAGTTATTTAATGCCAAATCCAGTTTATATGAATTTTAAATGCCTATTTTGTATGGAATAAAAAACGTATAGCTGGCAACATTACTTCTTTTACAAAAAAACTTAGAGCTGGCAACATTATTGTTTCAAAAACTTAGAGTTGGCAACATTATTGTTTCAAAAACTTAGAGCTGGCAACGTTATTGTTCTGAAAACATTATCTGAGACCTTGCTGTTGGATGCAGTTTATCGCCATACCCAGGACGCGGATGTAGTTTACCGTCATACCCAGGACGTGAGCAAAATCTGGAAAACTAGGAGTTCACTATTTGCCCATAGCTGGGACCCTAACAGGTGCTACCACCCCGGGTCAAGGTGGACCTGGGAACACCAGCAATTAAGAGGTGGTTCCACGCTCCTCAAAACCTCCAGATCAGAGGCCTTACGTATTAAACTGTTTAATTGTTATACACCGTACATATGAACACTAAAGGCTATGTTCCAGTCCTCATTAATACGTTGGACACTATTGTGAGTGGTGAGGGGGTCAATATGCTTTCTAAGTAGTCGACCACTAGCAGTGGTTTACCTACTTCACACAGCTGGCAAGTATTGTATTTTATTGATGTTATAAAGGTTACCATTTCATTTCCAATCTCCGTTTTGGTTATTCCCCATTCAGTAATGTTTTCTAGATTACAACAAAAACATTTACACATTTCCTAAGTAAAAGAAATTATCCAAATTTTACGAGTTGAGATTTACATCAAAACTTCCATTTCAGTCGACGTAGTCTAGTAGATAAAACATCAATGTTCGAAACATTAAACGCGAGATTGAATCTCACCATGATCAATTTTTCAAAGTAAAGATCCCAGCCTGATGCACTGTTGGGAAAATATACTACGGGTTCGCCGAATGTTTGTGAGTGAAACTGAATAGATAAAACGTTTAGAAACCGCTGATAGCCGTATTAACATGAAATCATAAGTCATCGTGACCGAGGTTTGGGTGTATTTGAGTTGCTCAAATTTTTGATCATGCCAAACTGCATCAATTTTAAACGTGCTACTAGGTTGGCATCTCAGTCCCACACTTTCACTGTCAAAACCGTTAAATATAGCCGTATTTTCGACTCCAGTAGCTTCATGTCTCGCACTTCCCATCTGTGGAACTCTCTTCCTCTTACTTGCTTCCCTGATAGCTATAAACTCCAAATATTCAAATGCAATGTCAATCGACATCTCAATATGTCTTCATCTATCCCCCGCCCTCTCTTCATCCTTTCCTTCGATCACGCCTCTTGACTCTTGCTCCCACTCTCTGTAAACCCTTGCGTGCAAATGGCACTCCCGCCTTGCTTGGGGTGAAATGCTTAAAAAAAATGCCAGATTTCGTGCTCTCTCCCAGAATCTTTACCTAAAGTCTGTTCAACATAGCTCTGTGAGTGTTAAAGCAACACAAAATATGCTTGAGCGGGCGTCTGCAACAGACATTATTTAGCTGACTCAGAAACGAACAGCCAACTAGTTTTATTTCATTTTCTTAAGAGCCTTTCGTCAGATTTTTAGCATTAACCGTTTTGACAAGTCGACCATTCGCCAAACAAAGGTAATCTGCAAATATTTATATGTAAGAATTTACTTTTCTAAATAATATATTTGTACAAAATCGCCGATTAAGTATGCAAATTCAGTAATGATCTGTAACCAATTGTACGCAAAGGTGAATTAATATAAAGTATTAACACAGAAGTAGTAATTTCATATTATTATAGATTAAGGAATAATGCCGCTTAGTTTAACATTTAAGTCGTATTTCAGTCACGACAGTTTATTGTTAGCTAGAAGACCGAGTATGCAATATAAGAAAGAGTAATTTAGAGTTTACAATGTTGATAGAAGTATTAATAAACCTCATACAACATGCAACAAATGGTAATCTTGTGCTAATACAGTATCTCTTTACATGACCTGACAATATCTGATATTCGACATTCCATATTATTCTTGTTGTAACTTAAAGGGCTGTCGGATCTATTTTAGAGAATGATTCTTGTCTCGGTAAAGCATGATAGATGGGAAAACGTTCTTCTTGTGCCACTTTCAGAATATAAGATTTATATCTACATAAGCTGGCAACTAAGATATACAGTTAAAACCGTTTCGCTGGTATGTACAGAAAAGCAGCCGGAAACTACTAGACAACGTAGTAAAAGAAAGCGAGAAGATAATACTAACCATAAATTAACATAAAGGAATATATGGTTTCTAGCAAGAAGGATAGTTCAAGATGCGAACTACGAACTGGTCAACTAATTATAGAAATTTAAATGTCTGGGAAGATGGAAAATGTGACACCGAATACAGAAGACGCATTCGAATAGCAAGAGATGTCTTTCAGAAACTAAACAAATTATTAAGAAATAGGAAAATAAATCGTTAGAAGCAAAGAGAAAAATACTGCACTGTCATGTCGTATTCCATTGGTGAGATGTAAGTTCCACTCGAGCAGCTTCTTCCAGCGAACGGCTCATCTGTGGAACCGGCTCTCAAGATGATGTTTCTCCGATCACTACAATCTGAAGTCTAAGGTTAACTATTAAGTTACCTAGATATCCGCATAAGCTGTGCCTCTTACACTATAACTCTCTACCTCGAGTGGCTTCCGTGCCTAGTACCTGTTGAATATCACGGTAAAAAACGGGCATATTGAGGTCAAGAGGGACAGAGGGAAACAACTAGCAACCTACCTAACGAGCTTGTGTAAATGAGTCGCAGAACATGGAATTGCGGACAGACATTACTTAATATACAAAAGATATGAAATTGTGGAGCTACATGATCATTTATGTCTTTAAGGAATGCAACGCATAAACAGAAAATATACCATACAATTGAAGATATTTGTAGTAATCACTATTCAGGTCGTTTTTTTTTTTGTTTTGTTTTTTTGCTGTTGTTTTTTTTTTTTAACGGTATAACCTTATAGGTTATTTAATGCCGAAATTTAATTTTCTTGGGAGCATTAGTAATTTCTTTTACAAAAATGTATTACTGGTAATATTTTCTTCCATACCATGAATTGTTGGTATATTTTTTTACTATGAATAAAGCTTGATCGATGGGAAAGCGTTCTTCTTGCGCCACTTTCAGAATATAAGATTTATATTAGGTTGGTGCAAAAATAATGTCGTTTTCTCACATAGTAACATATGTGAGAAAACGACATTATTTTTGCCCCAACCTAATATCTACATAACCTGGCAACCAAGATTCACAGATAAAACCGTTTTGCTGGTATATACAGAAAGACAGCCGGAAACTACTAGACAACGTAGTAATAGGAAGCGAGAAGATAGTACTAACCATAAATTGATATAAAGGAATATATGGTTGATAGCAAGAGGTATAGTCCAAGATGCGAACTACGAAGGCACCTTCACTATAAAAATGTATTTCTACACTTTCGTAGTGATTTGACCCCAGTTTGGCCGTTTACTATTTGCCCATAGTTGGGAAAATAACAGCTAGTTCCACGCACCTATAAAAAACTTCCAGATCAGAAGCGCCTTGCTGCCGAATAAACCTGATATTATTCATTTTAGTCCTCACTTTAAAAACAAATAAAAAGATCAACCATATTTTTATTGGTCCTAACACTTTTTATTTGTCGATGATTTATATTTCAATTTAATATATATAACAAAATAAATTCAAGTGTTATTCGAGCCGTGTAGCAGAATGTCAGAAATATATATTTAATTAGTTGTTATCCAATTTTCTCTCGGCCAGACTTGGAGAAGAATTAGTTTATACGCGTTACACTTTCAGTGGTTAATAGTGGTAAATAACAAAAAGAAAAACCTAATTATAATATTGCCACCAAAAGAGAACAACCACCGTACTTAATATCCTGGTTTATTAATTAATACATTTATTATTGTTATATATATATATATATATATATATATATATATAGGTTGGTGCAAAAATAATGACGTAATAATGTCGTGTTTTGACGTTAAAAAATACGTCAAAAAATGACATTATTACGTCATTATACACACACACGCACACACACACACACTTCAAGAAGTCGACGATCCATAGAATTTGTTAATTGTAGGATGTCATCTGCTGTAATGCCGCGAGATATGTCAAGAATTGCTTCCCACAACTCAGCGTTGCTTCTGAATTGTCGTCCGTTGGCGTACAGTCTTCGCTTCATAATGCTTCATTTTTCGAGGTCCATCGAAGCCTAACTGTTTCAAATATTAAGTAGTCTTGTGAGCAACATGTGAGGGAGCATTATCTTGCATAAAAACAATGGCCTTTCTGAAGGCAACTCTTTATCTTTTCATCCACGGTTCAAGATGCTCCTTCATAAACGCTATGTATGCATCAGCAGTCATTTTGACGCAATCTGGTACACTCGATGGGCCCACCAATGTTTTGTCCAATAATACCACCCCAGATCATTATGCCTCCACCCCCTTGTTGGCGTCTCAAACGCTGATGGCGATTCTGTCCGTTCATTACCCAGATTTGCACCATCTATCTGACCCATCAAGTGTTGCACGAGTTTCGTCTGTGAACAAAACTTTAGAGAAGTCAATCTTCATATTGTCCTCGGCCCATTTCAATCAATTTTGAATGTGATTCCTCTTCAACGGAGGCTTCGATACAGATTTGATTGTTGTTGCTAATTCCCTCAGTTACCGACACCGAGTACTTTTAGACACTGTAGGATCCCCAATGCGACTGAAAAGGACTTGATTGGTAAGTCCTGGGTTATTCGTAGCCTCTTGTTTAAGTCGTGACATGAGACGACGTGAAATAACCCTCGGCTTGCCTTTATCTGTCCTTTTGCGTACTTGTGTAGGGTCGGCGGTGAACTTTTTCAATGTTTGATGACATCTCCCTATCATTTTAGAAATTTCTAGGGTAGATTTACCTTTTGAGAGTTCTGGGGTGATAGTTTTCTTTTCAGCATCACTTAAACTGCTTTTACGGCCCATCTTTTCACTAAATTCTTATACTTTTCTAATAATTTTGCACGCTCAAATCACCGTGCTGATAAAAAATATGGGATCAGTTTGTTTACATTGCGCAGATCAGTACGAAATTTTCAGTGATTGCGCAAGTTAGTATTGCCAACGTCGTGTGAAAATTTTTTGTGAATTGATTTGACGTTTTTTGAAATATTAGAAAAAAGTTGTATCAATAATAATTTGGCACGCAGTGTATATATATATATATATATATATATAATTGTTATATTTATATATTATATATTATTATATAATATTATATATTCTTATTATATATATTATATATTATATATATATATACATATATATATATATATATATACATATATATATATCATATATATATATATATATATATATATTTTATACATTGTATATTATATAATATATATATATATATATATATGATATATATTATATATTTTATATTATATTATTATATTATACATTATATATATATTATATATAGTTAATATATATAATATATATATATTAGGTTGGTGCAAAAATAATGACGTAATAATGTCGTTTTTGACGTTAAAATATACGTCAAAAAACGACATTATTACGTCATTATTTTTGCACCAACCTAATAACATAATCATATATAATATATAATATATATTTTATATATTATATATGTATCATATATATTATATTGTTATTCATTACATTTATCAAAGAACAATATGTCTGAATTTCCAGCAGATGAATGATGAGTCCTAAAAAGAAACAGAAAAGTCATTACTTTTTCATGGCATCCCTCATGTCACAGCACACAAGAGCTAGAGGAAGATTGAGAAACTGTGGCGGATCTAGAAGAAATAGACAGCATAAGCGGGGTAAAAATGATAAATTAAAGAAAGAAAGAATAAAAGCAGGAGATGGAGAAAGTGTGGAAGTTAATTCACTGAGATGAAAGGAGAAACAAAATCTTATAAAAACATTATATAAATCAATTTAATAAAATCTTCGCTAGAAATACGGAAAAGAGCATTCAACTGTTCAGTGATATTTTCCTCCTGTATAGCAGTGAGTGCTGAACTGTCTCCTGAAGAAGGGATGTGAAGCAACTGAAATGTGGTTCAACAGAATGTCGCTGATGACACCATGGTTCGATTATGTAATTCAACAATGAAGTTTTAGAGAAAATGGAAATAAAGAGGACACTTATATTTAACATCAAGAAGAGACCGTTAAAGTTTCTTGGATACATAATAAAGAAAGTTGGCTTGAAAAATCTGATACTCACACGATAGATTGAAGGATAGAGAGACAGAATAAATATATATAAAATACATTAATGCGCTTGAGTAAATGGATGGCGGAACAGGGTTTAGGACAAAAACAGAAAGATATCATTTATTAACAGCAGTAAGGAACAGGAAGTTGTTGAAAGCCATTATGACAGGGGACACAACACAAAAGAAGAAGATATAACAAATCAACTCCAAGTAGGAAAAAAAGCTAATCTTCAAATTTTTAACCTAATTGCTGTGTTTGACGGCATTTAAGACGCACGGGTGTATAACACGCATCCCAATTTCCGCAGGGAAAATCAAGAAAAAATTTGCAGTGAGTAAATTTCGTAAAATTATTAGTAAATGGTTATATTCATGAGGTATTATTTTGGTTAAACAAGCCATGATTACAATTAAACAAAAAAATAATAGGAAAATAGAAAGAACACGAGCCAATAAAAACTTTATTATATCCATAGTTAAGTAATCAAAATAAAAATCAAGCAATTATTACACGTGAACCCAAACGGTAGTTACAATTAAAATTTTATTCATCTTCAAATCTCATCGTCTTCGTCATCAAAACTCTGATACTCATTTTCCATAATACTATCATCGTCGTTAAATAAAGGCGTCATCTTCCGTTCCACTGAGAGCATTGCTAATGCTACACTTTTTAAAAGATTTCACAATTTCTGGTCTAATATTATCCCAAGCTTGCTTCACCCACTCGCAGACTTGTGCAATGTTGGGTTTTTACTATTCTTCCTGTAAGTGTAAGGTCGTGATCAGGCATTGCCATCTACGTGTTCCAATACGCCTTCAGGTTTAAGTCTAAGTTAATAGGAGTTGCCAGGTAGCTAATTTCATCCGACTATCGCAACTTTTAAACCTACATATGGCATATAACACACAGAAGAATTTTTAAAGATATTTTTAGTAAAATAAAGTGTGACTTATATACCATCAAATATGGTACTCACTTTTTTTCAAATAAATTGATGTATATAACACCCATACGTGCTTCCATAGTTTTAGCTACATGCCGAAGGCCAGAGGTGAACTTTTAAAAATCTCCCAGGGACTCGCACATTCAACATCGTATTTCGAGCATTTGAGAATCAAAGGATGCGTTGATCTTGGAAATTTCGAAGGAATGTGACACCAAAGTTTTCATAGATTCCAAAAGGAAATAAATTATATATATGGGAGCTGGTGACTTTCCCTGTTACAGAGACCCATAAGTAAAACTCGCAAAGCGTAATGTTGCAATTTGATACGTCGCAAAGGCGGATATATACGATAAATATTGCTCAGTATCCGAACTGACACTTTGTTCCAACAACCATGCTCCCAAACCGAATGTGAGTGGATTGGTAGAGCTTGTCGTCCATGAAACCTGCTCGACACAGAACAGCGGCGGGTACGAAGCGTACACGGGTTCCTGTTCACTTATTGACTCTTCTTCACACGATCGATCACCCTCTCCTCTCAAGAGCCTCCACATATCGCAGAGAGGAGGCAGTGGAATTGCTGACCTGTAAATGTATAGCTGCAATGTTTAATTTGCCTTTTAAATCCAGTATTCTAGTAAGAAAAAATTGGTAAATATTTAGCCTTCTCATAGAGAAGTGGTGTATGAGGTAATACCTTTACAGCTAAGCATTGACCCTGATTTACTATGGTGAATTGAGATGCGAAACTCTACTGGCCCCCAGCCTATATCTAACTCTGACGCATGCTTCCAAAAATCGTATGGGCACTGCGACGGTCACACCCCGTTCAACGGCATCGATCGATCTTCCGCCTAAACTATGTAAGGGTAGCTGGAAGGGTTTCTCGAGCCGACCAGTGAAGATGAACGTCTCTCCCTAACTCACACATACCAAGCGGCCATCGGCTGGCCTGAGCGAAGGAGCAGCTTTATAAGTGGGCAAAGATTTTTTTAAGAGAGACGGGGTAACCACAACATACCCGGTGCAAAAGAACCCAGCAAGATATTGTACTACATTACCTTAAATGCCACCATGAAGTACAGGGGAGTGGTGACTACTGCGAGGCAAAATACACTAACTGAATAAATGATGATGATGATGATGATGATGATGATGATGATGATGATGATGATACAGCCTGCATGGCTGCTAAGAAAACGATTGCGTGACACAAATACTACGACAAAATAAGTGTAAAATCATCTTCGTTATCTTACCGACTAACACGACACCTGTTAATATTAATTACTTTGACTGTCGAACTAAGCAGACAGATGATTGCATTCATTTCTTTAAACTTTTTGAAACGTGCACAATATCTCTGTACTCTGTACACTGTACACTGTACTCATTTTATGATCAAACTCTGCAAGTAATTCAGATGTTAGTTTCAAAGCTGATTCATTTGGTAACTATCTCCAGAAAAGTATTGCATTAAGTGAACGGGAAGGCTTCCTGAACAGATAGCATGACTGTGGCTGAACCAATTATCTTGTTCGGGATTTGCTGATATAATCAACTGAACATAACGTGCTGATGCACGCACAGGACATGAACACTATCAGAAATGCTGATATTCGACGATAATATAACAGAAATCGCTATGCTGTAATAGAATATGTTCAGATAATACACAATATTATAACTTTCTTAATATTCAAGTAGATTTTCCTTTTCTGTGTCACATTCTTTTAGGATATGGGCGATTATGCCTCTACACAACGTTCCTATTCCTGCTCTAAGAAATGATTTTCTCCTTACTATCCCTCCATGTACTTCTACCTATTAACGTAAGCTGGCTAGGTAGATTACTCGCAGTGTCTTTCTACCCATCTTGCCTTCAATGCCTTGCGAGTATTAGTTTCACCGTTTTTCTTTCCTCATAAAGCGTGCCAGAATTTTCAATTTTATATTTTCCACGTAGCTCACATGCTCCGTTTGTGATCTTCTCCTGGGCAGTTCTCTCTTAAAACGGTTGTCTATTGCCGCATGTCTTCTCTTCATCTGTGAGGAAATTATCCAACATTCACTGTCATATACGAGGATTGATATCATATCGCAGTTAAGTTAGACTGACGTCGACCGAATCAAGGGTATGTGGTTTGGGGTTTTTGCATCGACTGTTCGATATTCTATTCTTCTCTCCGTTGTCCGGACGTTTATACAACTTGCAATTATCAATTTTCTTTTTTTATATCCTAAGTTTATCTAGTAAACCCATCTATATCATTTGAGATTCTATTTAATGATATCGATTTAAAGATAAATAAATTTCTCTTATGGTTAATATATAGTGTAATATTTGATTCCCACCGGAAAATATATGATGTCATAGTCGGATTCAATATTTATCAGGAACTTTGATCTAAGAAGAGTTGATCTGTGGTGATCCCAAAATGTACTGAGTTGTTTTGTTATCGTTGTCACCGCAGAAGGTCAAAAGACCGAGGAGACTCAAAGGTTGTCCTAAAAGGTGACCTCAAATCCACGAAATACAAAATAGAGCTACAAATGATAGAGTTGGGTGTACTAACATAAACAAGAAAATTAATCAAGATAAACTTTGGTTATAACGACAAAACAACC
Source organism: Acanthosepion lycidas (assembly GCA_963932145.1). Classification (NCBI taxonomy): domain Eukaryota; kingdom Metazoa; phylum Mollusca; class Cephalopoda; order Sepiida; family Sepiidae; genus Acanthosepion; species Acanthosepion lycidas. The sequence goes on along the minus strand of OZ010588.1, from coordinate 86,648,137 downwards.
AGATAACAGGAAGTTACATATATATGCCCGAAATACTAACGAACAAACGGAATATCGGACGCTCGATGCAAAACCCGAAACCACATACCCTTGATTCTACCGACGTCAGTTCAACTGAACTATTATGCAATATTAATCCTCATATTTCATCAGTGAATGTTGCATAATCTTCTCACAGATCAATTGAATAATAATTATTTTTCGAAAGATAAATCTAGACTGTTGTTACCAATAAAACATTACAATGGATTGGCTTTTGCCTCCTAGTCAATGACGAATTTACCAAAACATGATTTTGCTTTTTCTATAAATGTTATGGGGTCCACCCTTTTCTGATATAAATGGACTCGTCCTGCTGCCATAAAAGAGCCACAGTCAGTCAGAGAGGAACAGTGTAGAGGAACAGGGTGGAGAAACAGAGTGGAAAGTACATAGACACTGTGATTGATTTGACATTAGAAGTCAGTTACAATGACGCCCGACTCTAAGGAAGTTTACTTCGAGACTGTATATAGCGATCTTTGATTAATACTAACCGGCGTTCCTGGATTTTACTAACAGCATTACCTTTTGTATTTTGTGTAAATACATTTAATTTCTTAGCTTAAATACATGCGTTTGTCATTTATTGGAGACGGATTTTTCACGCGGAATCCACAACAATAAAATACCTGGAATTTAATGACTGTCTTTTCTGAATACTTCTCTCAAATATACTGAGAAGTTTTGTCTGCATATTGGTTTCTTTTCATATTAACATTTACTTGATTATCGAAATAATGTAATCCGTTAATGACTTTCGCTAATTTTTCTCAAGCATATCTTCTTCATTTCGTGTCTGTCCCAACAGAATATCCAAGATTTCCCAAAGAAGAAACGATTTGATTTAGGAAACATAAGAAACTCTTTCTGCTCAAAGTCTATTAAATGTTTCCGGCAAAAATGGACATGTGAATTGTATGAATATTGAAAATACTTCAATTAACAATTTAATTTGGCAAAATATATAATAAAAATTTTAGCCCTTCTGCCTGTGCAAATAATTGGTATGTAATGTTTCGCAGTAGATATAAAAATAGTTACAAGTATTTACCCACGGTTCAATCGGTGGATGGGCCTTACGTCATTTTTCTCTATCACCAGTAAAGCGGGCTCAAACGGTTAAACCCATATTCTAAATTAATGATTCAATCTTTTTCACAGAACTTCTTCATTTTTCAGGAATTTATTCATATAAATATAGAACATTACCTGTATTGAAATAATAGATTAACAGGAAATGCAATCTAATTTTGGTGGAAAATTGCTGAACAGTTATCATAGATGGTCCAGGGATCGTTATAAGCATAAAATACGTTTAATGTTAAACAAAATACATTTACATTGAACATTTACAGAACGAATGAATAACTCTGAAATCTTTCCTCATTGAAATGGGCGATGTTTTTCGATATTTTTGAGTTCGGGTGTCACTAAATATTCTCAAGTTTGCACATCAGATGATGACTATAATATTGTGTTAAAATGGGGAATAATTGGCAAATAAGGCAAGCATTTAATAAATTGTTAATTTACATCGATTAGAGACAGAGACAGAGTAACCTTTCATAAATTGTGTTACGTACATACATGCATACATACATTCATACATATACATATATACGAAAGGTCAATGATAGATGGATATATACATGGTTGAGGACCAACGAAATTTACTGACTTATGTTATTATTATTATTATTATTATTATTATTATTATTATTATTATTATTATTATCTTCTTTTCTAAATCCCTAAATAGGTTAACTAACGAGATGTGGTCCTTCCTATGCAAGATAGCCTGAAGGAGCCCAACCCTCTTCGGTTTTAATTCAGATTTTTTCCTTCTCCTATAGAACCCAGTTTTTCTTACCAATATCTAGTGGAGAAAAGGATTCCTATATTTCCCAGGGGTATTAGCACGTGACCCGAGCCGCTATTCATTACTCCACCGTGCCTCCTCCTCTATTATTATTATTATTATTATTATTATTATTATTAGTGTTGTTTCCTGCTTTGTATCCTGTAGAGACTGGTCCAAACTATGATCCCTAGGCCCTATAGGAGAGTTGTCATATAATTGATAGTACTTTTCTTAGTATATGGGATGTTCCTAGTTTGGGTGATCTCCTGGGCAACTTGTATATTGATGCTACCTGGAACACTGTTAGGAAAATTGTCCATTCCTTTTCTCACGAGGCCCAGAGCACCGATTACTATTGGTACAGTCTCAGTCTTCATTCCCATATCCTATTAATCTCAATCTGTAGGTCCTTGTAGCTAGACAATTTCTCGATAATTTTCACGGAGGTGTTTCTCTCAGATGGTACTGCTATGTAAATAAACATACACTTCCTGAATTTCTTGACTTTTATGACAATATCAGGTCTGCTGGCTTTTATTTTCCCTGTCAGTTATTTTAGTGCTTCTCGCATATCTTCCAGTGCACATATGTCGCTACCTTGTTAGGTCTCTGGGTAGATTCATTTTTTGACAGTTCCGGACATCCTGAGATAATATGATCGACAGTTTCATCATATTTTATGCAGATCCTGCATTTAGGGTTAGTTCTATCCTTAATCAGGCACTGATGTGTTTTCTGTTGATCCACATCTGCTTCTTTCGTTCTTTTTATGCATTTGCCTTACAACGCCTTGTCCTCACAGTTTTGTTGTAATTTCATTTGGCTAAGTTGTTTTGCTTTCTGCTTTACTCGTTTGGCATGGATGGTATTAGCTTCGTTTTTTGCTGGTAGGATTTTATGTATATTAAGTTGCTTCTTGAAGACTGCAGCTTCTTTGTTGATGGAGTGGATTTAATATTTCACTATTTGTAGATCATATCAACATCTGACTTCGGGCGGTGCATCCTCATTTGGGTAAGCATTTTTCAATCTTGGCGTCCAATACTTAAATGTCATTCAACTTCCATTTAATAATGTTGAATATGGAAGTTGCTATCGGTATAACTAAGGTGTTTTTTATTGGTCCCATTTAGTTCGCTTTCTAGTATCAAACGCAATATTTTATAATATTCTTTTCGGGTCTTTTTCTTCATAATTGAATGTTGCATTCCGTCTCCCACGTTAATTCCAAAGTATTTGCATGTACCATCTTGGTCTAGTTCCTTAATCTTGTTGATATCAAGGACTAATTCCGTAGGTTTTGTTAGTTTACCGCCTTTAAAGATGGATTTGACATATTTGTCGATTCCGAACTCCATCCTAACGTCTTCACTGAAGGTTTTAACAATGGTTGCCATCCTTGGCAAACATTTTAAGATCATCAATATAAAATAGGTGATTCATTTTGCTATTCTGTGTCTTATATTCGTGGCTATTGTTGTTCAGTAGGCACCTGAGTTGCGCTAATGAAAGACAGAAGAGTAGTGATGATAATGAATCTCTTTGGAAGATCCCACTTTTAATACTGATTGGTCTCGATGTTAATGATCCGTTTGTATTGTTTAGATTTAGAGTAGTCTTCCAGTTTCTCATGCTTTCTGTTACGAATTTGACCGTTGTGGGGCATACACTGTATATGTTTAGACGTTTCTTTATCCATGAGTGTGAAATACTGTCGAACGCCTTTCTGTAGCCGACCCATACTGTCGAGACGTTTCTTTTCTTTGTTTTCACCTCTTCCAATATTGTTTTATTGATAATTAGTTGCTCCTTACACCTGCTGTTCTGCTGAGAGCAAATTGTTTTTTTCAAGGAAGTTGTATGTTCTATATTATTATTATTATTATTATTATTATTATTATTATTATTATTATTATTATTATTTCTTTATAAATCCCTACTTAGGTTAATTAACGAGAAGTGGTGCTTCCCGTACAAGATAGCCTTTCCGGTTTAAGTTCAAAGTTAACCTTCTCCTATAGAACCCAGTCTGTTTTACCCATAGCTGGGGTGGGAGAGAAGACTATTCCTACCTTTCCCGTGATCCGACTGGAATTCGAACTCGGCCCTCCGATTCCTCAATCCGAGGCACTATCCATATGTTTCATAGATCACAGAAAGTCATTTGAAATGATACACCCAAAAGACTGACTAGAAGTATTAAAAAAAGTTTGATTTGCTTAAGGCAGAGATTCGAATAATCCTTAACCTTTCCTGGGAACAAACAGCCTGCATATGAATAGGGGGGTGAGTTTAGTGAATAAAAAGGTAATGAAGACAAGCATGCATTTTCCAACCAGATTTATTTCCCTTATACAGCGATACTATCCTAACAGATCCATGGAAATTAGATGGATTTATTATTAGCTGATATAATCTTAATAATATACGACATGCGGATGACACTGTGTTAAATGGCAGACTCAAAAAGAAAAGTTTAAAATCTCTTAAGCAAAGCCTTAAATGAATACAACAAATATGTTTATTAACTGTAAGAAGACAGAATAACTGTGAGGTGAGGCAAGAGACCAAAGTAAGAGTTATTTATTGCGGATTTCAAAATTAAACAGGTTCAGATATTGAACTACAAGTGTTGGACAAAATAATGGAAACATCTAGAATCTTCAGCATTTTTCTATATTTCAGAGACGAGGTATTAATACACTATTTACATTATTCGGACTATTGTCCTCATCTTTGTCGCCATATTTATCCGATCCTTCAGTATTTGTCTATATTTCTGAGATGAGGTATTATGTACACTATTTACATTATTCGGACTATTGTCCTCATCTTTGTCGCCATATTTATCCGACCCTTCAGTATTTGTCTATATTTCTGAGATGAGGTATTATGTACACTATTTACATTATTCGGACTATTGTCCACATCTTTGTCGCCATATTTATCCGACCCTTCAGTATTTGTCTATATTTCTGAGATGGGTTATTATGTACACTGTTTACATTATTCGGATTATTGTCCTCACCTTTGTCGCCATATTTATCCGATCCTTCAGTATTTGTCTATATTTCTGAGATGAGGCATTATGTACACTATTTACATTATTCGGACTACTGTTCTCATCTTTGTCGCCATGTTTTTTACTTCTTACGTTTCAGACGTTGTACGCTTCGGCCTTCTTCAGGTGGTTGGAATGACGAACGTAACCCTTTATTTCGCCCACTGAGGTAGACCGTTCTAGTTCCACGTGCCATGTTTAATGGATGTCAGTTATCTCCTGTTAATTCCCCTCTCAAAGTTCTCCACTGCCTTAACCGGATATTGAACTCACACTCTTTGGGTCCTGTCACTGGATCTAACTAACGACAATATATGGCGACACAGATGAGGACAATAGTCCGAATAATCTAGAATCTTAGTATCATAATTTTGAAACTCCTATAAAACCATCAAACGTTTGTTATTTTTATGTTTTTTGATTTATTATTAATTTTTCTTGTCTTATTTTACTAAAATTGTTGTTTTTTTTACAGATATCACAGAGGAGATTAATGAAAAATTAGTAAAATGTCAGATCTATGAGATTTTAAAAGATTTCAAATTGTTGGTGCTAGTATGGCAGGCGCTGAATTATTTGGTGTAACAAGGAGTACTGTCTTGAAAGCAAGGACAACATTTGATAAAGAAGGAAAAACTTCGTCACTGAAGCAAAACTCTGGAAGAAAGCAAAAGCTGTCTGATAGAGTTGGTCGGACTCTTACTCGGATTGTTAGGAAAGCTCACAAGAATACAGCTCAAAAAATTAGAGCAGAACTTAATGACCATCTCGAGAACCTAGTTTCCTCAAAAACTGTAAGAAGGGAGCTGCATAAAGTCGGATTTCACGGGAGAAAAATCAGAAAACCGTTCCTTTCACAGAGCAATAGTAGAAAGAGTGTAGTAGAAACTTACAGAACTGGTCCCTAGAACAGTGGAAGAATGCTATTTTCTCAGACCTGTCATCCTTTACCCTATTTCCGACATTTGGTCGAGTATACGTGTGGAGACAGCCTAAAGAAACATTTGATCCAGACTGTCTTTTCCAACTGTTAAACATGGAGGAGGCTCTGTGATTATCTGGGATAGAAAGGCTATATTTTGGAAATCTGCTGGCCCAATGATTTCCATTCATGGCAGGATTAAAAGTCTATTTAAAAGACTATTTCAAAATTTTATCAGATCAAATTCATCCTATGGTCGCGGAACTGTTTCGGGGGGTGGGGTGGCGGGAGGAAGCAATCTTTCAGGATGATAATGCACCAATTCACACAGCTAAAATTGTGTCTGAGTGGCACAAAGAACATTCTAGTGGAATAGACAATCTTATCTGGCCACCACAGTCCCCAGATCTCAATATTATTAAAAATTTATGGTGCATTTTAGAAAAACAAGTAAGGAATCGGTATCTTCCACCATCATCACTGAAAGAACTTGAGACTGCTTTGGCAGAAGAACGGACAAAAATTCCTCTGGAAACCATTTAAACTTCGTACGAATTTATACCTCGTGGAATTCAAGCTGCAATTACTGCCAAAGGCGATTCTACACCAGATTAAAATAAATTTGTTTGAAATTTCCAGGTGTTTCTATTTTCTCCAACACCTGTATAAAATAACGAAAAATGCCATAAAACCCCGAAAATATATAGGGAATGCATTCTAGAAAATAAGCTACGTAGAAACAGATAAGCACCGTAGAAAGAATGCTGAAATACTGTGTAATAGATAATCTTTTGTATGGCACTGAATACTGGAAAAATCTCCTCACAGATAAAGAAAAGACTTGAAAGAGATAATTTTACCGGTTAATGCCGATAAGAACATGAATAGAACATACGGGAAATAAAACATTTTAAAGAAAACAGAAACTACAAAGAAACGGGTCATTAAATTCAGAAATCTGAATGTTCCGAGATACAAAAATTAGAAAAGTAGACTTCGGGAATTAAACACTCACAAGTCATAGAGAAGTGAGAGGAAACAGCGAGTAAATTTCTTAACAAGCTTATGTCAATGGACCCCAAAACACTTAAGGTGATGATAAAATTTAAAAAAATACTTAGATCAACAAAATACAGGAAATTCTGAAGAGCTATAATCACCTAAAAAAAACATTGGACATGAAAGAAGAATAATGTCTGTTGCTTGCCTACCATTATAAGAGAAAAGTGTTTTCTTCTTCTATGTGCCGTGTTTCCTCAGAATGTTCGCTGCAATGGCTCCCCACAAGTCTCTGTTTTTTCTATCTCAAAAAATTGTATCCTTTTGTTATCTTGTTTTGTCAACCATCTACTCAAGTTCGCTAAGTATGGGCTGTTTTTCTGTCTCTCTTGCCTTCAATATATCCTGTGGGTATCAAATTTTACAAGCCCTCTTTCCTCATAATGTTCCCTACAAACTCTCACTGTCTCTTCTTGGTGTTAAGTATAAGTGTGATACTTGTTTTCATTTTCTCTAAAACTTCGTATTTGCCCACATGTGCGATCAGTGGTATTCTCAGCATCCTTCTGTAGAACCCCATTTCTGTTGCTTCAATTCTCTTAACAGAGCGGTAGTGAAAGATAACTTCCAAAAGAAAAGTAAAGTATTAAGAAACATCAAAATGTTGTTAGAAACAAAGAGAAAGATTCAAATGCTTAAAATAGCATAGCAACAATTACGAAATAAAACACACTTCCGCGGCCATTTTCTTGGAGATCAAAAGTAAGAGATGAATACTTATTTCAAACAAGCAATCACTGTTTTTTCTTCTATTTTTTTCTTACAAATTTTACAAACCAATAAAACAAGAAATATCAAATTATCTTTAGATATTTTAAATATTCTTTTTCTAAATTGATTTCGAATTTTCTCAAATAGCGAGATTTGTGAAAATATCAAGGAAAATTAAAAGTTTGCAAAAGATTCCGTTTGTAAGGTCACATCAATGGAAATACTAAAATTCGTGAAGGCAACTATTACAAAGTTCGTTGTTGAATAGATCTATATTTGTGCCATGACGTCTTAAGTGAACATACATCTAATATTTTTGTTCATAAATTTTACAGATTTTGTAAATTACAAATATATGTCTTGACGTCTTAATGTGACGTGTCAAAAATATATAACACGTATACACACGACGTTTTCTGATGGAGCCGTTACCCCTAATTCTATCCACAAGACTAATCTGGAGTAGTGGATAGCGGCTCGAATTGAGGAATCGGAGAGCCGAGTTCGAATTCCATTCAAATCCATTGCATTCACCTATCTGCTAAGACTCTTTCTCTTCCTCCAGCTATGGGTAAATAGCAGGACAGACTGGGTTTTATAGCCTTGGATGCCAACTTGTCTAGAAGGAGGACAACTCTGAATTCAAAACCTGCGGAGGGTCGTTTGGGGACCTTGTGACACGTAGTCCACCAAGTCTTGGTATTCGGCCCTTCAAAAAGTGTGGATGGTTCTGCACAAAACCTTCACCACTATAATCAAATCCTATGTGCTGGTTTCGGTTCCTAGGAACTGATCTGTTTAACCCTCATACATCGAATTCGACGGGAGATTCGCGCGTATATATATATATATATATATATATATATATAATGGAGGAATCTAAATGAAATAATAATAAAAAAGTGAAGAATCTAAATGAAATAATAATAACAAAAACGAAAGAATATTAATCTACAACCCAGTGTGTCTGAAGATTTTAATTTTTTAATATTTTTATTGTTCAATCAATCAATCAATCAATCAATATATATATATATATATATATATATATATATATATATATATTGTTTAAAAATATGATTCCTTCGCTACATAAGAGTTCTCATGTTTCAAAAACGAGAGCCGAAACCATTCAAATAATTGTTAAAATTAAGTTGAATTCAAGTGTTTAGTCTCGTTTCATCTTCAAGCAAAATTTTAGGAATAAGCTATCTCTTGGTTTACGTGTGTTTTTAGGCATGGCCCGTTATAACATTCGTTATTGTGAGAGTGGCTAGGCGAGTCATCTTGGTTAAGTGGTCACAGAGTTAATTCTTATCTATAGATTCATCATCTTCTGAGAGGTTTTGCTAAGGTTGGGTAGGGTATCTATTTCAAGGTTAATGTTTGCGGTCATCCTTTAGTTGTTTTCCAGTGAGGGATATTTTGTATGGCGCGCCTACAAGTGGTTATGTGTCGGGGGGATTGTGTTGTATTATTGTCCATCTGATTATCTATTTCAATTTGTTTATTCAAGTGGGTGTTTTATATACAAACCGTATTGCACTGAATTTCAATTTGTTTTTTGTTTTTGTTTTTTTGTTTTTTGACAACTACAATAAGGGTCTTTCCTATTTAATCATTTGGCTAAGCTAATACTTTTATTAAGCTATGGGATTTTTTTTATGCTAATTATTTAATGTCAAAGTTTGTTGATGTCGGCAAAAAACTGTTAACTCCTGCCTATGGTTTAATATTTTTTCATTATTTTGAAATTTAATGATGTGTAGTATATATATATATATATATATATATATATATATATATATATATATATATATATATATATATATATTGGGACAGCAATCCAGCTTTCATTTTTAGTTAAAATTGACTGACAAGGTACTGCAGTTCATTTTTTTTTTTTTACTTTCCTTATATGGCTACCAGGACATGTAATTTAATAATTGTGTATTAGGGTAGTAATCCCCCTTTTTTTACAAGCTTCATTGAATGCGACTGACATGGTTTTGCATTTACTTTCCTTGAAGGCTGCTGGGTCATGTAATATTTGGGAAGCAAATAAAAATTTAATTAAAAATGATTAACAAGGTGTCTGGTTAAGTTACATGACTCGGCAACCAACAAGGTAAATCAAAATGGAACCGCATATGTATATACTTTTCATTTCTTTTATTTTCCCAAGTACTTTCAGTCTCATCCAAGATAATCCTCGGGGTGAATTGCTAAGAACCTTTCAAACCTGAAGATGATTATGGATGAGATTGAAAGTACTTGGGAAAATAAAAGAAATGAAAAACTACGGCGTCTTTCTTAATGAATTTGATATTAACATTAAATTGAACCGAGAATTCGAAGAGGAATAAAATAAAAATAAATAGACATAATATATCCAGATAATTTAAGGAAACATATATATATATATATATATATATATATATATATATAGAGAGAGAGAGAGAGAGAGAGGGAGAGAGGGAGGGAGAGAGTACGATAGATAAATTGCTGCCATTTTTTATATTTTTATTAAAATTTGTTTGTTTTTATTTGTCGACTGTACAGTATAGCAGTGTCACTTGGGCACCGTATGTGGGAAAAAAGATGCAATTCACTCCGCCAGAATTTTCGAAACGGTATTCTTTACAGTTTGGCATTCGCGCCAGAAGGTTCAATACGAACATTTCCGAGTGTTCGGTTGTCTATCTGAAGATATTTCAGAGGAATTGAAAGAACTGAGCGAGTCTATTGGTGATTTCGAAGGAATGGCTTCTCAGAAAACTCAATCTGATCGTTCTGATAAGAAAAGAACTCTTGAATTTTTTAGTTAAGGCCACAGACTCAACACAGACGCCTACATCAAGTCCCTTGAGGAGGTAGTGTTGCCATGGATCAAGAGGGTGGGTGATGGAATATCTTATGTCTGGCAACAGGACTCTGCACCATGCCACACAAGCAGGAAAACCCAGTCATGGGTTTCAAACAATTTCTGCGATCAGATCACTTCTGCTACACCCTTGATTATTATGTTCCCACACATAAAAATCAAGGGTGTAGCAGCAGTTGAGTGAGTGACCAACAAAATTCTTTATAGCATAGATGAACTAAAGGCAAAGATTATGTCAGCATTCACAAACTTAGAGTATGAGACCGTCCTGAAGAGTTTCTGGGGATTCCAAAGTCGTCTGAAGGTCGTGGTTGAAGCCAATGGTGATTATATTTAAAAAAAATTTAGTCTTTAGTATTTCAAGATATTTTTATATATTTTTGGTAAATATGTCTGTTAAGATGTCAGTTTTATTTTCATTTTCGCTTAATTTAGACGGCAATTTATCCATCACACCCTGTATAAGCGTGTATGTTTGTGTGTTCATATTATAAATTCTTTAAAGGAGAAGTGGGAATGAAAAGCAAGTACATAGGCAGAAATGGTAATCTGTATCGCTTATCTCCACGAAAACATTTAAATTTTCATGAGTTTCGAACATGGGTAATAAATTGATAAAAAAACAGGCATTTGTTTTTTTTTTGGGGGGGGGGAACTGTCAAACTTGGCAAAAGGCATATGTTAAAGACGTTGGAGGATATATTGTACAGCAGTTACTTTTGTCTGGAATATCTAAAATATTACCTGCGATACAAATGAATATGCGTAACTGGCAAGCAAAAAACAATAGAATATAAACAAAGGCATGACATACATGTAGAAATATCTCAAACGAGATAGTAGGCAATATTACGATAAACATCTCAACATCCAATGAAAGTAAGTATGGTTTATGTAATGTGGACGAACAGGGCGTTTTAATTCTCAAATCATAATACTAAGCCAGAATGGAATTCACACATCAAAGCAAATCGGCTAGGATGTTGAAAACCAACTTTAATCGGGAACTTTAAATTATAGCGTTTTGTCCATATTTCTGAGATGATTTATTGTAATTATTTACACTATTTACGTTATTTTATGTCCTCATCTTTGTCACCATATTCACGATGTTTCGGCCTTCTTCGGGTGATTGCAATTTTGAACTGAAACCTTTATTTCGTCCACAAGGGTAGATTTTTCTAGTTTCACGTGCCATGCCTCTTCTGGATGTCTCAGTATCAGTTATCTCCCTTTTAACTCAATTCTCCATTTTTTTTTATTTCGCCTCTGCCGTAGCCAGATATTGAACTCAACACTTTGGGTCACGCGATAGCAACCGTTTTATCCACAGCGACATGTGTCCTTGTCGCTCCGAAATTCCAATCAGCTGAAGAAGGCTCGAGCGCACACCGGTCGAAACTTTGAAAGTTTAATATAAAGTTTCTAAATGTTTCAATAAACAATACTTTTATTTGAAGATGTGAAAACATATTCTACAAGGATCAATATTTCTCTCTTATCTTGTAATAAATCAGAATCACATTTCGTTTGTTATTTAAATTCAAGTTTGAAAATAAACCTGTAAACGAAAGGAGACGAAATGATTTAAAGTAAAATTAAAAATAAATAAAAGTTTATCAAAGAAAAAAAAAGAGTTTGCATTATAACTGACATCAGTATACATTCATCTTTCAATTTAAAACATTTACGACAAACACAGATGTTCAATGTTTGTGTCATCGATTCGAGGCTATTAAATTGTCGAAATTGTCGGTTTATGGAATTTCATATTTCCTTTTTCAAACTACACATAAAATTCGATTTATTTTCCTCGTGTTAAATATGTATTAGTTTGGTTTCATGTGACATAAGGATAAAGGAATATATATATATATATATATATATATATATATATATATATATATATATATATATATCCGATAAATATAGCACACTTTAAAACTATATTTCTCCACATATATATATATATATGTGTATGTGCGTGTGGGTGTGTGGGTGTGTGTGTGTGCGTGTATATATATATATATATATATATATATATATATATATATATGAAGAAATATAGTATTAAGGTGTGCTATATTTATAGGTTAAAGTGCTCAATATCAGAGATAGAGCGTATGTAAACATAAATCGAGAAAAAACCCAACACACGTCGCCTGATGATTGCATCTAGTATGAAACAGACTTTCGCCTATGAGTGTTGACTTCAGTGTTCATATATATATATATATATATATATATATATATATAGTATAAAATTTGCAATAAATTGTTAGGAGTGGTGAAAATCGAAAATTTAGTATAGGTAGATATATTACTTACTACCAGTTAATATCTCATTATGTTAATATCTATGTATCTTTCTATCTATCAGTCTGTTCACATCTATCTACATATCTATCTATTTTTCTATCAATCTGTTCACATCTATCTATCTATCAGTCTGTTCACATTATCGATTTTCCTATAAATCTGTTCCAATATATGCAAGTGTCTATCTATGTATCTATCTATCTATCTGTCTATATATATATATATATATATATATATATATATATATATATATATATATATATATCAGTTCATATATATATATATATATATATATATATATATATATATATATATATATATATATCAGTCTTTTATCTATCTATCTATCAGTTCATATCTATCTCTCTATTTATCTCAGTCATTTATCTATCTATCAGTTCATATCTATCTCAGTCTTTTATCTATCTATCTATCAGTGCATAACTATCTATCCATCTATCTATCTATCTCAGCCTTTTATCTATCTATCTATCTATCTGTTCATATCTATCTGTCTATCTATCTCAGTCTTTTATCTATCTATCTGTTCATATCTATCTATCTGCCTTTTATCTATCTATCTATCTATCTATCTCAGTCTTTTATCTATCTATCTCAGTCTTTTATCTATCTAAGTCTTTTATCTATCTATCTATCTATCTATCTATCTATCTATGCTTGTACACCTTCAATCATACGTCTCATGGACAAGAGTACGAAATTATTTATTTCATAGAATCCACATGAAAATGAATTTTACTGAATCACGAGGAATTCCTTCCTTGAAATGTAAATAATGAAATGTCAGACAGGTAAAAGCCCAAAATATAGCCACGCTGATAGTCCCTATTAGGAAATGAATATATATATATATATATATATATATATATATATATATATATATATATATATATATATATATATATATATATATATATAATTTACCTGCGTGCATGCTATCAAGTCTATGCTTCCAAACCACGTTAAAAAAGAAATGGAATTCAAGAAAATCACTGTTAATCAATGTTTTGCTTTCGAGACTTTTTTCTTTTATGTACGATGTCCCTTTAGGATGTGTAAGATCATAGCTCTCCACAATTTGCTGTTTTTTGTCGTCCCTAACAAATTTTGTCTTTTTGAGTTATCTCCCAGTTCCTGTTCTACCAATACAAGCTCGTTAAATAGGTTATGCAGCGCTTTACCCGCCCGTATTGCCTTCAATATGACCTGTATGAAGCACATTTCCTCGATATGTGCCCTGTCAGTTCCAAAAATTGCATTTCTGATTCGACATAGAAGTGTCCGTTTTGGTTTCATTTTCGGTAAAACTTAGCCGGTGTACACGGATTCAGTCGATGTTTTTCTCAGAATTCTTCTGTAGAAACACATTCCCAAGTCTCTTTCGCGTCGATGATGATATTGTTCCAGCATTTAATCGGATATAATTTTTCTTAGATTGTCGAAAGTTTATGCGCAGTTTCACATCCGAACGAAAACAATAATTTCTATAGATGCAATAGATATTTATTTCCGACAGACTGTGTCAATTTTAGCTTTATTTTAAAATTGAAATGTAAAATCTGTGAAATTAATAAATAAAAATAAACTATTCATTACTTCTTTATATATATATATATATATATATATATATATATATATATATATATATATATATATATATATATGAAGAAATATACTTTTAAGGTATACTATATTAATGGAATAAAGTGCTTAATATCAGGGATAAATCGTATGTAAATATAAAGGTGAACATTGAAGTCAACACACAGAATGTTGACTTCAATATTCACTTTCACATATATATATATATATATATATATATATATATATATATATATATATATATATATATATATATATATATATATATATATATATATATATATATATATATATATATATATATATATATATATATATATATATAACCATGAAAGGATGGTTCTAGTTGTAATCCGAGTTTCTCTTTCACGCAGTCTTTGTAATTCTACACATCTGTCTCTGAAAATCTATTAGATAAGGCTATAAATTTAATGAACGCAGGTTCGAATCTTGCCGATGCAGACGAAAATAAATAAATATACTGTTTAATAAATAAAGGAGAGTCAACTCACATATGAGTAGCCACTAAAAATAATGTCTAAAGTGATAATATATATATATATATATAAATTTGTTTTTGCTCGTTCGGGGAACTGAATAATAGAGAATACAGCGTAAAAACAAATTTTGAATATTGATTTTTCCATATCAAACGCACTTAATTTTTGACGGACAAAACAAATCTTAGTAAAACTATACAATGTATGAAATCATAAATGCAATTTCTGTGACCATTTCACTGACACTTTAGAATTAATTTCTTGTTCTGTATCGAATAGCAAAGTGACAGTTATGAGAAATATGATATTACCGGATTGTTACTAGTTATGGTGACGCCAGCCTGAAAATATTATATTATATATTGTATCATTCTTGAGTCTCAGCGTATGTTCATAGGCCACTACAACTTGTACATTAGAAAATAACCAGATGGGTACTGGAACATTTTGATTATCGCAATAACCGGTAGGAAATATTAAATCAGTTTATCAAAGCGATTATTTGAAGGCATCTGCAGAATGTCTTATTCATATTCAGGTCTTTATATAATATCAACTTAAGAAAACATAAAAACGATTTACGGTGAAAAAATTCTTTTTTATATGCTGTGATCCCTCAAGACGTAAGCGGACAAGGTTCTCCGCAACTTCCTCTCCTTTGTAGCTCTTAATAAATTTTGCCTTCTTGTTATCTCTTCTAGACCCTGTTCCGCCATCTATTTACTCAAGCTCACTAAGTAGATTATACGTTGTTTTCCTCTGTCTCTCTTGTCTTCAATCTGTCCTGTGAGTATCAGATTTTCCAAGCTCTCTTTCCTCATTATGTGCCTAACAATTTCAAATGGACTCTTCCTGATGATAACGATAATTGTCCTTCTTGTTTTCATTTGCACTAAAACTTCGTCTTTCCTCACATACTCGGTCCATGGTATCCTCAGCATCGTTCTGTAGAACCACATTTTTGTTGCTCCAAGTCTCTTCTTCATCTTTGAGGAGATTTTCCAGTATTCAATGCTATATAGGAAGACTGATATCGTGTAACAGTTTAGTAGTCTTTTCCTGTTTCTACTAAAGTTTTTCTCTCTCTTAATTCTCAGCATAGCGTTTGGAATGCATATTTGGCAGTCCCAATGTGCTTTCGGGTTTCAGTGTAGAACACATCCCAGATATTTTAATTTTTTATACTTGTTTGATTTTCCTATTTTCGATTTGCAATTCGCACTTTGGAATCATCATTTTTGCTAACAATAATGCATTCTGCTTTCTTGCAGTTTATTTTGAATCCTTTCATCTTGCTTTCCTTCATTAAAATCTGCAGGAGTTTGTGTATTTAATTTCCGTGTCTGCCATTAACACTGTCATCTGCATGCCTTATGTTGTTAAAATTGTAACAACCAATAATGAATTCTATTAGGATTTTCAATTCTGTCAGAATCGCCTCGCTGTATAAATTGAATAAGTCCGGTGAGAAAACACATCCTTGTCTTACACTCCTTTCTGTTTTTGTATATCTGCTAAACTCATTTTCTATCGCTATGCAGGCAGTTTGCTGCCAATATAGGTTCTTGATTATTATAATATCTTTCCCAAATATTTCAAGGTTGCTATGCAGTTCCAACATTTCTTTGTGGCGTAATTTATTAAACACCGTTACGTAGTTTATAAAGGTACATGTCCTGCATTTGTATTGCATTTGTGGTAATATTCTGAGCCTAAATATCGCGTTCTTTACTCCAGTATATTCGACGCACATGCACTCTTCCTGCTCGTTCTATTCATCAAAATTAGGATAGCTTTTGTTATATGGCTCATTAGTGAGATTGTCCAATGGAGTTCACAACCGATTGCATCTGGTTTCCTAGGCAGTTCTATGAAAATAGATATATTTCAGTTTTCCGGTGTGTCCCGGCTTGAAGGTTTCATTTATTATTTCTGTAATCTTTTCTGTGTCGAAATCATCTAAGGCTGCCAGAATCTTTATTATAATTCCGTCTGGCCCTGCCGCTTTGTTTCTGTTCAATTTGGCTGATGCCGATTACAATTCGTGCTTTCTGTTTATGCTGTCAATCACTGGATGACGGTTAGGTGACACCTGTTGCACATGTCGCTCCTCACCGAGAGAAGAGTTAATTCCAATAGACCTAATCTCCGTCACGCCATTAGTTTTCATATTTTGTTTTTTAAATGCCATATTTCTTAGGATTGATAGTGGATTGCTTTCCCGTTGCTTTCTCCACGGTGGATTATTGAGACACCATCTCTAGTTAGCTGGCCGTTCAAAAAACAAGAGTTCTTTCGCTATTGGATACATATTATTTTTTATCTTACAGGGTTGTTAACAATCAATCTCATTCACAAGTGGTGAAGCTGGCTTAGTCGGGGCCCCTCCGAGTGTAGCATACATACCTATACAGATGCATATATATATATATATGTGTGTGTGTGTGTGTGTGTTCGCGTGTGTGCTCGTGTGAGGATCGGTATGGGGGCATACATATATATATATATATATATATATATATATGTGTGTGTGTGTGTGTGTGTGTGTGTGTGTGTGTGTGTGTGTGTGTGTGTGTGTGTGTGTTTTCCGTTTTCTTTTTGAATTTGTAGGTCTGATGAATTGGATCGTATTTAAGATTCCAATGGAATATATTATGAGCATGGAATATTAGTGTTTAAGCCTTTTTATTATATATATATATATATATATATATATATATATATATATATATATATATATATATATATATATATATCGAGAAACAACTGCCACCGAGGTATAATTAACTTTGAACAGAATCGGCTCAACCATCTCAGAGAATTAAGAACCAACAGTAAATTCTGGGCCAATATATCAGCCTATATGAGGGTCAATCCTTCAGCATTTCCCTCGTGTGGACTTGTTTGCAGATCCCTTGCAGGATTGATGTCTCGTACGAAATATAAACATAAAAACTGAACTGAAAGACACTCATACGTCGAAAAGGAGAAAAGTTTGCTTTGTTTGTTTTTGTTTTACGGCATACCAACCCCAATGGGTTATTTAATGCTGACAATTTTTATTGCTGGCAATATTTTTTTTCAAAAATCTTTGCTGGTAATAATTTTTCTTCAAAAATGTATTGCTTGTAATATTTTTTTCAAATTATTTCTAGTATCAAAACCTATTTTTATACTTTCATAGTCTTTGACATCAATTTGGGGTTAACTATTTTTCCATAGCTAGGACCCTAACAGGTGCTACAACCCCAGGTCAGGGTGGATTTGATAACACTGGAATTTAAGAGGTGGTTCCATG
Organism: Acanthosepion lycidas; assembly: GCA_963932145.1. Taxonomy (NCBI): domain Eukaryota; kingdom Metazoa; phylum Mollusca; class Cephalopoda; order Sepiida; family Sepiidae; genus Acanthosepion; species Acanthosepion lycidas. Next base: position 86,629,857 of record OZ010588.1, on the reverse strand, counting down.
CTCCTCAAAACCTCCTTGCTGAACGTAGATGCAGTTTATCGTCATGCCCAGGACGTGAAAAGGGGGAAAGAATCCATCATATATATATATATATATATATATATATATATATATATATATATATATATATATATACAGAGTGAAGAGAGACATTTTATCACTTTAAATGCTATTTCAGTGGATACTCATATTTGAATAGGCGCTCCGTCTGTTTATTATTTTCGCCTACCTGCCTAAATGTTTGAGAAGTCTTATTAAAGAAACATTTGCGCTCTTTAGTAGGAATCGAATCTGAGTCCTGTGGGCAGAGGTAGCTACTGTTTAATTCTGGCTCGCCTTAACAACTTAGCCACAAAGAGCAATCGGTCAGACGAGTCTATATTTCGGCGCTTTCAAGCGAAATTTCCCGTCGTTGGTCATAGATCTCTCGAAGTTTGTCATATCTGCACAATTTCGTATCCAAACTTAAATAAAGCATTCAGGCCGATAGACGTATACAGATGAAATTTTACCGACATACAGACATTATTTTGAAATTCCAAATTGTTTGCTCTCGTCGTTGAAACCTTCCTCTTTACCTGCTTAATATTTATTATTATTATTATTATTATTATTATTATTATTATTATTATTATTATTTAGCGGGAATTCCCCTGAAGTCATTTAGTGATCGATGTAGAATATTCGCGAAGAAAAACAATAAAACTTCGAATGCTGGTGATGTTTATTATTGTAATTCTAATTTCTCCCGCGGCTGCAGATACTGTAATTTTGATTGTAACTGTCTAGCGACTATATTTAAGCGGGAAAATATATTTGATTGATGAATGGTGCCTGCTTATGGCAATTAATAGATGGACAACAAACGTGTCTTCTTTATTTACTGACGTATGTTTATATATTTAGTTGCAATATTTGTGATTTTTATCGGGTTTTACCATTTCTCTATCAACTTATGGACATGTGGACGGGGCAACATTTATCCCACACAAAAACTGGAATCGTCCAGACAAATTCAAATCCTGGCCAAGTATGTTGTGCTCACTTCGAGCTAACTCCCTAGAGAAAAGCGTGGATCGAATTCTTTTCACTTCGTGCTACTGAATTAAACAGCTGGGTAGACTGAGCTTTCTAGCCTTGGGTGGCAACCAGTCTAGGAGAAGGACAACTACGAATACAAAATTCGTGGGAGGAGGAAAGTAGTTTATTATTTTTCCAATCAATTAGCATATAATGAAGAAACAAAATCAGAGGGAGAATATAAATTTATTTGTGTCGAGCGCTATATATATATATATATATATATATATATATATATATATATATATATATATATATATATATATATGTGTATATATATATGCACATTTCATTGAATACGACAGACAAGGTGCTTTTATTTTGTTTTTTTATACAATCTCTCATGCAATCTAATTTGTTTTTTTCTTTTCGGATGCTAAATTATATAAAAACTGTCCGGATTTTATATTTTATAAAACATACATGCAACAAACTATTTCTTATTTAACAGTTAAAATATTTAATCCTTGAAAATGGTTAAATGTATAGCCGAAAGCGCTCGGATAAAGATAACATTTGGACAGTTTTTATATAATTTATCATACGAAAAGAAAAAACTTATTAGATCGCATGAGAAATGGAATAAAAGCACCTTGTCTGTCGTATTCCATGAAATGTGCATGAAAGAAGGATTGCTGCCTAAATACACACACACACACACACACACACACACACACACATATATATATATATATATATATATATATATATATATATATATATATATATATATATATATGCAAGTTTGTTTAAGGACTAATGAAAGTTCTTTATTAAATATCTGACACTCTGGGACTTTAAACGTGTGCCTTCTTGCTTATAATTGAAACCAGATTTCACTGTATGCTTGATACTCTTTCGGTCAAAAATGTTGCAATCGGGGGAAATTTACAAATAGCTTTGCACTCAACTATTTTGAGAGGTAATTAACAAAAACAAAAGTTCATGATTGACTAGGTTCTGTGTACATCTGACCCAGCTTTATATAAATGCAGATAAAGTCCCGAATCGGAGTTAAATATAACACCCAAGAAATATACGTCTTTCAAGTTACTTTCCATTTGGATACTAAAAACTTGAAAAGTTTTTGAAAACTTACAACCTTTTCTTGATAAAATCGTTCTAGGCCCCACTAAACTTTGTCAGTATTCCTCATACTATATATTGACCTAGGTCTTTTATATAGTGTTCTGGTTTTATTTTACTTGATAGCTTGGTGATGTGGTTCCAAAGGAAACTTCCTGGTTTGGGGCTGATTATTTCCTTAAGTTTAGCTCGCTTTTCAATTCACCATCATGTCGCAACAGCTTACTTAAAACAGGAAGTACCAAAACGATTACCGGACCTCACCGAACACAGTCAACGTTCCTCAAACTATCTATCTATCTATCTATATATATATATATATATATATATATATATATATATATATATATATTAGGTTGGTGCAAAAATAATGTCGTTTTTTGACGTTCAACTTCAAAAGAAAAACGACATTATTTTTGCACCAATCTAATATATATATATGTGTGTGTGTGTGTGAGAGAGAGAAAGAGAGTGAAAGTGAATGAGTGTGTGTAATATTTCAGATAGAATATATCTATAAAAAGACAATATGAACAAAGATAAAAGGAAAACTTATGTTAGCCGATATGTTTCCTCCCCTGAGGGGCATTATCGAGGATAATGCAAGGATTCACTTACCTAGATTTTACAATTAACCTGATAAATATTTATTAACGTTTCTTAGATTTAGAAATTTTGAAAAACTAACATTTTTTCTCTTGTCAATAAATACTTCTAATGAAATAAGATCCTTGCATATGCGTTAATAAAGTCCATCGGCGAACGAAATGCGTCGGTTAAGATAAATTTTCCTTTTATATTTTTTCAAATGCGTCTGTATATATATATATATATATATATATATATATATATATATATATATATATATATATAAGAGGAAGTGCATGTGCCAGGGAATTTGTCTTTTTTGAAAAGTAGTCTATTAAAGCTAAATCTTATATATAAAGTACAGTGTATATGTTTGTGTTTGAGCATATGTGTGTCCCAACAACTCCTCCGCAGCCACTCGTCCGATTTCAATGATTTGTAACTCATTCAAAAGCCCTAGAAAAATTAGGCACAGAGAATGAATTTCGTTCAGATCTTATTCAGGGTTGCCAGATTATGCGAGTTTAAAAATATATATTGATATATTATACTAGCCATAATCGTTACTTTCATGGTTCAAAGGGAGTAACTCTTATTTTACTTTTGTATCCAAAATTGCAGGTTTAATGTGGGGAGACCAAGCGCGGTGTTTACTCATTCACCCACGAGAATGAGATATAACACAAGGTTGGATTAATGAGGGACCCGAGCGCGTGCACAAGGGCAGGGTCAAAAATTCCCCTCAGCCCGACTCCTGCCTCTTGTGCAATGGGAAGGCGCGGCCTCGGGCAGCTGTTCCCCAGGGCTGGGCACCTCTTCAGTATAATTTTCCTCAGTTGCCCCTCTGAGACCAGGTTAGGAACAAAAATAATTTATGTACTAAAGGGTAAATATCTGTATTCAGGTTTAACTAATTTGCATATTGATTTTTAAAAAGTTTATCTCATTAATTAACTGCCTTTCATTACTGTTCTTTTATTTGAGGATTGTTTTGATTTTCATATCGAAAATAATACTGTTTAAGAATATTGTCTTATATAATACAGAAAAATGTCCGAAATTTGCATATTACTTGGCCTTCAACAAGTTGGCATCTATTTGTAAAACTTCCCTTAACTATAACAAGCCAATTTATGAGTGAAATATTCATTTAAAATTTGTGTTTGAAAGATTTCAAGTAGAGAATATATCTTGCTTTACGATTTGATAGCGATCCGGCGAAACCTGCTAATGTTAAATAATTTTGACAGTTAAATATTAGATATGATTTGTTGAAATGTTTCTAGCAGAAATATAAAGAACTTTATGATTTAACTTGTACAAATATATGCATATTAAAGCGTGTGTGAGGATCTTTTAAAAGCTGCAAAAACTTACAAATATATGCATAATTCCATCGATATATAGTCAATATTTATATCAAATGTATGTTCATAACATGCTATAGATAAATAGTTCAAACATTCTCGCACTGAACAAGAATATTTTTAAGGTATCCTTTATGAATTTTGATGAAGAATAATAATCCATTCATTTTCATTTGAAGTGTTTTCTTCCATTATGAAATGACATTTTATCTGTAGCATAATTATATTTTTACCGCCTCTCTTCATATGCAAGTAAAATAATAAATAATTATTTAATAAATAAACAAAGATGCGCTAATATTGTTCAATATTAAAAGTTATAGTTAGGACTCGCACAGCGACTTCCACAAAGTCGAATTATCCTTATTTCCCTTCTATTTCGAATGTAAGAAGAAAGTTTTACTCAGTTTTTTGCAAGAACTTCTGTATGTGCGATTTTGAACACTGCAATCTTAACCCTATATTGTAAAGAAACACATTTTATCTATCCACTTTATTGTCATTCTTAATCCGTCCAACTCAAGGATCACTCGTTATCTATCCTTTTTATCGTCATAATCTTAATCCGTACAAGTCAAGGATCACTTGTTATCTATCCTCCTTATTGCCATGATCTTAATCCGTCCAAGTCAGGGATCACTGGTAATCTATCCTCCTTATCGTCATTATCTTAATCCGTCCAAGTCAAGGATCACTGGTTATCTATCCTCCTTATCGTCATAATCTTAATCCGTCCAAGTCAGGGATCACTGGTTATATATCCTCCTTATTGCCATAATCTTAATGCATCCAAGTCAAGGATCACTGGTTATCTATCCTCCTTATCGTCATAATCTTAATCCGTCCAAGTCAAGGATCACTCGTTATCTATCCTTTTTATCGTCATAATCTTAATCCGTCCAAGTCAAGGATCACTCGTTATCTATCTCCCTTATCGCCATAATCTTAATCTGTCCAAGTCAAGGAACACTGGTTACCTATCCTCTTTATCGTCATAATCTTAATCCGTCCAATTCAAGAATCACTTGTTATCTGTCCTCCTTATACTCATAATCCTATATCCCTTCAAGATAAGTATCATTTGTTATCTATCCCCATTATCGTTATAACCTTACCCCCTCCAAGTCAAAGATCACTTCCTACCAGCTACTCTTTTATCCATATCACAAAGACATGAATAAATTGTGAATTATCTACGTTCAAGGACATGTCAGTGCCGTCGCTTACATTAACAAAGAACCCTAGGGTCTCTTAGATTCCCAGTTTTGTATTTTTCATGCAACTGTGACAATAATACGATCACATACCTCGAGATCTTAGCTACTAATCAAAGTACTATATGAAAGCCAGTGTAGATATTTTGATTTGTTCTGTTACGGAATTTGAATAAGAAACCATTTCAAAAATTTAATAACCTCCGAGATCAGATTTTATCTTGTCAGAATCTTAACGGAACAAAGAACTCATTCACTTCCTTTGATTATTGATATGTCATATTGACCTATCATTCTGTTAATTCACCAAATATTTTGTTTGTCGCTAACGTGATAGCATCAGCTTTTTCAGTGTATCCCGTGGGTAGACTTTCCAGACTATATTTATTGTACCATTAAAATTTGCTGTAAATGCTTGTGTAAATCTGGGGATCTTTACCTACAAGATATTAAGTTGGCCAGAAATTACCGACTCACTCGGAAGGCAGAAAGAAAACAAGAAAGTTTTATAGAGCAACACCAACATTTATTCCTCAAAATAAAGTCCATCATTCTGGACGATCTTCTGCCAGCGATCAGCCAACATCTGAATTGCTGTCTTTAAATCAAAAAGATTCCTTCATCAAAAGTATCGAATCTCTAGTCACGGAGGAATTGTACAGACATAGGTCATAGTCACTCGGAGCAGCATCGGGATTGAATGGTGGATGTGGAAGAGTCTCAACACCGTTCATCTGTATGAAGGACTCATTAGTAACATGGCAGTGTGTGGCTTCGCATTGTATTGCTGAAACAAAGCTCGACCTTGATTGATCAAAGCAGAGTTAGGATAGGCCTTCTTTAGTCTGCCGTACACGCGTTCTAGCTGCTGAAAATTGATATTAGCGTTGATGTCGCGACTGTTAAACAGTATGATTACTTTTCATAACAAATTAACATTAATCCTATTGAAAACTCTATACATATAACAATAAAGCTTTCAAATAATTATACGCTAAGCAATATGATTGTACGATATGAAGAAGATATGGAGAAGGCAAATTTATATCTACAGAAAAGTAACTGATAATGGGTTTTATCCAGATAACTACACACGGGGTTGGACAAAAATATCTGAAACTGGTTATTTTCAAGAGACTGTTTTTCTGGCAGATAAACGCGCGAGATTCTTGATTTTAGAGACAATCATTTATGTGCGTGTTAGGAGAGTGTAACATAGAGTAGGAAATCAAACTGTTGATGATCAGAAATTCCAGAAAATCAAGAAAAATTGGAATCAAAAGATAGATAGATAAATAGAGAGAGAGATAGAAAGAAGGAAGGAATTAGGTAGATAGAGAGAAAGAAAGATAAAGACTGACATAGATAGATAGAGAGAGAAATAAAGAGCGATAAAGACTGAGATAGATAGATAGATAGATAGATAGATAGATAGATAGATAGATAGATAGATAGATAGATATCAGCAGACTGGGATAGATAGATAGATAGATAGATAGATAGATAGATAGATAGATAGATAGATAGATAAGGAATTAATTAGACAGAGAGAGAGAGATAAGCAATGAGATAGATAGATAGATAGATAGATAGATAGATAGATAGATAGATAGATACTATAAAGATAGAAGAATATGCGTAATTAAAAAATTTCATCTTAATCTATGACTGAAAACTTTGTTTACGCACAGGCTTCTAAAAAAGAAACATTACAATATAAGGCTCAGTCCTCAGAATATTGAACATTGCATTCAACAAAATCAACGGTAACCTGTAATTCACTGGAATTACAACTGTTTATATACATATATATATATATATATATATACATATATATGTGTGTGTGTGTATTACGGGGAAAAAAGGGGGAAAAGGAGGACAAAAGGCATTTAAATATACAACTTTTCCACAACAATTGATTATATACCATTTTAGCAACGTCTTTAGCTTTTCTCTCTGCAATAAAAATGGCATTATGCTAATATCAATTAAACTAGTCATTCATTCGTAAATGCACTGAACAATTTATTTCCACGTACTACAAAAGATATGTTTTTTCCCTAAAAAAATACTGGCAACCATGCGTAAATTAAAAATCTCTCGCTTCGCCCAGATAATAATAAGGTAATCAACAAATCTATTTTTTTTTTTTTTTACTTAAGTTATATAATATTTGTTGAATTATCAATATCTCAAAACAGCATCATAACTTACAAGGCTGCGTATTTCCCATCATTACCAAGGCCAAATTGGAGCGAAAATTGCGATTTTCGAATGATGAAGTAACATTTCAACCCTCGGGTCTTCAGATAAAGATTGGTAAATGTTTCTACTGTCGAAAATAAGGTTTATTTACCAGGTGTGGGCAAAACTTCATAGCAAAGTATTTTCTGCGTATAAAACGAGAATGAATACGCAGTTGTAAAGCAATATTTCTCTATAAAAATGTGTACCTCCCGGAAATTTTGGAGACACTCCATACATTAATATAAACATTTGAAATGGATTAAGTCCGACAATTATTTAATATATTTTCAGTTTATACGTAATTTTAATAGATACAATTTATTTAAGCAAATGCTCTGCTTTTTAAATAAACAGTATTAATTACATTTACCGATCTGAATTTTCAAGAAATGTCGTGGAAAATATGCGTTCTCCGACAGGAATTGAACCTGTGTCTTATACGGAACCGTTAATGGATATGATGTGCTATACCACTCAGCTACATGAGATTTTTTTTAATAAATAGTAATTTGGACTTTGCTAACCAGACGTTTCTCTGTAGCTAGGTGGTATTGCACGTCAGATCAATTTATAGTTCCGTATTAAACGCATGCTTCTATCAAATTTCTCGAGCATTCAGGCCAGTAAATGTAATTAATACTGCTTATTTAAAAAAATCAGAGCATTTACTTAAATAAATTTTATCTTTTAATATAACGTAAAATCAGAAAATATCATACATATATATATATATATATATATATGAAGAAATATAGTTTGAAGGTGTGCTATATTTATGGGATAAAGTGCTCAATATCAGAGATAGAGCGTATGTAAATATAGATATAAAAGTGAACATTGAAGTCAACACTCAGAGGCGACTGGCTGTTTCATGCTGGACTTAATCTTCAGGCCTTATATATATATATATATATATATATATATATATATATATATATATATATAACATAAAATATTTACAAAACCTACCTTCCTGCTACCACATATTTTCTACAAAGTACCGCCAGACCGTAAAATAATTTTACTGCATGACGGTACCTAATTGGTAGAAACCTAGTGTATCAGGAAATCTACTGTTCTAAATATTTTCTGTTTTAAATTGCTTTACATTTTCTTCTAGTTTAATTGTATTGAGCACTTTTTAATTAATTTAACCGTTTTTTTGACAAATATATCGTGGGTACTCGTATTTGAAATAGAAGTCACATTTTTAATTTTATTTTATGCACTATTATAACTTTTGAAGTAACAAAAATGTCGTATTAAAATAACTCCATTAATTCTTTATACATCACTCACACTTTCTCTCCCTCATTGTCTATTTATCTACCTATATATATATATATATATATGTGTGTGTGTGTGTGTGTGTGTGTGTGTGTGTAGTGCCATCCACAGACAAACTGTTTCAGTGTATCACAGCTCATCAGTGTGGATAGACGTCCTGTTGCCTCTAGCTAGGATCGAAACCCGAATGAATTGGCATATGAAATGATTGATACAAAATGTTTTAACAAAGACGCGCTTAAACGCATTATTCTATTGTCTACGTTTCACACAATAAGGGCATCAGCAGAACAAGTGAACAAAAAATTAATGAAAAAATTGCTGGCATGGCCACTTCGTCAATTAGAAACGCTAAGGCTAATTTGAAATATTTTAATAAGTAGTAAAATTTCGAAATAATGTCTGTGAAAAATCAATGAGATTTGTACGTAGGAAAATGCTAAAATAAAATGAAAAATTTGGTGATGTGATTTAGCAAAATAAAAGAAATTTATGCAGAAAAAAATAATACAGCGTATGTGAAAATAGGGAATAATTATCATTCAAATTATAATTTCTGATAATATTATAGAATAAAAGAATAGGATTTAATTATTTTTTTTAAATATCAAAATTGTGAAATTAATTCATCATTAATCATCTAGAAGAATGATATCAATGATTCAATTCGATTAATAAAAAAAAACGAGTTTTATAGCAATGTCAAATTTTCTGGCTGAGATATTAAAGGAAATAATATTAAATAATAATACAGATAATAATATTAAAATAGATACTGGCTAAACCTCTCAATGGAAATTTAAATTATAAATTTTATTCAAATTAAAATAACTTTTCCCTATCTGATTAGAATGCTTGCTACCGTAGTCATATTTGAAATATTAGGTTGGTGCAAAAATAATGACGTAATAATGTCGTTTTTTGACGTATTTTCGAACGTCAAAAAACGACATTATTACGTCACTATTTTTGCACCAACCTAATATCATCTCCGTAAATATGAGTAAAGATTAACTTTCACAAATGTATGTTGATTCAGTATCAGGAGAAATTTTTTGAGATTTTTCTTTTTCTTGTGTTTTCTGCGGTTAATAAAATAGACTTTGGTTTAAATCTAATTAATCTAAATGAACCTATAACACATTTATAAATACACTTAATGGTTAAAGTAGTTTCATATTCGCAAAAAGAAAGATACAGTAATAATATCTTTTGTACATTCACTTGTTTGTCTGGCTAGTTAAATTTATTCATATGTTTGTTTTTTCTTTCTGTCTACAAATTCTTACTTCACACATGCCACTCAGACTATGTCAAGCTGCTGGCGTTGCCCAAGAGCGAAATGGTACAAGATTTCTCCGACGTCTATAATTGGTAAACTAAATATGATCTGAATTTCAAATGCCGACATTAGTAGAATATTTTTGATGGAAACACTGCAAAACATTCTGTCTGATGTTTGGTACATTTATGCGTTAGGAAGATCAAAAATTTCCATTTTCTACATCACTTTGCGAAACAGTCGTTCATCAAATCATGACTGGTATATTCTTGAACCTTGTGGCGGAGGAGGACAATGCATTGCGCATACGGGAATTAAGGGATTCCAAGAACCAGGAATATAAAACTTGGAAAAAAGAAGAAATTATTTTCGACTTCTTCACGTTCCTTTCATTGAAGAGATTGTGGCGACTTGCAGATTTTGTATTTGCCCGCGCATACACACGCACGCACACATACACACTCATAGACACACGCACACACACGTGCAGATGCAAATTCACCCACAGATGCACAAGCTCACGCATACACACATACACATATACATACACGCAGGTACACACACACACACATACATACACGCAGGCGCACACACACATGTATATGTGTGGGGGGGGGCACGTGGCCGAGTGGTTAAAACGTTCGCATTCTGACCATGAGACCCAGGTTCGAATCTCATCTTGGTCAATTTGTCAGGAAGGAGACTTCCTGATGTTATCAGACTTTCAATCCCCGCATGCGGCACCTTTGGAAAGTGCTTGAAAACCAGACCCACGGGTCGACCCTTGTGAGCGAAATTGGGCAGACGGAATACTTGGGAGACGTCTAGAGCACGAAGTCAGAAGTCAATGTTGCGGGGGCTTTGAGCGTGCTGGCCTTGTTTTAAATTGTTGCTCACGCCAGATAACACGCTCTTTCCCAGCAACCGTAACTAGCATGACAGTATAGTTTACAGTATAAACCACAAGTGGGCTCTGTGGGTGTTGAACAAGCACAAATGCGCCAGAGCAAGCGTCTCCTATAGCCGCCCTAGTAGACACATGTTCGGTTCATGGTATCCTTAACATCCTTCTATAGGACCAAATTTATATCGCCTCAAGTCTCCTCATCATCTTTGAGTTGATCGTCCAGCAATCACTGCCATAAAGGAGGACATAAGCTATCACGTGTCAATTTAGTACTCTTTTCCTTGTCTCTAACTTTTCTATTTCTTCGTACATTGCTTTGAATGCTACACAAATGAATTTCAAAACAAAATCTCAGTATTTACCCTATTAAAATTGTTACCGAGCGATTCCAAAATGGCAGATTCAACAAAGATTTTTATCAAGGGTTTACGAATTCAGCCGTTGAGAAAAAAAGTTTCATGTGTAGATGATTTGACGTTTTTAGGATATACTGAAGCTGTCGTTCTAAGCTTGCTAATTATAATTTTACTAAACCTTATTTACGCTATTTATATTCGGACTATTATTCCCATCTTTGTTGTTCTAATCACAACGTTTCGACAGTTGTAAAAACAACAAAGATGAGGGCAATAGCCTGAATAATTTATATTAGTGTAAACAATCCCAGAAATTCAGTAGAGTTAAAATAGTGCTAAATGTAATAAAACGGAGTTATAAATTTAAATTATGTAACATTCTGTCTCTACTCAGCACCTCAGGATTGCGTTGTGCATGAAACTCCGAGTTGTGCTACCGGTGAGGAAAAATGTATATACTATTAACACACACACACACACACACACACACACACACTGTTGTGGTGTCTTCCCCTTAATTAGGCTATTGTGGACTCTTCCACTTACTATAAAGTTAGTAGGAAAGTAAAATTCGGGGGGAACGCTATTCAACCGACACACACTCCCAAGTCATGTAAAACAATTCTGTTTTATTTACTGTTCAATACACTATTTATCCGCAACCTCTTGTTTTTTTATTCCTTAACCAATATACTTGGTCACAACGCACACACACATACACATATATCTGTGTGTGCGTATCTCGGTCTGTGCGTGTCTCTGTCTGTGCGTGTGTGCTTGCGCGCGCATGTGTATGTGTGTGATAAGGGGACATTGAAGTCAACACCCAGTGGCGACATTCCGTTTCATGCATATACGGAAACGTCAGGCCATGAAACAGGCTGACTGTCACGCCGCAAGGTGTTGACTTCAATGTCCACTTTTTATATTTTCATACGTTCTATACCTGGTATTCAGTACTTGTTACCTATAAATATAGCATACCTAAAACTATATATATATATATATATATATATATATATATATATATTAGGTTGGTGCAAAAATAATGACGTAATATTGTCGTTTTTTGACGTTAAAAAATACGTCAAAAAACGACATTATTACGTCATTATTTTTGCACCAACCTAATATATATATATATATATATATATATATATATATATATATATATATATATATATATATATTAATATCAATAGAAAGAAAGAAAGATAGATGAATTAATTACCATCGAGCTATGAATGTCTCCTTAAAATGAAACGCTTAATATCACCATAAGAGTAGTTTTCAAATACATGTCTTCGATCGTGAGTGCCATATTACGTCGTTTGGAAATATGGTCTTGCTAAAGATTCTTTTCGAGTTGCTACTCAAACGATTCGATAATGGTTTGCGCGTTAAGTCCACCTAAACCTCTCCCAATTTGGTAAAAAATAACAAGTTTTGCTGATGACCTGACGTTATCAGAGCAAGAATTTTATTTCATAAAAAAGCAAAATCTATATTAGCGTAACAAAATGTGATTCATGTTATATAACTGAACTCTTTATATTTAATGTAAGCGTAAGTTTTTCATATTAATAGTGAAACAATGAGAGATACTGAAACCATTAAAAAAGCAAAATATTAAAAAAATCTAATTTGAAATTAACTAAAACTTTATACTTATAACAATGCAATTAGTCAAGTGCTCAAACGCAGAATGTGGAACACATTTATCTCGTTAATGCAGATTTACTTCTTGTGAAATAATATTCTTGATTATTAATTTCACATCATCAATGAAAAATGTCATAGTAAAATTATGTTCAGGAATCGTAAAGCATGATAGACTTAGCTGCTAAGAAAGTCGGTTCGCTATGTCAGGCGAGACAATTTTTTTCTCTCCAGAATCTATCTTACATATCTATAAGTCTATTATTCGTCCATGTTTACGATATTGCTGCCACATATGGTCCGGCGTCTCTGGTATTTAACTTGAGCACCCTGATAAGATCCAAAGAAGAATCTGCAATATTATTGGTCTTGATCTGTCGGCTCAGCTCCAGTCACTTTTCTACCACTGTAAGCATGCCTCTCTTTGTCGTTTCTATAAATACTTTCAACGTAATTGTTCAAATGAACTATCGCATTGGGGATTAGATTTAAATTTTTGTTTTATTCCTCTCCCCTCACATACAAAAAGTGGGGACTTGATGGAGATTCTGGAGTATTATGGTGGATGTAGTAAGAATTGTAAGTAAGAATGCGACTTTTTGGTGTAAGGAATATTGTTTAGGTCAGTGATTGTGGCGAGCTAAGTTTAATTATATGACAGAAGATAACCAGCCTATTTTCCCTATTCCCTATTTTTGGCACTGTGCCACTTTTTATAATTTCATTACAAAATGGTTCGGTATGGTTTCTTTTTATTTCTGCCCCCACTTTCTTTAATTTAATTCCCCCTCCCCTTCTGCGTTAGTAAACCTGAGATGTTAGTTTCCTGGCGGATGCGTGACACCTTTCGTTTTTCGAGTGTGAGCTTTGTATTTGTGCTTTGATGAGTGTGTGTTTGAGTGAGTGATTGGACGACTGGTTGTTTTATATTATTAAAAACACACATTAATTTCGTCTAGTTAACGGATGTTTCTGCCAGGGTGGGTATTTTTATCACTATTTTATTTTGTTTCTTGTAAATCAGGCAGTTACGTCCCATGCGTGAAACACGCTTAGGCGATCAAGTATCTTCCGATACATGACTGACGAAGCAGATTTTTTCCCGCAGTAGGTTGTCATTTCATTCTGCAGTAGACCAGAACCCAATCTGTCCAGCTATTTAACCGTAGCTGGATGGTGCGGAAGAGGATTCATAGATTTCCGAAGGGTATTAAATCTATGTATAGGTTCGTCTGGAATTCGAACTCGCCTCTCCGATTCCTCAATCCGAGCCGCTACCCATTACTCCCCCGTGCCTCCTTCTTGTAAATAGATTTTCATATTGTAAATATACATTGGGGTTTAGATTTTTAAATTGTTGTTTTATCCCCACAGACACGAATTATTCATATGATGTCTAGTTGGGACTTCGTGGAGATTCTAAGGTATTGTGGTGAGTGTAGTAAGAATGATAATTAAGAATGCTTCGTTTCCGTGTAAAGAATATTGTCGTATATTTGGGTCAGTAATTGTGGCTTGCTAAGCTTAATTATTAGACAGATGAAGACCATCCTTTCCCCATCTTGACCTCGGGCCACTGTTTTGTATTCAGTACAAATAAATATTGCTATGGTACCTAGAAGTTTTGAAGTAGCACAGGACTGGCGTTGAGATCTCTACAATTTACAGTTGAGCTGGCTAGATGTAGCCGTAAATTCTATGCTAACAGTTTTTTTCTCTCACGTTCCGGCTCCATGCTTTCCAGCCAATTTTAATCTCCAAAAATGTATGCAGTGTCAATCACTATCTACTCTCCACCTGATTATTCTCTTCTCTTTCTGCTCATCATTAATGTTTATGTTCTGAATTCTTCAATACCCCTGTAACCGTCTTAGAGAGGAACTGTTTTGAAATTCAAAGCCAAAGCGAAGGCAACGGGAAACCACGCCATATCCAAACAGTTTTACAGACAATTAAGAAAAGAAATATGTGACGAACCATGAAAAAACACAATATTAAAAAAAAAACACAACATATGGTACCTTATACACGACATTGATGTTCATGGCTCTCTAATAATTCATTATCTGTGAATTACTATGATAATTCCTAAGAAATGTAGTAAAGTGATTTCCCATTGCCTTTTCTGTGGCTTTTCATTCATATCAGTCCTTCTGTGAGGATGGTTATCACAAAGATCTAGAGAACTCAGTTTACCCTGCTATTTAATAGAAAACACTCTTACTGTGTCTTAATCGAGACAATGTCTAGAGTAAAAATGTTAGACATAATTACATTCCTCCTGCTACGAATATAAAAGTTTTTTTTTCCTCGAATACATTCTCGCGCATACACGCGTACGCACATACACACAGATACAGATAGATAGATAGATAGATAGATAGATAGATAGATAGATAGATAGATAGATAGATGCAAGTTTCATTCAAAAAACCAGCGAAAGTTCCGTTTTTATTTTTTTTTATTGGTCCTTACAATACTTTTAATATTTTTTCCTGTTTCCTGTTGTTACTGAAATATGAAATTTTCTATGAACATGTACTTCCGACTAACACCAGTGGCCAGTTTTAAAGACGCTTGTTGTTGCTATATAATCAGTTTATTTTTGTTAACATCGCATTTCGCGGGTTTCTTCTTATCAGGTGGTCACGTGAGAGTTGTACTGATTCTTGTTAATGAAATATGTTTCATTTCTTGGCCTTTGATTATATACATAAATAAATATAAACATATATTTGGGTTTTATATATATATATATATATATATATATATATATATATATATAATTTTATTAATATGGAGCTCTTTTCATAAAGACTGCTTATCAGTAATATTTATTCTCTATCTCCATATATATATATATATATATATATATATATATATATATATCGCTCATAATCAATAAAATGATATATCATACGGTAGATTCCGTTTCTTCATCTCTTAACAGAAATTACTTTTAATGAAACTGTTTTCCATTGCCTTCCTCGCAATTTTGAATTTCTTCCTGGACTGGTTACCACTCAAACCTAGAAAGACAAAACTAGTTTATTATTCAACCCACAGTGGAAAATAGAAGGATCCATCTCTTTCCCGCGGGTATTAATGAGAATGTGATTGCAGCTGATTTGAGCGCGATTTGAACACGGCTCATGGATTTCATTTTTCGGACTAATGAGCATTGCGCAAACGACACAACCGATGCAAGAAGTGGAATAAAGAAAATCTACTTATATTTGAATTTCTTTCTTTTGTAATTATTCTAATTCAATGTTTTTTTTCTTGTGCCTTAAGACAAAACGTCTAAACCTTTATCTTTGATTTTTCTGTATCAAACATAACTGGCAGGTAGATATAGAGACGACCATATAAAGCCGAACAAACATATCAGAAATGTTTTATTTGAAGTCATTCAATGTCTACACATTTCTCCCGATTAAAGAAACACAATCCCTTTATCTTTTTTTTATATCAACATTAAACACGCCTACGAGAATTTACTGACGAAACAATTTCCTTTCGACTAAGCTTTCAGATTAATTGTTAATTTTAAAAGTTCAAATCTGACATCCAGATTCAAGTCAATGACCGCGTTATAAAAATTCATTTAATCTAAGCAGAAAACTTTTCGTTTAATCACAGATTAATTGTACTTGTTACACATTTGAAACTTCTTGTCTAAAAGCATTGCTAAATATAAAATAGAGGCTGTTCTTAAACGGATTCATTGCAATCTTTGAATATGTTATCTAAAACTTACCACTGGATTTAATAAAAAATTAATGGAAATTTATTTCTTTACACCTAAAGATATTGTAGTTTCTAATATAAATGATATAATATTATAATATATAATAATTATCACTGTTTCTATCTCTGTAGTTAAATATGCTCATATACACTACAGTTCAAAATTTGAGGCGACCCATGGTATTTTTTAAATTAGCCCAAACAGTGGTTGTTCCCTGCTTTAAATAAGAGAAAAATTATTATACATGGTTAAAAGAAAGTTAGAAATTTTATTAAGACAAAAAGAAAAAACATATTATAATTAAATGTTGCTTTCGTCAAAATATCTTTCCTTTACCTTTGATTACTCCAGCATAGAATTTATGGCATTCATTGCAAAACTTTCTCCAAGTATATGTTTAATATAATTGATTCCATTCTTTTTACAATGACTCTAAGAGCTCTTTGTCATTTTTTTTTTCATTCTTCAAACGTTTGAACTGTAGTGTGTATCTATCTATCTATCTATCTATCTATCTACTATCTATCTGTGTCTGTCTGTGTATGTCTGTCTGTCTCTATCTATCTATCTATGTGTGTCTGTCTGTCTATCTGTGTATGTCTCTCTCTCTCTCTCTCTCTCTCTCTATCTATCTATCTATCTATATATATATATATCTGTCTGTCTGTGTGTCTCTCTCTTTCTCTTTATCTATCTATCTATCTATCTGTGTATGTCTGTCTCTCTCTATATCTATCTATCTATCTATCTATCTGTCTGTCTGTCTCTCTTTCTCTCTCTCTCTCTCTCTCTCTCTCTATCTATCTATCTATCGATTGAGGAAAGAGAAATACAGAAAGAGAAAAGAAAGAAAGTAAGAGCATTATACACTAACAGAAAATCGTTTACTCGCAAATATAGAAAAACTATTCGAGAAGAAGAGCATTTGCATATTTGCAGCAATTTCAACACCAATCAAAACAAAAATAATTGGTGCATGTAATTAAAAGATAAAGTAAAAATATAATTAATATGTTAACTTTTCATATTACCATAAACAAATGGTTTGCAAAGAAACATCCATCAATGTTAGAAAGAGCAATAGCGATGGGCTTGAGAAATGTTTTTTCCTGAAAACTCTATTAATAAAAAGATGGCAATCATGGACAAACAAAAAGAACATTTTTCCCATGGCACCGCTTTTCTTTTTTGAACTATTAGGTTGGTGCAAAAATATTGTCGTTTTCTAACATAGGTTACTATGTGAGAAAACGACAATATTTTTTGCACCAACCTAATACCTTCAGTCTTTGGCAATATTTATTGTTTTAAAAAGGCCATAATTAGAATTGAAACCATACATAAAATTTATACATATTTTTGTTCTTGAGAACAAAAATATTAAACACTATTTATTATATTGTTTCACAAGAATATTTTTATATTTACAACATTCTAAAAAATAATGCAGTTAGAACAAATGCAATACAATATTTACATTTACGAATTTATAAAGATATAAATATGAAAACAATTTTTATTCGCAAATTATTCGCTTATTATTTACCATTTTATACAGTTTTAATAAATTGGCAATTAGCCGATACTTTTCAAACCATTCCAATAAATAATATATACTGTAAATAAACAATCTAATAAATAGTTTCAATTGATTTTGTTGTCAAATCTCAAGAACAAAAAATGTATGAATTCCCTTTCATATGTTTAGGTTTTATTCCAATTCTAATAATCGTTTTTAAAAAATGAAACGTTGCCGAAGATTGAAGGTGGTTAAAAAAGCGGTGTCATGGGTAAAACCGTCCTTTTCATACGATATCTTATTGCGGGTGCATTTCTCAATGCTTTTCAAAAAGATTTTTTTAAATGTCAACCGACAGTAACACTAATTGTTCGTTTAATGAATGTTGAATGTCCTCTGAATGAAAACGGTTGATTTTTCCATTTCTATTACAAATTAAAATAGGTTAGGCTGCTTTAATTACGGAGATTTTTGTAAACAGATTTAAAAGTAATAAAGTTCGATTTAAAGAGAAAATCATCTATTGATGAGACACTTTATATGCAGAAGTATTTTATTTTTTCCGGAATTCATAAGGACAGATGATAAAATTACATTTATATTCTGACTGTTGCGTGTTGATGGTAAAGTTAATTTTTTTACCCACAAAATCAGCCAATAAAGAATTGCGCAAACGAAACATTTAGCTTTCTCAATCAATAAGCGAAGAGACATGATTGTTCCAAATCTCTCTCGTATGTAATCTAACGTCATGTGGCAATTTCGATACGCGGGCCAAGTACAGAGATGTTAAAATATTTTAGCGTATGTAATTACATCCAAGTTATATGTTTGTCTTATCTAACACAAGATGAACCGCGCTTATCAAGATTAATCTCATTTCTTGTTTGAATAAATAAAAAAAAACTCCAGGAGTGAAACGTGTTCCTTATCCAAACAAAAAATAGCGTTACAAGTGCCTTAGTGTGTGGGGAGGGGGGACACTATGTTCAAGGCAGCATAACAGCAGTGGTGTGCATAGAGCAAGAGAAACTGATAGAGACAATTCCTGAAGATAGTGGTTTTGAATGGCAACAGATTTTGAAGTTGAGGCTTTTCTCCGCAAGGCAATAAAGTTCAGTCTACACTGCTGTTTAAACGACAGGTTCATACATTTTTCAGGGGTACTAGCACGAAACAAACGAAAATGAATCGATGAGAATCTGAACCTGGCACCCGATTTTTTTCTTTCCGCGTTACTGTTACACTATCAACGCCATCTATCTTCTTGATGGGGTCGTTGGAGCAGCACTTTTACTGCAGCCCTAGAAGAAACGGTGCATCTGGAACAAGGATCCCAAAACCGCTTCCGTTTGGTTTTAATTCAGACAACTTAGACGAAGTTAAAATGTCATCTCAGGGAACCTTCGCGTCACTCAAACGAATTTGAATTTGAATCTTACACATTAATGTATTTAGGGCATATAAGGACGCGCCCTTTTTCAGTAAAACTTCTCCCTAACCCGAATCCATAATTATCTAACCGATGTATTATTATTATTATTATTATTATTAGTAGTAGTAGTAGTAGTAGTAGTAGTAGTAGTAGAAAGACGAGAAAGGCAAGAAATTGACGCTTTTGTACAAATATATAAGAACGTTTTTTTTTTAAAAAAAAAAAAAGTCTCGCAAACTCATACTGCGAAGTTGAGACTCCCATAAGACAATTTCATCCTGCTCACTGCCACTGCTTATATTTTCCCCTCAGATAGCCACTTCTTTTTTTTTCTTTCCCTATAATATTATTTACTCAAAAGACATTATTATTAGTAGTAATAGTATTAACAGTAATTGTATTGGTAGTAGTAGTTCCATTGATTTTTGTAGTATACTCATTTCCTTCCGGCTCCCAAACAGAGACCTAAGTTCAGAAATGAAATCATGAAATTTTCCGCTGATCATTTTACAAGAAGAAAAAAATATACTAAATAAAATTTTAAAATATTTCAAAATATCTAAAACCACACATATTTTACAGAGATAAAACTCTTCATAACGTGTGAGCCGTACTTGTAAAAACAATGTTTGTATTTCTTTAAGGCATGAGCTGGTAGGGATCCCTTAAATGAGTCTATCGGATCCTTTTGCAGTCAAACCTAAGGCTTCAATCACAAGTGGATTATTGATGTCTTCACATTCCACATTTTTGAGATTATTATTATTATTGTTTTTATTTCCTTTGATTTCTGGCGTGTACATATTTCTTTCCGGGTCCCGCCGAGAGACCTAAGATTAGAAGTGGCATCATAACATTTTCCACTGAGAAAAAAAATATTACATAGATAAAGCCCTTCGTAAAGTTTAGGCTGTACTTGTGAGAACAATTTTTTGTATTTCTTTGAGGTATGGGCTTCCAGGAATCCCTTCAATTAGTCTACTGGAATCTTTTTCAACCAATCCTAGGGCTCCAACTACAACTGGGATTGTTGATGTTCCCATGTTCGATATTTTTGAGATTTCGAGGTCCTTGTATTTTTTACAACTTTTTGAATATCTTCAAAGACACACTGCCGTCTGAAGGGGCTGTCATATCAATTATTATTATTATTATTATTATTATTATTATTATTATTATTATTATTAATAATAATAATAATAAGAAGAAGAAGAAGAAGAAGAAGAAGAAGAAGAAGAAGAAGAAGAAGAAGAAGAATAAGAAGAAGTAATTTAAGGGAATGGTAAAACATTTTCATAGGAAATATAAAATCATGGCCTCAGAGAAATATTCGAAGCCGCCAAAAAGTCTTTACACTGTGATTTGCCTAGATTTTGTGTCAAGCAATATAATCAACTTGCTTTTTATAGACAGTAATGTTTTCTGCTGTTAGCTAAAGTGCATTTGTATTATACTGAAAACTTGCTTTAACCATTGAACTAAATATGAATACGTCCTGTTGAAATCAAAGTGCATCTACTATCTCCGGACGGCTTTTATGTATTTTATGCTGTCAAATACTGCAATCAGTTATTAAGTAAGAACTTACAAAGTATTTATAAACGATCAGACTATTGTAATGATAAATACACAATTAATAGGTACCGAGGTCATGTCATAATTAAGCAGCTAGTGTAAGAAGTGAAAATGTGACACAAATCCGAAGCGGCATAAGAATAGTGAAAGTTGCCTTTCCGAAACAAAGCAAAGTATTAGCGGATACAAAAATAGGACAAATGCTGAACCGCTATGTGATGTGTAATCTTCGAAATGGCACTGAAGGCTGGAAGTCATTTCACTATCGATAAGAGAATTTAAGTGACGTCTAGCGGAAATATCACCGAGAGAATTTGCAAGCAGCGAGCGAATTTGAATGAAATCAGAACGAGACAATTGAAATTTCTAGGACAGATAATGAGGATAAGGGGTCTGGAGAATTTAACACTCACAAGGAAAATTGGCGGCAAGAGAAGCCGAGAGAAACAGAGAGTAACATTCTTAACATTCTTAACGAGTTAAGTAAATAGCAAAACAAAGACAAAAAGGGACGTTAAAGTGTAAAAAGAAATTAGAGCTACAACATAAAGGGAATTGTAGATAGCCATAATCGCTATCTTTTGAAGAGACACGGACATAGGAAAAGAATATTATTCCTCAAGAAAGCGATCTCATAATTTATATCTTTTTATATCGACTTCCATTTCATTTTCAGAAGTTGTAAATATCAGCTTATCAAAAGATTTTAAAATCCTTAAAAGCATAAACAATCAAAAACTGTGACGTGCAGAAGAAAAGCAGAAAGTCGATCTCTTCTGATATATTATTAATAATAATACAAAAAAACAATAACAATGTAGTCATAATTTATCAAATTCCAAATGTGAATATATCATGCAATTTGGCTTGTAAGGTTTGGTTACTGTTGACAATTAATTATGTTCAAAAGAAGACTGGAGAAAGACTTAAGGAAAAAAAAATGGGTAAAATCACTAAAAAGAAAAAGTTGACAATTCGACATCAGATAAAGAATCAATCAGTCATAGTGTTTTAAAGTATAGCAAAAATTTAAAAGTGAACGGATAAAAAGTTTAAAAAATAATGGCAACTATTAAAGGATGTGATAAAATACAATTGGCGATACTTGGAAATCATATATATTCAAGACAACGATGAAACAAAATCGAGAAACGATTCAGACAGCAGCGTTGGTGAAATCGGCATAGATACTGAGCAAGGTCCTGGTGTATGCGGAGGCTTGGTGTCACTTGATCCAGATTATGAAAATTCGGAAAAGGTCATACATGTAAAACATCACGCAACACGAGAAAGGTGCTGATTTCAGATGCAATCAAAATACGGGAAAGAATCAGAAAATGAACGATGGAGAAGAGCGTCAGTTAGGGTTTTTTTTGTTTTTTTGTGATTTCAGTTCAAAACTCAATTATACAGAGCACAGCATAAAAATCTGAAAATGATTTATTTGCGAAAATCGAATGTGAACTAAATCAAGAGAAAACTTAAAAATCGAATTTAAAGTTCTTTTAATGTTTTTTGTCGCTCCAACTCTCTTAATTGCAGTACTTAAATATTGAAAAAATTCTCGTCCAGTTCATTATTATTATTATTATTAGTAGTAGTAGTAGTAGTAGTAGTAGTAGTAGTAGTAGTAGTAGTAAGAAACTATTAGGTTGGTGCAAATATAATGTCGTTTTTTCACATAGTAACATATTTGAAAAAAACGACATTATTTTTGCACCAACCTAATATGAGTAATATTCAACGTTACTCGCTATTACTCTTTTCTT
Organism: Acanthosepion lycidas; assembly: GCA_963932145.1. Taxonomy (NCBI): domain Eukaryota; kingdom Metazoa; phylum Mollusca; class Cephalopoda; order Sepiida; family Sepiidae; genus Acanthosepion; species Acanthosepion lycidas. The sequence continues at coordinate 86,606,735 of OZ010588.1, read as the reverse complement.
TTATAAATAATATGCAGTGTCAACGTGATTACTCTTTTCTCTTCCCAGTCATTATTAATGTTTATGTTTCTAATTCTTTTACGCCCTGTAAACCCTTGTGTCTTAGTGGCTTTATTACCTTGCATGGGAATATACAGATTAAAAATAATGTCAACGTGTCACATTATACATATATATATATATATATATGTCTGTATACGTTTGTACGTGTGCATGTGCGTGTTCGTATGCACGAGCTATCCTTTTGGACTTGTTTATCTGTGTATATACAGTTGGCATTGTCATTATCGATAATTTCTTCCTGGTAAGTTGTGAAATTCATCATTAAACTGTGACAATTGAAATGTGCATACTAAACAGTAATAATTCATTGTAAAAACTTCATACACACAATGGACTGGATGCATACATATCTATGTACTGTCCGAAGCTTACTGAATCATAAACATTTCAAGTGAATAAAATTTAAAAAAAGAAAAATAGATTACTTACAGCGTAATGTTGTATTTCCTGATTTTGTGAGGTGTCAGTATTTTTATCGAAGTTTTTTCTTTCTTTTTATTTTTACATTATCTCTTCTCTTTATCTTTCTTTTTTTTTTCTTAATCCATTTAACGTGTGCGCAGTCAAGTTCTCTTTACTTTGTAATTGAGTTTGGTCAAACGGAGAGATGCTCACAGACAAGGGACAATTCAATTGGCAGATTATTGCTGACTTGTATTCATTTCCTTTGTATTTCTTCTTCTTTTTCTTGTTCTTGTTCTTGTTCTTCTTCTCTCTCCCTCTCTCTCCCTCTCTCTCTCTCTCTCTCTCTCTCTCTCTCTCTCACTGTTATCAACTTTTTTTTTCTTCAAAAATCCACTTCTGAACTGATGACGGTGATAGCGCCTCCCTGTTTTTCCTTGGATCCAATATATAAACTTTTCTTTTTTTGTTTTACACAGGTCTCCATATATGTATGTATGTATGCATGTATGTGTAGGGAGAATATTGTTAAATCACCTGCTGATTTTATGTACTGATTCGCTTAAATAGAATAATATATTGAAAATGTATCGACTCCGTCAATTTAGACAAAGTAAAATAAAGAAGTATTTGGGATTAACTGGATAGAAAATCCGATATTCTAGTCTCTCAGAATTGTCCGCACTCAGCCAAATCACAACTCAAAGAACACGCTACAAGAATTCTTACGTATGAACTGACACACCCCATTTCTCTTACATGTGGAGTAGCGGGGGTTGTAGTCAACGATGACTTGTGTGTAATGATGTTCGTCTCAGGTCAGAGCTGAATTAAATACCCCACCTTAATTAACCAAAAAAACATTCTTGATAAATGCGTTATTCTTCTATTTTTATTTAAATCCTTTTCTAAATTAAACAGCAATTTACTACAGTGTAACCCGGATATAAGAGAAACCCGGATATAAGAGAAACCCGGACATAAGAGATATTTTATCTGGTCCCAAATTAGAGCCTGTGTTAATGTATATATAATAGATCAAACCCGGATATAAGAGAAACCCGGATATAAGAGCCTTCTTATCCGGTCCCGACAACTCTCTTTTATCCGGGTTACACTGTATAAAGATTGTTGTCTGTAAAACATATGTTTATAGTTAATATTATAATATCAAAACAAATGTTTTCTATAACTCTTTATGATTTCGAATATATAACTATATTAAGTTTCAAATGATGATTTGGATTATATATATATATATATATATATTACGTGTATGCGTGTGTTTGCTTGTGTGTGTGTGTGTGTGTGTGTGTTTAAAGGAGAACTAAGACTGTGCGGGAGATATCAATACGAGAGTATTTGTCACTAAAATGCTAGTATGCTCTGTAACTAAATGTATAGTCACTATCTTGCATATTTTGGTATATTTACTGGATTTAAAGGACGAATAAAGATTCACTAGTTGAGAAAAGTTTATTTATATTAATCTCTTTCAGCAGAAAATGATGGCAAAGTACACAAAAAAAAACCCACGTGTTACTTGTTGATTTGCTTTGAGTTTTTCGCTGTAGCTTTTTGTTTTCTTTCAACAATTCATCCTCAAACTGAATGAATGGAAATATTTCACGACTGCTTTTCTCGGTGCTTCTTTTCTTAACGAGTTTTACTTTGGATGAAAAATCAAACAATCGACGTGCAAAACTACAGCTGATGCCAATTCACTTTGTCGGTTCGCCTCAAAATTAATAAGCTTCATTATTTTTCCTTTTATTTCTGTCAGCAGAAATAAAATCTCAGCAAGTGATGCAGTTTACAGTGCAGCTTTTCCGTGTGATGGTTTAATCAGCACAAATTTTAAATATATATTATCCATGTAAAACATCTTATTATTTCCTTTGATTTCTGTTGTATACACATTTCTTTCGCGGTCCCAACCTGAGACCTATCGGCAGAAATGGCTTCATGACATTTACCATTAATTATTATTATTATTATTATTATTATTATTATTATTATTATTATTATTATTAGCTGTAGTATTAGTAGTAGTTGTAGTAGTTGAGCTACTGACGTAAAAAGAAAAAAAAACTATTTTTGATATACTCTGGATATTGAATTTTTCAACATTACACTTTAAAATATTACAGGTAATATTAATATAACGTTGATATAAATCATTGACTAAATGATGTGCTTTTGTAAAATATATATATATATATATATATATATATATATATATATATATATATATATATATATATATATGCTATGATATTTTATCACAACTAAAATCTTTAGAAAATAAATTAAAAAGTGTTAAGTAAGTTAAAATATCTGGACTGAAAAAAAAAGTATAAATATGCTTAAAAAAATTAGGATAATTTGCACGGTATCGTCTCGCTTGTATTTGAAAACATTACCTGATGCGGTCTTTTTAATCCTCGTCATAAACAACTGGAGGAAAGTAATTGTATTTCTTTTCTTTAAGCAGAAGTTTCAAGATAAACTGAACATTATTTAGGTGCTGTTCATCTTTTCATTAAGGGTGCCAAAATTTACTAGATAATATTTTTAATCAATGATTTGTTCTCAGAAAGAGTAAGATTTTTTTAAACATCCGAAAATCGCATGAAAAACACTATTCATGATATATGCATGAAGACAGAGAGGAAAAAAAAACAAGTACATTGCGCGTGGAGTTCTCCTGCGCATCTGTTTGCATCGTCTGCTGAAATGGAAAGTTGGAAAAATAGTCCTAGAATGTGCAGGCCTGAAGCAGTAGCAGCAGGGAAAGCAGTGAACTGCACATACACACGTTCACAAATAAAAAAAATATCTAAGGTTCAAATATTGGTGCATTTATATAGAAGAGAACTCATTATCTTTTGTTAGTTCGTGAGCAAAAAGTATATGAAAAAAATGTTCAACCAAGAAGTAATATGAAGGAGTGTTTAAATTTACTAACACTTCTCTCAGAAAATCGTTTGTTTATCTTTGCCTAAAAACAGCACGTATGAAGCTTTAAGATAGACCTCTACCCCGAAAAACGATCACTTCGACTCAAACCACTTTTCTTCTACTGCTATTTATAATATGACTACATTGTACATGTTTTGAGGTAGTCAAGCAACAACTCTTTAACAATTACCATGAAGGCTTACTGTAAAGTTCCTTTTGGACTCCGGTAAATATTTAATCTTACTGTTGAATATTTACCCAGCTTAACTGACACATACTCTCCCTCTCCCTTCCGCCCTCTCTTTCTCTCTCATTCTCTCGTTTCTCTCTCTCCCTCTCTCTCTCTCTCTCTCTCCCTCTCTCTCTCCCTCTCTCTCTCTCTCTCTCTCTCTCTCTCTCTCTCTCTCTCTCTCTGTAACTTATAGAAGATGAGGCAATGGTAATAACATTAGTTCTGGTATTACTGTTAGAATCGAGTAGCTGGATTAACGGTGGGTGCTGATTTTCAACGCAGGAGCAGAAACAACGGTGGTAGCAGCAGTTTATTCCTAAATGCAGTTCGAGTTTTCTTATTGGTCCGTTGTATAAATTATTTGCCGCCTCGCTCAGCAGTGGAAGTCTCAACAGGTTACATTTAACGAAAATGATAAAAAAAAAAAAAAAGAAATCAGAAAAGAAAAATTAAATGAAGTTTATTATTCACAAGACAAGATTAACTCCCAATGTCACTGACATAAAAAGACAACACGCACACACAAAGTTAAAGGGCATAAACAATATCAGATAAAAGCAATATATATATATATATATAAAAATAAAGAAATGTATGTATGGAAAAAAGATTTCGTGTGACGCGTTTCGCCTTTTAGGACCTCATCGGACGAAGTTTGTTTACATTGACCCGACTACTCATACGCACGAACCTGGAAATTTTAATTCTAATTTTTTTTCTATTATTACTATATGTGTTTTGGATATATAATCTAGTCAATTTCATTTAGATTCTTTTTTTTTTTCCATCACTTTTGTTATTAAATATCCCACATCATGATAATAGCAGACCCACCAAGTATATACCCAAAACGCATATAAATAAAGATATATAAATTTTTATATATCAAGTATCACTTAAACACATATATATATATATATATATATATATATATATATATATATATATATATATATATATATGTATATGTGTGTGTGTGTGTCTGTGTGTGAGTGAGTCGACTGTCTGTGTGTGTGTGTGTCTGTGTGCCAGTTATATGCCATGCGTGATAAACGCATAGGCGATCATGTATCTTTCGATACACGACTGACGAGGCATATTTTTCCCGCAGTAATTTGCTATTTCTTTCTGCGGTAGACCAGTTATCCAAGGCTATAGAACCCGGTCTGTCCTGCTATTTACCCCTAGCTGGGGGTAGAAAAAGAGGATTAATACCTTTCCTAAGGGTTATAGCACGTAAGTGAATGTAATGGATTCGACTGAAATTCGAACTCGGCTATCCGATTCTTCAATCAGAGCCGTGTGTGTGTGTGTGCGTGTGTGAAAATAAAGAAACAGAAAATTTTCCTTTACCAACGCGTTTCGACCTCTGATGGGCATTATTAAGGTAAATAAATGTAAAGGTTTTATCTCCCAGCATATAAAAACGAGGTATCGTTAGATATCATTTTTTTTTTTTTAATTTGAGAACGTTAAAAGCATTCTTAGGTTTAACTGTGAAAGTCAAGGTAAATTATTAATGATGTTAAGTGATGTAATTTAATACCTAATACACAAAAATAAGTATTTTTTTTATTGATGTTGAATTTTGAATTTTCTTCTTTGTTTATATTTATTTAATTATTTACTTATATTTTATATTAATATAATTATTACATATATTTTTTATTTTGATTTCACTAATTATCTATCTATTTACTTATTTTTATTTTATTTTTTATTTGTCCGTTTCCTTTTAATTTTTTTTTTTTATTTTTTTCATTTTTATGGTCATGTATGTTAGTTAGGAAATAAATATTTCATTTAGGAAAAGAGATATTTAAAAAAAAAATGTCGGGGCATAAGTTAACATTGAGGCTATAGAACGGAATTCTCAAGAATTTTCTGTCTTTCTCTTTCAATAAGTATGCTATTCTTGAAATGAAACTGTGATTAGAACTTATTTCCGGGAACAAAACTCGTATCTAAAGTAAAAGTTTTATTTTTGTTTTTATTCATACTATTTTTTTTTTTACATATAGATGAGTGGTCGACTTATAAATATACAAGATAGATTCGGGCGTGAAAAATTGTCTAGCACGGACAATGAACCAAATATTTCTAGTAGCAGACTTAACAAATTATTCAATAAAATTTTTTGACTTCACCTCAGCTAAAAACGTTAGCGGGAGAAGGATCGACGACTCACTCTACTGGAGGTTAGTATTAGCTATGCTGATGTAAGACAGGGTTCTCTTAGACGATTAATGGAGAGGCGTTCCTTGTCCCTGTTAACAACGGAATGTATGTCATCAAGTGAAAATTTGATTTTATCATACCGATCATAATTATATAACGGCGACAATCAGTCTCATTGTTTGAATGCAATCTCCAGACCATATATATATATATATATATATATATATATATATATATATATATATATATATATATATATATATATATTCAGACCACACACGCACGCACACACACACACACACGCACACACACATATATATATATATATATATATATATATATATATATATATAAAGTAAAATAAAAATGCTACCTAATAATACTAGAAAGTATATTAGATAACATATCAAATTTAACAGTATTTTGGAAAAATAAATTGTTCAATATTAGACTAGAACAATACTTATTAAATTAAAAGTAATAAAGGTTCAATATTTATCGAAATTCCCTCTCTCTCGATATATATATATATGTGGGAGGGTGTATGTGTGTGTGTGTGTCCGCGTCCGCGGCACAGTGGATAAAAGTGTTTGTTGATCCAAAAAGTTGTGAGTTCAATACCTGGCCACAACAGAGGTGAACAAAATCTTGGAGAGTTGAGTTACTAAAGGGAGGGAAGTCAAACTGTGATAGCCAGAAAATCATGACATGCGGAGCTCGCAGAGTGGACAAAAATAATGGTTTCCAACAAATATGAACTGCAGAAGGCCGAAACGTACAACGACCGAAAAGTTATTATGAATATGACAACAGTCCAAACAATATATATATTGACAGAGTTTTTTATATTTTTTTCCGATTTCTTTTTGAATTTGTAGGTCTGATGAATTGGATGGTGATTACGATTCCAATGTATTAATTTATAACCATAGAATATTAGTGTTTAAGCCTTTTATATTATATATATATATATATTAGGTCGGTGCAAAAATAATATCGTTTTCTCACAGTAACATATGTGAGAAAACGACATTATTTTTGCACCAACCTAATATATATATGTATAAATATATATATATATATATATATATATATATATATATATATATATATATATATATAGGTAAAATCCATGGGTAAGTAATCCATGTGAATTGTAATAACATAAAATATTAAAACTGATCCCAAAAGTGAGTTCCATGCGTTTATTGCAGAGCATATAAATGAATTACATGTAACTAAAATTCAGTTGTACCCTTTTTGGATGGCTCATCGAGAAATTTCTCTCTTCGTGAAATTCCCTGTCAATACCAAAATGTTTGATAAAAAATTATTTATATATATATATATATATATATATATATATATATATATATATATATATATATATATATATATATAAATTATGTAGTTTTATTGTTTAAATCAATATGTCCCACCTAAAATTTATACAAGTATGTCTACTTAGCATGTAATCTCAAAGCAATTTATGGCGATTTTGTAAGCATAGCTTAGATGTCTCACAATGTCGAACGGATAGGAAACAGTTTTAGCGAGACAAGCTTGCTAAACATTAAACCCCGTTGGAGTGGCCATGTCAAAGCAATAAAGATTATTGCATGACTCTGATGAGATGATGACTTTAGATAATATTATTTAGCCTATTCATGTTTTTCTATGATTTTTTAAAAATTCTCTTAATGAGTGCATGAACATTAGTTTGAATCATTTTAAATGTTAATGAAAATATTAATTTTCATTTTGATGAATGTGTGTGTTTCTATTTACTATTATTTAGATGTATTTGTTCTTTAAATTCACAAGATGAGGTGGTACTGAAAAGTTCCCAGTTTGATCCACTTCTCAAAATCAGAACTTTAAGAACCAATCATGAAAATACTCACTTTGGGAAGTTCCCTTACCCGAGAACTTTTCAACAACATTGTATATTTATTATTTGTATTAGTAGTAGTAGATAGAGCATGGATGATAAAGTCAAATACTTACGAGCAGTACAAGAAGCTAGATAAGAGACTTCATACATCTTACTTATTGCGAGCCACCACCTCAAATTAAATTGGATGTGGGGAAGGCCACAGTTTTTATAGACAGATTCGAATGTGAATTTTCTATACCTTCCTCATTTTTCTTTTTTTCTTGTAAACTAAATTGCAATTCATCTCCAGATCCTAATACTGTATCTATGCCAACTACTTTAGGATCTTAGAATTCCATCTTTTTATTTATTTATTCATTTATTTATTTTTATTTATTTATTTATTTATTTATTTATTTATTTTGTTAATATGGAATTGTCATTATCGGAATATGAAGCTGTCTTATCCTTCATCCTTGTTGGCCAGGTAGATTTTAAAACTACGGTATTGCACTCAATTTGAAAGTTGGGGTTTGACAGGATAATGACAGAATTTTTTTCTAATCGTTACCCTTTTTTGAGGAACCATTTTTATAAATCGACTTTTGGATCAAAATCTTACCGTTGGAATTTCATTCCGGTGATCATTAAAAGCCTTATAGCACAGATTTATAACATTTATAATTTACTGAAGCTTTACAAATTGCATATTGACACGATGCAAGGCACAAACACATTATTACTAAATCATTCTTCCAGCAAATATAACCTTCATTTACTTCAAAGATCAATTATACTGAACAATTTATTAATATTATGATGTATTATTTTATACAGTGCGTTAGTTTTAGTGCGATTTTCAATAAACAATAGTAATTCCAAACATTTTATCGTATAAATTGTACTCAGCAGTATTATGTTGTTATATACACTTTAATCTATTTATGTTTTTATTAACTGTGATCTAACAAATGATGTAACAAATGATATAATCTTATTCATTGAGTAGACTTTTTGTAATCTTTCACAATTTTTTACACGGTTTTAGTTTTTCAAATACATTAAATTTGCTTATTTTGCTTTAAGTGATTCATATATTTTTCATTCAATATATCGAATACAAAGAAATTAACTCCATTTGAATTTATTCTTAAAACAGTAATTTTTTTATGTCAGTTTGGAAGCAAAAACCTGCGAAAATTAATTATTTCTGTACATTTTTTTCTTTAAAACTAAATACTCAAAAATTGACATCTATGAATCTTATATTTGCTATCTGTACTTATTACATCAAACTCCAACTTGCCTATCGAGTGCAGTGTTCATTTTCTAAAGAAGGGAAAAATCAATCTGCCCTATTGAAAAGGGCTTTATAAAACAATATCATCCTACGAAGTGTGTAAATTTCATTAAGGGAAGACCTCCGTTAAATATTTAAAGATACGTTACTTATTCCGTTTCTCTTCCACCTTTTTTCTATTTTTACCAGCCATTGTTGTCCAGTAGCTATTAAGTCAAAGAAATATAGTTTTCCACTTAAACAGTCAAGTGAAGAAACGATTTGAAGACGGGATTATTGAACCAAGCTTGGCAAGTGCAGCATGCACTAACCACTGATAAGCGAAACAAAACAAAAATGGTACTCTGGGTATCGTTTCACACTGTTAGATGATAAAGCCCTATTATGGATTGACGACATTGCATATAACGTGGTACAATATTTATTCTTTATTGCGAACGATTTAAAATCTGCTAATATGTAATTAAAAGATTTATACTGCTTTCAAGGCCCGTCAACAGCTGTACCTGTTGTCTTGGATTCAATTTAGAGTAGCCAATGTTGGCTGCTTTCAGAGCATTATAGACAGTTTCATCTTCGATAACTTTCATTCTGATACCTTTTCTTACTAAGATAAAAAAAAACGGTTTGTTGAGAAAAATCATGACATTAAACTCAGGTAATTTACGAAGACTGCTGAAATTTTTTAACTCAAACTGTTGTCGTGATAAATGCTTTTTCTTTAAGTCTTCCATGGAGTCCGAGGTTGTACTATTTCTGGGGGTAGAATTAAAGATTTCAGTCACTGAAAGAACTTTCACTCCCCCAAGATATAAGTTAGCTACGTTGTAATACACGTATGTTCTTATACTATTCTCCTCGGATTGCCAATTAGATCTAGAATATTACTCCTCTCATATCAAGTAAAACTTTTCTTCTGCCTAAGGAGAAGTTGAGGTAGAAAATGTTGTGGTACAGATTAAAGAATTCCCTTTGTAGAGACGGATACTTCTGATGCTGCTATCGCTCTAATCAGAAATCCAGCCGGGAAACGAGCGGCTTCCTTTTCAAAGTCATTAAATGCTACTGGACGAAATTATTGGACAATAGAAAAGGTAACCACGATATAGTAGAGGCTCTGCGCTAGTGAGATACTGTTTAACAGGACGTCACGTTACGCTTCATACTGATGAGTAACATTCATTTTTGACTGAAAATATCTTAGTAAAATTAAGAATAATATTCAAAGATGGCGGCTTAAGCTTGTTTCCTATAGTATTGACATTAAAGTAATGATCTGGATGTAGAAGAAATGAAACGGTAAATGATGCGGAAAGTAAAACCGGCCTGCCGAGTTCAAGTTCTGACAGAGTCTGTTCCATTCACTTCAACTTAATACACTTGAAAAAGGCATGAAACCATGTTATCCATTCTACGTGTTGAATAACAATAAAGACTGGGACTCTTTTGCCGCCAATCTAGAAGAAATTCGGTTACCGTAAATAATAGGGCAGACTGGTTCATGTAGTCTTAGTAAGCAAACTAATCTAAAAGAAGGAAAACTCTTAATTCCAAACCAATCTGAAAGTGTTATGGGCTCATTTTCTTAGACACACCAGACCTGGGTATGTCGATAAACTACATCCCGCGGCAAGGTCTCTGATCAGGACTCTTTATTTCATGAACGCGTGGGTCTTCTCACCGGATTTATTTAAATTGCACAGTTTGGGAATCCTAAGAGAACTAAAACTCCCATATGTATTTATTACTGGTTGCCATAATCTTGATAACATATGCAGACGACACCGTGTTGATTACAGACACAGAAAGAAAACTGTATAAATGGTAAGTCCAGAAGAAAGCGGAAAAGCTCCAAATACAACACATCATATTGGAGACGTCAAGATTCAGCAATAATAGAAACTTAACTTTCAATGAAATGTTATAGGAGGCGAGAGAAAAAAAGACGAATTGTATTGGCTTCCAAAAAATGTTTTGTTTTTGTTTTATTTCGTTTAGCGGCATATCAAATTCTATCGGTTAATTAAAAACAAAATCCAAATATTTTGAACGCAAGGACATGCCTTCAACTGCAGATAAAATTTATTGTTGATCATGTTGCTAAAAATGTATTGTCAGTTATTTTACAATAAAATGTATTGCCGGTCATTTTACTATAAAAATGTTTGATCTTTAATTTTCATGTTGTTTTGTCTTTATTGGGAGGGGGTAACTGTTTATCCATGGACCTCGAAGCAACATCAATTAAGAAATAGTTCCGCGCTGCTCAAACCTCCAATCTCCCCATAAGAGGCCTATCTGTCGGATGGAGTTTATCACCAAACCCAAGACTAACTTAAGAAAAATAAACAGAACATTGAGAAACAGGAAAATTTACCTAGAAACAAAGAAGACAGCAAATATCAATCATTCTATCTGCCGGTAACTAACGGACAATATCTCCACAGATGAACACTAGACAACAAAGCTACGGGGATGTGGTTCTACAGGCGGATGCTACGAATACCATGAAAGGTGTATGTGATAAACGAGGAAGTTTAAAATAAAACGGGACAACAAATGACACCTGAATCAGAAAGAGCGAGTTGACAATTTCTGTGAAACATAATTTGGGAAGAGGGCTTGGAGAATTTGACACTCAACCGGCATACTGAAGGCAAGCTTGTAAATGTATGGCAGCAAAAAAAATGAGAAGAATCGGTAGGGAACAAAGATTACTTCGATTTACAGTGAAGAAGAGGAAGAGGAGGAGGAAGAAGAAGAGGATAGGGAAGAAGAAGAAGAAGAAGAGAAAAGGAGGAGGAGGAGGAGGAGAGGGAAGAGGAAGAAGCAAGAAGAAAAAGAAGAAGAAGAGGAAGAGGAGGAGGAGAGGGAAGAAAAAAAGAGGAGTAAGGAAGAAGAAGGAGAAGAGGAGGAGGAGAGGTAAGAAGAAGAAGAGGAGGAGGAGGAGAGGGAAGAAGAAGAAGAGAAGGAGGAGAGGGAAGAGGAAGAAGCAAGTAGAAGAGAAGAAGAGGAAGAGGAGGAGGAGAGGGAAGAAGAGGAGGAGGAGGAGAGGGAAGAAGAAGAAGAAGAAGAAGAAATGCAAATACTTCATATACTGTGGCTGATTTTTCAGTGCTATTACGTTTCTGTGGTAAAAGAAAATGTAGCAAATGGTTATATCACATTACGTCAGCTCCAACCCCCCTTTTTTCTTTTTTTTTTTTTTTTTTTTTTGACGTACCGTTCGAACTGTAAGGTAAGTTTGATATATTTGGGAAGGATATTAGAATAATCCAGAAACTATACTAGGAGCAAATCGCCTGCAGACAGAGAGAAAATGAATTTAGTAAATTTACAAAAATAGAAAGGTGCAGCGTACAAATAGGAAGTGTCTTCTCACTAGACATATTCCAAATTTGCACTGAAGCAATCCTGAGAGAATTAGAAGTCCTACCGGGATCCATTAAAGAATAAAGAACAAAGGTCTAAACATCAATTGCACGAATACAGAAAGCATTGTTGTCAGGAACAATCTATCAAGAGAATTACAAATTGGAGACACTAAATCAAGCAAGTATGAAAAAATAAATATGTAGTTTTTAACAGAGGATATAAAATGTAACACCTAAATCCGAAAACGCTTTGGTATAGCGAAAGATACTTTCAAAAAGCTAAGAAAAATATTAAGAAACTGGAAAATTACGTTAGGAACAAAGGAAATAGTGCTGAACAGTTATGTAATATAAATCATCCTATATGAATATTGGACAATCTTCTCATAGAAGAAGAGACTTGAGGCAACAGAAATGTGTTGCTACAGAAGAATGCCAGGAAGACTATGAACTGATCATTTAAGCAACGACGGAGTTTTAAAGAAAATTGTAACAAACTAAAAACATTTATAATTAGCGCCAGAAAGACGAGGAAAGAGATAAGGAAAGAAAGCTTAGAACATCTGACACACGCAGAATATATTGTAATCAAGGGAAAAAAAATTTAAGCAGAGCATAACCAACATAACGAACTTGTGTAAATAGCAGAACAGCGGTTCTTAATAATAATAAAAAAAAGAAAAATTTACTGAGAGCTACAAAGGACAGGAAATAGTGAAGAGTCGTGATTGCCCACGTCCTGACTTACATAGAAAAAGAAGCAGATGGGCATTGTTTTTTCTCGTTTAGTTTTGTTTTATTTTATTTTATTTTTGTTCTCTACCGTAAGGCTCACCCTTTACAAGGCCCATAGACCACGCGAGTTAGAGGTTCACGTTAGGAGTAGAAGATAACAGTTGACCCTGGCCTTGAACAGATGAAGATTGTAGTGACGGAAGAAACATCCTCTTGGGAGTCGGTTCCACAGAGCAGTGGTTCGCTGGAAGACGCTGTTAGACTATAACTTAATTCACACCGATAGAATACGGAAAGAATGTGGCTGGTTTGTTACTATGTAAGTGTCCTTGCCGTGAAGGTTTGAACTGGCGAGACCAGGGAATGTCGTTCGTCCGAGCACCTTCCGTAGAGGTAGCGATATGTTTTAACTAGTCATTCTTCATTTGAATAGAATATCCTCTTCCGGGTAATCAGACGCGAAAAAGAATGGAATTCCCACTGGTTGTAATCACCAAAGCAATGGACAGTGCAAGTAGTATAATGGAATTATAGGAAAAGCAGTTACGCATGCGCTCAAACCTCACACGTTCTTGCATAAGATTCATTGAGAGTATGTTGCATTGCATTCAATATACACTCTGCTGTCAACTGCTACGAATGCTACTCCACAAGAACGAATATTTAATAACTCACGGTGATTGCGTGACGCGGTGGAATTCATCTGAAGTGTCATGTCAAACGATTATATAGAGTACACGAACATCGTACTCAAATTCGTCTTAATAATGGAAAGCGTCACTCAAAGATTTAAATCGAGAGGGTCACTTATGAAATAGTCTGAAATTCAAGACTCAGTTCTAACTTCTGACAACCAGAATTCATCCGCATCTATATCAGTTAGAATTAGAATTCTACCAAAAACATGCTGAATGAACCTGAGACTATTACATGTGTAGGTGACTTATTCGTTCTTTGCTCGATTGATACTCATTTTTCTAATAACCTGGCAATATTACGCCGTTCTTATCATGAACGCAAGGCTCTTAATCTGAACTTTAGTGGTACATTGCTATACCTATCTACATCTCTGAGATGAGGTATTATGATTACTTATATTTTTTACATCGTTCGGACAGTTATCCTCATCTTCGTTGCCATATTCACAACGTTTCGGCCGTTGTACGCTCTGGCGTTCTTCAGGTTATTGAAATTTCGAACCGAACTATTTATTTATGTACATTGTTCTATTCGCTGACATTAAAATGTTCCCGGTATTTTCACTAAGTTTGAATAACTGATCTTTCATCGGTATAGAAAAACTCGTTTTGCTCGTTGCTTGACATCATATGTAACCATTTTAATCTCCAAGGGATGGCCTGTAATCTGCAAAAAAAAAAAGAAAAAAGATTGAAAAAACACAAATTTAGACCTTTTCAGTTTTTCAATGTCCCCCCTACACTACTACATATGACAGACATGGAAAATGTAATTAAATTTTATTTAGTTTTTCCAGCGTTCTTACGTTGTTGTTTTTTTCATTTGGTGGTAGCAAAGGATTACAAACATTTTCCATAAAGTTCATTATCCGAAGCCCTTTCGGACACTTCTTTAGTTATTTCCAAGGGGGTTTGGTTTTAGGTGTTGTTAGTTTCTCTTCATGTTTTCACCGTTTAAGATGTAATTTATTTTTTGCTGTTTATAATACGAGTAGGAGCGTTTATTCTGAGCCTTCGGCTGTTGACCGCGGCTGAAAATCGAGCGAGAGTCTTCCTTTTTAAAAGAAACATTTAACACTCCATTCCCACTGTCAGGTGAGCTTGACAGTGCGTACGTGCGCACGCGCGTGCGTATGTGTGTGTATGTGTGTGTGTGTGTGTGTTTGTCTTTTTCTGAATACCTAAAACGTGAAAAAATACACGTTATCTATCCTTGAAACAATTGTTTTAAAATATGCAAGTCATATAAACTGACCTGCGGCACCTCGACGTGGTGCAATAGTTAGCAAGCTAGCCTCACTTAACAATTATGACTGAGTTGTGAGTTCTATCGTGAGTGCCCAATATTTTCGGCCTTGTGCCACATCTAAGCTACGCTTAGTAAAGGGGTACTCCGACGTGGTGTAATGTTTAGTAATTGATCAACATCTATAATAAAACAAATAACAAGCAGATATGATAAGACTTTGAAGCATTTACATCTTAATGTAACGACCTGTCTTCTCAATAATAGCCAATAATCTATTATCCATTGTTTTTGCCAAATTTTGAATTCAGCAGGTGGTTTTAATTGCTTCCCACGCTTAGAAAATCACCATATTAATTGGTTTGCCAATGTTGATTTTAACAGACTTTCCACAAACAATTATGAAAATATGTTTGGTCTACGTTTATAAAAATTCATAAAGACTTAAACATGTATAGGAATGCATATGTGAAACTATTCGCACACTTTTTCTGGAGGATTTTTTCCTTTCATAATGATACTAGCAGCCATACCCAGCTGGTCGATCAGAAAAAGCGTTCACTTAGAAAGGAGCAAAAACAGCATCATGTTTATATGTAACAGAGTCCATATTCTTCAATTAGTTAAAAGTATTTTCATAAAAAAAAACATTTTGAATTAATACAGTTACTCATATAACAGAAATAGTCTGTAATTATTCAATCGAAGTTAGCCGAGGACATGAAGAGATAAAACAGGCAACATGAAGACCCAGTTCAGACCACAATTATTTTGGAGTTTTGGAAATTCAATTTATCAGTGTGCTACCAGGGATGTAAAAGAGGATACATTCATAAAGCAATTTGTAAGTTTGATGAAAATTGGTTGAAAGATCAACAAAAAATAGGAAAGAAATCAGTAAAAATCGCCATTTTTTTTTTTTTTTTTTTTTTGTTATTTACACGGAATTTCACTATATGAGTGGACTCAATTATTAAGTCAAATAACTGTTAAATAATCAACTTATTATTTACATTATTCGGACTATTGTCCTCATCTTTGTCGCCATATTTATTACAACATTTTGTTGTACGCTCCGGCCTTCTTCAGGTGGTTGGAATGTCGAACTCAACCCTTTATTTCGCCCACTGGGGTAGACTGTTCTAGTTCCACGTGCCATGTCTCATGGATATCAGTTATCAGTTATCTCCTGTTAATTTCCCCCTGAATGTTCTCCAGTACCTTAACCGAGTATTGAACTGAGACTCTTTGGGTCCTGTCACTGGATCTAACCAACGCCTTTATCCAATATGCCATTGAGGAAAATAGAGGGTTAAGTTCAGAGAAACAATTCTTCCGACTCTAAGCTGCATACAAATAAGAAAACATTCCTCTGTTGTATGTGAAATTGTTCCAAGTGAAATTCAAAAGCAGGAATATCTGTTTTTAATTATACTTTTTTTTATTATTTCCACGCTGGTCTTCTATATCTTACATTTATATTGACATTTGCTTTTCATACGGCGCTTAAAGACCCAAAATATTGGATATTCTCTATCTATAAAAGGTCATCGTTGAATGAAAGGAAAATATATTTGTGGGGAGAGTCAGGCGATTTACGTTTACTTTACTCTGTCAGCATTAATCAGTGTGTCAGAATATTCACAATTCCCTTATTCAAGATAAGTTCAGATCGATTACTATAGCCAGATCACGAAACCAGATCTCGTTATAGTGAATAAAAAACAGAAGAATTTGTCCATTAATGGATATTGGCATTGTCGTGGATCAAAGAATCGAACTGAATGAAAGTACAAAACTCCACACACACATACACACAAACACACACACACACACACACGGACACATATTTATGCTCTCTAAATAATTCGATTGAGCTCTAGGAGAGGAAGTGGTGATTTTAGAAACAGTGGCTGCTACTGCTAATGCAATGCTCTTCAGCTAGAATCGAGCTCTCCTAGCTACTGACATCTTTCATATAGTAAAGATGTTAAAATTTCCCTTTCTCTCTGCCATGCGACGATTGCTTGGGAGTAGAATCTCTGACCGATGCCAGATCGGTTGGGCTTTGATTACGGCTTGAAGCAATCGGATGTCTAGCCACACTGAAGAAGTGTGATGCAGCGAAACAATATATCTGTCGATGACTTTTTTATGCTCTCGAAATAATTCGATTGAAATAATT
The DNA here is from genome assembly GCA_963932145.1 of Acanthosepion lycidas. NCBI lineage: Eukaryota > Metazoa > Mollusca > Cephalopoda > Sepiida > Sepiidae > Acanthosepion > Acanthosepion lycidas. The sequence goes on along the minus strand of OZ010588.1, from coordinate 86,589,485 downwards.
CGAGTGAGCACTCGGAGAGGAAGGAGTAATTTATAAACAGCGGCTGATGCTGCTAATGCAATACTCTTCAACTAAAATTGAGCTCTTCTAGCCACTGACGTCTTTCGTATAGTAACGACGTTAAAATTCCCTGCCGCTCTGCCATGAGACGATAGCTAGGGGGTAGAATCTTTGACTAATTTCAAATCGATCGGGTTTCGATCGGATGTCTAGCCACACCGATGTGCTGTGATATAGCTAAACACTCTGTCTGTGGATGACTTACATATATACATATATATATATATATATATATATATATATACACACACACACACACACACACACACACTTGTCCGATTTGATACCTAGTTTCCACAAGTATTTTCACTGACATCATTGTAAAGTGGTTAACATGACTGAGTCAGTATAAATATATTTGCTTAAAAAATGTGTATATGCTGGAAATCCCAGCCCTCTCAAAGACAGTATTATTCGGGATTTTGTCTTGCCCTTGCCAAGAGATGTACACGCTGCACTGAAAACGGTCTTAGTTGAAGGCGTTGATCTTACCTTCTTGTCCAGTAGGCAGAGCCCAAGTTTCACAACCGTTTAGAAGGTTGTTTACGACACAAGATGTAGACCAGAATTTTATTGTGTTCTGTCAGATTTTTGCTGCTCCATACTCTGTTTGGTTGTCTGAGAATCTTTGAAACTACGCCTGTTTAGATCAGTGCCGGTAGAGAAGAAGTCTGAAATTGTTGGACTGAAGTACACAAATTTATGATTAACTTCCACATTTTGATTAGAGATTCTGACATTCGGTTGGCAGTTTACATCCATTATATGGTTTGTATTTTCTTGAGTCTCCTGGAAATCCTCACTGGATTAAGTTCTTATCTGAGATCGCAAACAAGGTGGGAGCGAGGGTGTAGACATAATTTACGCCACTTCCCATGTCAAAAGCGGTCGATACTGATCCATCAAAGACAACAGTGCCTTTCTAACCCTCATGAAGAAATCTGCTAATGCTAAGGAGCCTGTGTGGACATCCAATCTTGGAGAGGATTCTGAAGTGGCCGCCTTTGCTGATGAAGTCGAAAGCATTTGTAAGATTTATGAAGACAATGCTCTCGTTTTTGCCTACATTTTTCCTGAAGCTGTCTAAGCGAGGAGACCACATCGATGGTGGACCTGTTGATACGAATCCACACTGTATCAAGGTATATTGTCCCCGTGAGAATTTGGAGCCTATTCTCTTCTCCCCTCAGCTATGGGTTAATTAGTAGGACTTGTATCAGTAAATTATTATTATATCAAACAAATTTTACAATTTTAAAAAAATTCCGGCTTAAAGATTCCCAAAAATGGTTTATAATCCGTAAAAAAACAAATTAAACAATAAAAAAAGACAAACTAATCTGATGTATTGAATTGGACATTTACTTTAGTCAATGTTAATTCACCAAAATAAAACATATACGTGTTGAAACCTCCAATCATTTAAGTTCAAAACCCATGAGAGTCATGCTTTGTGTGGCATCAATGCATTTACAGTTACTAGCAGTACTCGTGGAAATTCCAAGGTGTTACTGTTTGTCATTGAAATTAATAGATTTATGCTTCTTTATTCCATAGAATGTTAAAATTTTAAATCAACGCTTTATAGAATAATTACAATTATATTCTTTCATAATTGTATCTCCTTGAGTTTTTTTGTTTTATTTTTTATAGCAGTACCGGCATGACTATTAATATTTCTCCCCTCACCTATGGGTTAATTAGTAAGCTTTGTATCCCTAAATTATTATCTACAAAATATTTACCATCTAGAAATATTTTCTGACTTTAAATAACCGGCAAAAGGTTGGTAAGCGGTAAAAAAGGAATCAATAACTGATGTTCCATTACAGGTACACAGACTTATTTCTCTTTTATGTTTGCCACAAGTTTGAGCTAAGCGTTTATAATTTCGATTGAGTAAAAATCTAGAATCATTGGGGGTAATGGGTAAATATCGCAATGGATACACTTCAGATTAATTCGATTGGAATAAATAATAGATTTTGAGAATTTATATCAATAATCTTATTTTTATATATATATATATATATATATATATATATATATATATATATATGCATGTGTGTGTGTGTGTGTGAAAAGTGTGTGTATATAAATATAAATAAATATATATATATATATATATATATATATATATATATATATATATATATATATATATATATATATATATATATATATATATAATTATTTATATATTATATGCGCGGTACTTATTAATCAGTTTGTCTGACGATCGCAAAAGCGTGAAACCCAGGGTCCCAAACTCACAAATCCAACAAATATATATATATATATATATATATATATATATATATATATATATATATAAACATAAAAGATTAGGCAGCAAATAATTTACATACAAAGAAATAATCACACATAGAATCAATCAGAAATAAATATTAATATTTCTGATTGATTCTATGTGTGATTATTTCTTTGTATATATATATATATATATATATATATATATATATATATATATATATATATAGTTTATTCTCATGAAAAGCCATATATTTATTCAGTAAATGAAAAATAAATACCTCCAAATTTCTATATTATAATATTTTTATGGGTACTGGCACTGAAAATCGGAATAACTATCACGTGATTATAAGTTAAAATTTTATTGGTCGAAATATGCGGTGATTCAATTCGAGAAACGCACAAAAAGAAATCGAACTGACAATATCTTTCGAACCTAATTTGCTCAGCGTTATAGAATGACGTAGTTTTCCTTTTTAGCCTAGAGATCAAAATTAAAATTCTAGCAATATGAAATGATCTAAAGAATTTTTTTTCCAACGACTCTGACATTGCCAGGTAAGTTGAGTGCTTAAACTGTAACTCTGCGGTAATATTTGTATTTTTGTCATGACTTCTTCTGAATCATAATTAAAAAGAACTTTAGCATACCTTTTCAATCAAAAAATTAATACTGTATCCATTAGCTGTAATGTACGCAATCATCGATATAATGCGTTTAAGTAAAAAAATTACCGATACAACGGATACAAGATTTCTTGATTCAACGAATACAAAATTTCTTGATTCAACGAATACAAAAACAATCGTAATAAACCTAAAAGGAAATAATCAGTTTGAATATTACTTCATTTCAATGATCAACCCTAAGTGGTGAAAGTCGTTTTTTTGAATTAAGCAACCATTCCTCTATGTGTTACTAATGTTTGTACAGGTTACCTGTATAGGTCACTGAAAACTTACGAGGAAGCGTGACGAGAGGAAACAACTATTCATAGTCTTTGTTTACATCTATTTTTTTTTTAGATTACTTATGGTTCCGAGCTTAAATTTGTTTATTTCATTTATTTGCTTATTTATTTTTTAAATTTGTTTATTTTAATAAAATGTTTTTATGCTTACTATTTTTTTATTTTGTATACTTTATTCGATTTCAAAGATTCGTATTTGAATAAAGATGATTAGATTTGTATTAATCATTTATTAGTTGATGAGTTGTAATCTGATTTTAGGTAGCATAGTAGGAATTTGTTTTCGTATTTTCATTTAGAAATTTTATCTTTTTTAGGATTTCATATTATTCTGGAATAGTGCTCTTTGCCATATTTTTCTGAAGGTAAATGTTATCTGGTTTTGTGGTGTTTAAGCTGGTGCTGTTTTTCATGTTATTTTTAAGCACTGGCTTACGACAAAACTTCATATTAACACTAGCTTATAACAGAAACCTCAAAACACTGTAACCCTTACTTGGAAGAGAAAAGAGTAATAATCACATTTACTGGTCAATATAATCTCTTAAGAAAAATATAAAACTCATTTCCAAATTCAGATACATAAAAAATTTCTGCTGTTGTAATTACAATCAGATCACGACTCAAAAGACTATGCAATTAATTATCGAAAACTTTAATCTAATAAACTTCATTTCATATAAAAATTCAGAGCCGAAGAAAGTGTTAAAACAAATAGATAAAATATTGATTAATTAATTAAATAATTAACCAAAATAAATCAAACTATATTAAGAGAAAAATGAAATGAAAAAAAAAAACCACTCAAGTTCAGTTAGGACCATACAAATTTTAAAAGAATACTGGAAATAAAAACACCCAGATAACTAATATTTATATTACATAAACTTACTGATATGAAGACATACAAGGTTGGGCCGACAGGTTCAGAGACTGAACATGGCGGAGTCATATTAGAGCTGTGAAATTTTATATGCATTAAATTCAATTCTTATTATTAGGTTTGTGCAAAAATAATTTCGTTTTCTCACATAGTAACATATGTTAGAAAACGAAATTATTTTTGCACCAACCTAATAATAACTGTATTGTTTCTTTCCACATATGAGGTGGGCTGAAAGGTTTATAGGTTTCAATTCATCTTATGAACAATTGCGTTGTTGCTTTCTAGGTAAACTGACATCTAGTAAATATGGACAAAATTTGGTATCATGGTGTTATCAAGTACCTTCAGAAAAAGGGTTTAGCCGTCAAGGACATCCATGCTGGCCCCAACTTTATTAACAGTGCAAAGGGGAAGCGAGAGTCTGGGCGTCTTGTAACAGTCACTATCGAGAAAAACATCGATCGTGTTCATCACAGTGTGATGAATGAGAGGATACTAACATAACCCGTGAAAGAGTTGAGAAAATTCTGCACAATATTGGCATGGCAATAGTTTCTACTCGGTGGGTACCACGTGTTTTTGAGACCTGATCAAAAGCACACCAGCCAGATCAAATCACGGGATATCTGACATTCTTTGCGGTAGATGCAGCTGGTGTCGTTGAATGTTTCTCATCCCATAATGGATGGATGCGTCGTCACTTTGATCAGAGACAAAGTGATAATCCATGCAGTGAAGCACCCTCTCACTTGCTCCAAAAAAGGCCAATGTCGTTTCGTCAAAAGGGCCACACCATCGATGGAGAATGCTATATCAACTTTCCGAGGCATATACAAAAAGCTATCAAGAACAAAAACTAATGAAAGGGGTCTATTTCAATTCCTTGTTTCAGTGCCTACTTTGCGTGGTTGTGGCTTTGAACTGGTTGCTAATCCTCCCCATTCTCCTGTTCCCTAATATGAAAAGAAAATTGCTGGGAACCAGTATCGCATTGATGATGACATATCCGCTGTTGATAACTTAATTGATTAACAGGATGAAATCTTTTCACGAACGTGAGCCAAGCACTGCAACACATATGGAAAAAGTGAGTGAACCGCAAGGGAGGACTATGTTGAAACAAAACTCATTTGGTCATATTCCATGAGAGTATCTTTGTCAGACTATTAACTTTTCAGCCGACCCTCGTAGTTCACGAAATAACCGTAAGTAATAATTTTAAAATTCGAATTCTGAATTAGTTAACATTTCAAGGTAATTATCAGGATATTTACCTTGCATATAACATCGTCAGATGACCTTCAGTATTTATTGATATTCATCGATACTGGCGTTTATTTACACTAAAGGTTACTCTTGTATATAATTTAATTACAACCCAAAGCACTGCAATTTCTAATAATGATCTTATAAGACTTTTTCTTGGTCGTACAGTACACATTTTGGCGTCAGTATCTTTTCTTAGCTAAATAATCGTTACAATCGATTTCTATTTAGGCTAAAATCAAAATACGGGTACCAAGATTTTCATTCAACAACTTTAGAATTCACTTTTATTCCCACGAATATTAAAGTTATATTTCAGTTACACAACGATATCTAACAAAAATAATTGTTGGATTTAAATTATTGACGCATTCCAGTTTTATTTAATCGAAATTCAAGACCAATCAAAATTTGTATGTCCAAATAAATAGTTTCAAACCCTATATCGAATAACGCTGGGCACATATATACAGAGTCATATCTCGGTATTTTACGAGAATGACGAATCTAGTAGCCATCTTGTTATTATCCTGTTTTTAAATATATATGCATTCGTGTGTGATATATAGTGTTTCAGAAAATTCCAGGTACACACAAAGACATCTCATATTCATATAATTTAACAAATCCATTTTGAAATTGTTGTTCGATATCAATTGAAATCAATTCCGTCGCTTTCAAGAGCATGTGGATTACTACCTAAACTTAATCATCATAATCCAAGCCAAGGTATCTGATTTGCTTTTTATTTCTAATTAATAATTGAGACCGACAATGACTTTAATTTCATCTAATCACGTTCAGTATTCTCCAATTGTGTTTATTCCAGACGAATATACTTCAAGTTTAATATGCATCGCTTCTGACGCAATCTTTTCAGTTCTAGTTGAATTTTATTGTTTCAGAATCGGGGAAAAGTTACGATTAATTAAATTCATACGGTTTTCTTATTTGTTTTCTTTTTCATTGTTTTCCAGTTATTTTCTTTCATTCATACATGTGTTCCTTCTTGTCAACGCTTACAGTCATTGTTGCCTTCTCTCTGCAATTGCTTCATTTCACTTTTCCTTATTTCTCACCTAGAGTCTTTGATTTATTTTTATATTTTTTTATTTTTAGAATTATATTTTATATATGTTTCATAATATATAATATATATATGTTTCATAATATATAATATATACATGTTTCATAATATATAATATATATATATATGTTTCATAATATATAATATATATATGTTTCATAATATATAATATATATATATATATGTTTCATAATATATAATATATACATGTTTCATAATATATAATATATATATATATGTTTCATAATATATAATATATATATATGTTTCATAATATATAATATATATATATATGTTTCATAATATGTAATATATATATATGTTTCATAATATATAATATATATATGTTTCATAATATATAATATATATATATGTTTAATAATATATAATAAATATATATGTTTCATAATATATAATACATATATGTTTCATAATATATATAATATATATATATGTATGTTTCATAATATATAATACATATATGTTTCATAATATATAATACATATATGTTTCATAATAAATAATACATATATGTTTCATAATATATAATATATATATATGTTTCATAATATGTAATATATATATGTTTCATAATATATAATATATATATGTTTCATAATATATAATATATATATATGTTTAATAATATATAATATATATATATGTTTCATAATATATAATACATATATGTTTCATAATATATATAATATATATATATATATATGTATGTTTAATAATATATAATATATATATATGTTTCATAATATATAATACATATATGTTTCATAATATATATAATATATATGTATGTTTCATAATATATAATACATATATGTTTCATAATATATAATACATATATGTTTCATAATAAATAATACATATATGTTTCATAATATATAATATATATATATGTTTCATAATATGTAATATATATATATATATGTTTCATAATATATATATAAATATATGTTTCATAATATAATATATATATATGTTTCATAATATATAATACATACATGTTTCATAATATATAATGTATATATGTTTCATAAAATATAATGCATATATGTTTCATAATATATAATATATATATATGTTTCATAATATATATATATATATATGTTTCATAATATAATATATATATATGTTTCATAATATAATATATATATATGTTTCATAATATATAATGTATATATGTTTCATAATATATAATACATATGTTTCATAAAATATAATACATATATGTTTCATAATATATAATATATATATATATATGTTTCATAATATATAATATATATATGTTTCATAATATAATATATATATATGTTTCATAATATATAATATATATATGTTTCATAATATATGATACATATATGTTTCATAATATATAATATATATATATGTTTCATAATATATGATACATATATGTTTCATAATATATAATATATATATATATATATATATATGTTTCATAACATATATATATATATATGTTTCATAATATAATATATATATGTTTCATGATATATAATACATACATGTTTCATAATATATAATGTATATATGTTTCATAAAATATAATGCATATATGTTTCATAATATATAATATATATATATGTTTCATAATATATATATATATATATATATATATGTTTCATAATATATAATATATATATGTTTCATAATATAATATATATATATGTTTCATAATATATAATGTATATATGTTTCATAATATATAATACATATGTTTCATAAAATATAATACATATATGTTTCATAATATATAATATATATATATATATATATATGTTTCATAATATAATATATATATATATATGTTTCATAATATATAATATATATATGTTTCATAATATAATATATATATATGTTTCATAATATATAATATATATATGTTTCATAATATATGATACATATATGTTTCATAATATATAATATATATATGTTTCATAATATATGATACATATATGTTTCATAATATGTAATACATATATGTTTTATAATATATAATATATATGTTTCATAATATAATATATATATATATATGTTTCATAATATATAATATATATATGTTTCATAATATATATGTTTCATAATATAATATATATATATGTTTCATAATATATAATACATATATGTTTCATAATATATAATACATATATGTTTCATAATATATAATATATATATGTTTCATAATATATATATATATATATATTTATATATATATATGTATATATATATATATATATATATATATATATATATATATATATATATATATATATATACATATATATATATATATATATATATATATATATTTCATAATAATATATAAACTTCATAACTGACTAAACGCTCAAGGCTCCCATCGGTAATAAGGATATCGTCACAAGATGCTTATTCATTTAGGAAGTGTTATAATGACAATGGAAAATGTGAAACAGAAATACTAAGGTGCACAGGAATAGCAAAAGATGCCTTCCAAAAACTAACCAAAGTCGTTGGAGTAATGGATAGCGGCACGGCTTGATGAATCGGAGAGCCGAGTTTCGAATTCCAGTCGAATACATTACATTTACTTACGTGCTAATACCCTTGGGAAAGGGAAGAATACTCTTCTTCTACCCCCAGCTATGGGTAAATAGTAGGACAGACTGAGTTCTATAGCGTCAGATAGCAAATTTCTACCGCAGAAAGAAATGAAAACCCACTGCGGGAAAAAAATCTGCCTTGTCAGTCATGTATCGAAAGATACCTATGATCGCCTACGTGTGTATCACGCATGGCACATAACTGATTGAACTGAATATTTTCTTTAGAAACAATAATAGTCCTCAAATTATATATAATATATATGCTATATGATACTGAATGGTGAATTATTTCCCCATAGATGACAGGAGACGTCTGTAGCGACATAGATGCGGTTCTCCAAAAGGATACTGAGAATACTATTAATAGGGCATATGAAGAAGTTTTGAGGAAAATAGGTCCAAAACGAACTTAGTAGAATTTCAGACAAATATAATAAGGAGAGACTGCTTGGAAAATATGATACTCACAAGACATATTGAAGACTAGAGAGGCAAAGGTAACCAGAGAACAACCTAATAGACGGAGTTGTGTAAATGGATGGCAAAAATATGGACTGTTAGAAAATAAGTAAACATAGAACTACAAAGGATTGAAAGTTGTGGGGAGTCATAAATTTCCATTAAAATTAATCTCTGCTTCATATATCTTCTTAGTTACTATTAAATTATTTACTGCGGTCCTCTCGCTCATTATGAGTTTATTTTTTTCTTTTCCTTCTCGTTATATTTTATTCCTTACTCTTTTCGGGTTTCCCCCCTCCCATTTAGTTTTCCTCTTCTTTTTATTATTTTTCTTCCATTCTTCCCTTCTTCCGCGTGAGAGTTACGTTACATTATTTTGTCTTTGACTTCCCTTTTGTTTTTCTCTTAAGCTTTCATTATTTTTCTTTCTTTGCCTTTATTCTAAAATGTAATTCTTCTTATTTTATTTTCTGTTTTCTATTTGCTTCTTGTTTTCTCCGTCGTTGTCTCAACTGCCTATCTATTCATTATCTTTATATTAACCGAGTCTCTTTTCTTGCAACATAAAAAGCAAATCTATTCAGACTTTGTCTTTATTTCAAAGTCGTTTACTATGGATTATTCTTCAGTATTCGTCTCTTGGGTTTCGCTTCTAACAATTCAATGACATAAACCACCGAATGGTAATAAGTACTGAAATTTCAAAATAAACCATTCATATCGACACTTTCATTACTTCTGCGGGGCAGAGCCTTAATAATTCATAAGACTTCGTTAACTTATCAGAAACCTTTATATCTATCCAGATGATCGTATATATTAAATTACAACAAAAAGAAAGTTGGGTCACTCTCTCGTACCAGGATATTTTTCTCGTGAGAATCCATCTTGAACATTTAAAAATCTACCATTCGTCAGTGCATTAATTACTGCTGCGATATCTGGTCTAGTGTTCCTGCTATTCATCTAGAGGTTCTTTACAAAACCCAAAGAAAGAGCTGTAATGTAATCCTAAACTTAGCATCTCGACATCATCAATTTCTCGCCGACGTGTCATTGATTTCCCCGTCTTTTCTGCAAAGACATTCATGGCAACTGATCTGAGAAGCTTTTCCCCTGGTGCCCGACTACATGAATTTAACCTTGCTACTTCTATCTCAACAATTTCTTTTCTCGCAACCCCTGCCAGTGGAACTCCCATTTACTTGATTCCCTGATAACTGCAATCTTCAGATATTTAAATGTAACTCCAATTTCAATCTTCTATCTTCTTGAATCCCGTTCATCGTTTATCCTTTCTTCAACCCTACCTATACCCAGTCCTTTCTCTCATTTTCACTCACTGTAACCTCCTTCGTACTAGTGGCATTCCCGCCTTGCTTTGGGTTAAATGATTAAAAAACTGTACTTAATTTGTTAATATTCAGTTGATATCTGTCTTAAACACTGATAGATTTTCTTTGTCGATTCTTCATATCCAACTCCTAGAACGGATAACTGTAATGAATAGCGTACTTTTAGCAAAGTCTCTTCAGATGTAGACTTTCATATAAATGTCTTTGCATGGCACCAAACCCGTTCAGAGATAACGAAACTGTCAGCCTTGTTACAACTACTTTTATACAGATCAATGGTTTAAATGATTTCGTTGATCTTGGCGTAGACGGCCTTTCTTCGAACTTTGTGTTAATAGTGATGCAGAATCACAAACAACTTTATCAGATAACAGAAACCACATCATTTGTGGAGTTCCAACAGAAGCATCAACTAAAATGAATATCAAGTGTAACTAGAGGAAAAAAAACAATGGCGTAATGAAGATATTAACATTCCACACTACTTCAAATAAAAGGTTAGGGGGGAAACCTCAATCAATACTGGAAAGAGCGATCACAGCTATTGGTTTGAGAAACCTATTGAAGAAAACGATCTTACAAATTTCAACCAACAGTAACTGGCTGCTCGGTCAATGATTGCCAAAAGTTTCTTTATAAGGAAACGGTTATTATTACCATTATCATTAGTAAGTAACCGTTGATTGTGTAATGTAGAATATCAAATTCAAGTCTGTTTTATAACTCATGTATCATAATAATAATTATCATTTATTAGCATGTCTCCGAAATATTTAGGAAAAGCATTATACTGGCAAACAATGAATATTTCTGAATTTATGTAATTTTTTTAGAATTAAGTAAGATGTTTTATATTTACCAATATACATATTTAAGCTTCATTTATCATGTTTTCAGAATATTAAGAAAAACCGCTAGGGTCACAGACGGAAAAAATTGGATTTAGGAAGGCTTTTTATCCTCAATAATGCATGGATTATATTTAATTTAATTCACTATGACATTTATAAAGTAATTTATTGTAATTTAATGAACAAGGCAAAAAGCCTTCGTAGTACCAATTATATATAAAAGAAGTTAATGATCAGAGTGAAATTCGACGGGAGAAGAGCGGTATTTAAAAAAGTGGTCAATACACATATATAAAGATAAAAACTTAACATGTACAGCTTTCAAGTAGAGAAAATTAAGAAATCAACCAAACCAAAAGTTGAAACCAAGGTAGCGGAATTGGCTGATTCCCTAATATATATATATATATATATATATATATATATATATATATATATATATATATCGGAGGCATGTCATTATGAAGGTATGTGTTGTAAAAGACTACGGAACTTTTGCGTTTAATAATTTTTTTCCTTTTTTTCTTACTTTCTTACAGGTTTTTATATTTGGGTCTAAGTTGTTGAAATAAGACACTTGTTCATGGTGTTTCGCAACTAATCCAACGATATTGTCTAAATGCCAAAAATATTATCTATAAAACCTAAATAATAAGCAACTTATTTCAAATCAAAACATACAGCCATGAGGACGGTTGACGATAGTTGAGAGCGTTCGGCAAAACACCGTGGACTTCTTTTTGATTTTGTAGTTCTGATGGCGTAGATCCTATACATATTTGAAATATTTGGTCTTCCAGGAAATTATCTTCCTTTTAGGCCCAGTACATACAGTTCTTTCAAGATACTAAATTTCCATGTCGTGTTGTACGCCTTTTGTAAATCCGAAAAGACTGCCATGATATGTTTCTACTTAATGAAGGCTTCTCTAAGAAAGGTTTCTAGGCGTATTAAGTGGTCTATAGTGATTATTTTCTTTCCTAAAATTACATCGTAAGTCAATGATTAAGTCTTTAATTTCCAGGTACCAAGCCAATCTATTGTTGATAATTCTCTTCATAGTTTTAGATAGGCAACTGATTAATTCTATCGATCCGTAGCTTACAGGGTCTGTGTCATCCTTTCTAGATTTTTTAGGGATGATGAATGTTTCCAAATTATTATTATACATTTTTAATAACAGACGAATTCGTAATGGATATCATCTGGGCACACAGCTGTATCGTGTGCTTTTTTAAAAAATACATTTAGTTGCTCTAGAGTGAATGGTAGGTTATAGCTCTCATCAGTCTTTGATTTTAATTTTTTTGTTTTTTTGTTTTTCTGCTTTTTATTTGAGCGTTAGAAATTGTTGGCCGACATACTTGGTAGATGAATTTTCAGAGGTTGTCTTGGCTAGTTGATAAGCAACGTTCTTTTTACTGGCTATTTATTTGAAGGTGTTTTAAAGTGTTTGTTTGCAATTTGCCTGCTATTTTCTTATTCCAGGCAGATTTTGTTTTTGTAGCAGAATTTAGCCTGTTGACGTAGTTCTCCAATATTCTTTTTTCGTTTCTTTATTTTCCGTGCAGCAAATTAGAGGTTGTAAGTTATTTGATGAATTCCCTTAGAGCTGCTCTCCTTAGCCTGATGGCTTATTTACATTTATCACTGTTCTGTTTGAATAGTACTGAATTGTCTGCAGTGCATTTTAGTTTGTTTTTTTCTTTTGCTATAGAGATGACGATTTCCGTGAAATGTTTTAAGTCCTTAATGCTTTTTCCTTCAACTAGTTTTCCAGAATATTTTAAATTCGTCCCTGTTCGCTCCACCTAATTTCGAACAGAGAAGATTTTTGTCGTTATGTTCTGAGATTTGTAAGGCGATTGGCAAGTGATCGCTACCACATGTGTCTTCCAGTAACTTCCAAGAGAAATCCATGTAAATTGGTGAATCATATAGGGATAGGTTTACTGCCGAGCAGCTACCAGCAAATGGATTTATGTATGTCGACATTTGATCATTAAAACTTCATAAATCATTGTTATTAATTATTGTTTCTAAGACCCAACCCTTTTGGGTTGTGTTCTTACAACCCCATATGATCTGTGACAGTTAAACTCCCCTAGGATAATAGAATATGCGGGGAGTTGTCTTATGATTTCATAAATTTCAGCTTCATTTACTGTTTCATTCGGTGGGAGATATACTGATCTGATATTTATTGTCCTGTGTAAGGTCACTTTAACAGTAGTTGCCTGGAAAGTTGTTGTTAATTTTATTTTACTTTGCGGTACATCATTCTGTACTAGGATGGATGTACCACCTGATACTCGAAGCCCGGGGTGTCACGTATGTAGTTGCATTGATGATATTCAGTTTGTCATTTTTCTTAAGGAGTGTTTCCTGAAGGAAGCTCTGTTATTAGCAGAAGCAGTTCATCTTTGTATTTATTTGGCGGAAGATTCATTGGATTATTTGATAGATGATTGCTACACCTTTTCAGGATTTATATGATTATGATTTAGTTTTTGCGTTCAGAGGTTTGGGCCGTTTGTGGATTCTGACTTTCCACCTCCATGTCTTCCAGTTTGTCTAATAGATTTTGTGTAGGTGACTGTGAATTTTTGGCTTATGTTTGCTTGGTTCTATTTTTTGGGGAAGATAAAATCTTACGTGTTTCTTTAATGGCTTTTGGTAGACGGATAGGAGATCGATGTGACCTTTGTTCTGTATTGACTTGCTCCTGAAGATTTTATATTTTTTGGAGCAATAGTTTGTGTTTGAGTGGTAAATTTTGTTTTTGTTTCTTCTTTGTTATTTCAATTTTATCATTGGCTTTCTTTCTTTCTTTTTTTTTCTTTTTTTTTTGATTCAGTTTGTACTGTTTCATTGAAGTAAATGTCTTTTAGGTTGCTTTGGAATTTAGGCCAGTCATTTGGTCCTAACTGTATGCTGTGAACAAGTAGTGGTTAAAAAATACAAAACAATAGGTTGCAGATAAATAGGGTATTGAACAGTAAATACAACAGAAGTGTATTATACGACTTGGGAGTGAGTGCCGGTTGACCAGCATTCAGTCTACAATGTTCCCCGCCGAGGCTTACTTTCTTACTACTTTATAGTAAGTGGAAGAGAGTAAAGACACCACAACACTGTACGATCGTCTCGATGATGGCTCTGTATTTGTCAGGTTAATTTGAATTTATTGTGCTCACTTTTTGCTTCATTTTTGCATAGGACTGGCCTTTCTACTACTTTCTTTGCTTCTATGAATGAAGCATTTAGTTTATATTTCACTTCAGCTATCTCCTTTTCCCTTTTTCGGAAATCGCATGATCGTGACTATGTTGGATAGTTTTCCTGACTGTTAGCACATCTTACTTCATAGTGGCCTTATACTTCCGTTTGGTCTGAATCCCTTTGACCACATTTCCCGGATGTTGGATGACTTCTGTAGCTATCTTTATGATGTCCAAATTTTTGCAACTTGAAGCACCGTACAAGGAGCAGGGTTATATTGTTCCATTGGCTCAATATTGTCACTGACTTTTATATTTCTATGGATTGGGGTGTGGCAAAAGTTAAGATATAAGTTTCTTTTGTTATGGTTACTCCTTTTCTTTTTATTGGGACTCTATCGTAATCACTGACCCCCTGGCTTCCTAAGGCAGCTGTAATTTCCTCAGGTGTGGCCATAGACAAATCTCTGCTTCTAATCACTCCCTTACAAGTGTTCAGTCTTTCATGGTGGAAGGATTTTTTGTTTGTTTTGAGGTGCTGAAAATTCTTCACCTTGATTATACTTTCGGCGTGTTTCCTATTTTCTACTTCTACGAGCAAAATGCCGTTTCTCAATTTCTTTACTGTTTTTAGGTTAATCCTACTGGATAGCAATTTTTCAATTAATAAAGGGGAAATTTTTTCTAGGAGAGTTTCATCTGGGGACGCGAGCACGAGACATCTTGGGAAGCCTGTGTCTGTGGTTTTCTTTTCTTTTATTTTGGACGATTCATAATATTGTTATAGTAGGATTCACTGCCCGTGCTGCACACCAACATCGGACCCGACATTTGCACGTGTCAAGTCGCTTTGAATACACAAATCAGTATACTCGTATTCGAGAGATACTACGAGCACCCGTTAAACTATTTGTTCCACTTCCCAAAACTTAAGTGCAGAATCTTGTATGTTTAAAACTATGTCTAACTCTATATCTTCGAACCGATTGACCCTCACTCATCGCTTTTTAACTACAATAAATTGGATAGAGATGGTATTTCATCAAGGCGCATATTTAGGTCTATTGCATTTTGTTACAAAGTACTCCATAAATTTATGTAGTTATGGGCGCTAGGCGTGACATGACCTGCCGATGGATCGGATCGGGCCTCTCCGACCGCCCGTCTAGTCTAAGGGCCAAAGTGGTGTGTTGCGAATCAGAAGTATCTAATCCTGACCCCAGAAGCCCTTAAACCCCGTCCCCCGACATTACGGATCACCACCCACAGTACACATGGGTCCTCGTTGGGTAGTTTTATCCCTCTGCAGAGGTACAGTCGGCGTATTCTGAAGCCCCCGCCGACAAGGCGCTTCATGTTCTCAAAATGTTGCGTATTGAAGTTGGCAAAATTCTATGATAATTTGAATGCGATGCATACCTTCCAATATAAAAAGCGTTTACAAATGATGGAATCCCTTATTATAAAAGTAAAACATGAAACCGAAATACTTGGAATTAAACTTTTTGGACACTTCTTATATTCAGTCAATAGAAAAGGTAATGGGGAAATAATATAAAAAGATCAGTAAACTCCATCTTGAACAATAAAATCCATATATGCTAATTTAGAATAGATTTTATATTCCACTGATAATATAGTGAAAATATACGAATCGAAATATTTATCAATTTACATTTAAAACTTGCTATGTTTCGAAGCAAGGACAGCTTAAGAGAAGCTTCATTCGGGAAAAAAAAACCTTTTTCAAAACAGAACGACATGGCTAATACAAGTGAGCATAAGCGAAAACACTCTATCAAATAAAATCATTAAGCTACATCGGAAGAATGTTTTTATTATGCAAAAACAGGACATTTTTTTATGCATCAGGAGCACGCGGTACTGTTTTATTCTGAACAAATACAACTTTAACAAACACACGAACACAGGTTGCTTTTACAATCTGATCTGAAAAAAAGAAAACAGTTGCATTGCATTACTGATCAAACTTGTCAAATTGATTTTTTTTTAAATGACGACTGATTGACTTCATCTCTTTATGCAAAAGGGGATAAAATATGAACTTTAAATAAATTTAATTTAATTTTAAATAATTAATGAATACTTAATTTCCTCGATTTGAAGAAAAAATACCAATATCTTGCCGATTCGATTGATTTTTTCTACTGATTATCAACATTTGCAGGTTATTTAGAGCCAGACAATATTTTTAGATTGTATATATTTTGGGAGTGATAATAATGATTTAGGGATGCAAGTTTAACTATTTAACACAGAGCTGTGGAGGGGGGGGAGAAGAGGTGGATTCATACCTTTCACAAGAGAAAGCGGATATAACGAACGCGACTGGAATTGCAATTAGGCTCAGTGATTATCAATTCCAAATCGTTACCCTTTGCATCACTGTGCATACAATTTTGGTTGATTCTTTTGTTTAGCAGCATATCAACCACTTTTGATTGTGACACAATTATTGCTAATTAACCCATAACTGGAGTTGGAGATATATGGATTTATAACTTTTCCAAGGGTATTTGTGCGTAAGTGAATATAACGAACCCGACTTGAATTTGAACTCGGCTCTCCGATTAACAATTCCAATTTGTTACCCATTATATTATCCGCACAAACAATTTTCGTTGTTTGTTTTTGTTTAGCAGCATATCAAACTCTATGGATTATGCAATGACGAATTCTAAATATTTTGTATGCATTCTTACTTTTGAGATAATAATGTTTTTAGTGATACGTCTTACTAATTCACCTATAGCTTGGACGATAGGTGGATTTATAACTTTTACAAGGGTATTTGCGCGTGCGTGAATATAACGACCCCGACTGGAACTCTCCGATTAACAATTCCAAGTCGTTATCCATTACATCATCTGTCACCCATACTTACAGTACCTTTTATTCCCAAGCGGTTACCCATCTAGTTACTAAACAGGCTCCATGTTGATTAATGATCGTAAGGGAACCGGTGTTTCAACGTGATATGGCCGTGAGCCCCTGCGATATTTTACACGTACGAAATTGTTTTGATATTTATAAAATGTATTAAGAAGTGTGACATCTCTGTATTAGAACGATGAAAAGATTTCAGTTTCCATTGATTAAAAGAATACGCAATAGATTCCAGTATTTGAAAAGATTTTTATTACATGAAAATATGGCGTCACTTTTGTTACATCAGAGAATTTTGAATAAACTCTCAAATTCACAAATGTCTGTTCACATCATTTCAAATAATGATTTTCCTGCCTGTTTTTTCCAAGGGCTTAATTGTATGAGAAAATTTACACCTACACTAGGATATTTACAAATTCGGAATTCAACTTTTGAAAGAAAAATTCCGATATAAAATTCACTTCTCAAATCATATCATGTAAAATTTTTACTAGGCTTTTTTCTCTCATCAAAGCTCTCTCGGGATAAAAATGTGCACACCTAATAAAATAGGAAACACCAAAGACACGATGTTATTCTGTCTTAGAAATTATTTGGCTGAATCGTGTTGAAATCCTCACTGTATTTATTATTGTTGAAATTTTCTCTAAGATTTTTTGTCAAAATTTATAAACTCAACGTTTCGTTCAATTTTGCAAATCAATCGATGAAATTTAAAGAATTTGGTTTATTTGGGAATTACTTTGAGAAAAACCCTACGTTGTGGTTTTTATGCACCGTAGTAGAACCAAAAATAATTTGTACCCCCTTACCTGTTTACACGTCTTGTATAATTTGGTTTCGATCGAGCAATGGATGGCTATTTGAGAAGGTGTGACGGACGGACTAACGGAAGTCACGGAGTTTTATATATAGATTAAATACATAAACATAGACAATTGAATAACAAACATTTTGTGTAATGCGTTTCTTTCTCTGGATGGAGTTCATCAGAGTAAAGTAATGTTTTTATTGATGCGCAGATTATTTATTTATATAGAGGTGCAGCAGGAGAGAAGAAGATGTAAATGTGAACGTCGGTTTTAATTATGTACCGAGGAAAAACGCTGAATTTAAAATTTTAAAATATTTAAGTTTTGAATTTACATTTTTTAGTGAAATTTTTGAGTTTTCGAACATGTGAGTTTGAATTTTTTTAAATATGAATTTTTTGAGTTTTAATATTTTTGAGTTTTAATTTTTCAGCCGATTTCATTTAATTTCTTTCCATTTTGTTTATATCGTTTTGTTTTTTAGTAACCCATCAGAATTTTTTTCACTTTGTCATCCAATTGCATAAGATCGCTCTGTATATAAAAATTTGCATATTATATTCGCCGATGCTTAATCATCAAAACCTTACAGATAGAATGCTGGAAAGACTTTATATATATAATGTTATGGGGTCCACCCTTTTTTCATATAAGTGGACTCGACCAGATTGACACTTGGACTGCTGCCGTTAAATATCCAGAGCTAGACAGTCAGTCAGGGTACAGAGAGAGTAGACAGAGTTTGAGTTGGAAGTAAAGTAATAGTGTGAGATAACGGCTTGTAGAAGTCACAGTTACAAGCACGCCCGACTTTAAGGAAGTCCTACTTCGAGACTGTATATATCTATATATTATTGCTACTAACCGCGTTCCTGGATTTACTAACAGAATTACCGTTTGTATTATTGTGTAAATACATTTAATTTCTTATATTTAATTCTTGCGTTTGTCCTTCATTGGAGACCGAATTTCATCTTGGAATCCACAACATATAGTTTCTAATACTATTTCGAATTATTAAATTTGGATTTCCAGCTTTTGTAGGCAGGAGTGAATTTTATCATCACAATTATATATTTAGTATATATAAAATACTGTCTTTGGTATATTTTAGTCCCCGATAAGCTCTGAAGTAAGATTAATGAAAACTGTTTAGGCTTATTTTTCTCCTATTTACTTCGTTATCTTTTCTTTTCTTTCCTTTTTTTTTTTTTTCGATTTACCTCTATGTCATAGAACAGAATATTTAAACGCGTAAAACCATTCGCTTTGATTTTTATTAAAGCACAAGAAAATTTCGTTAGTTTTGTCGTAAACCCTCTTACAGTATAATGAACTCTTCCTTCTCTCATAAATACAAACTGCAAGAGTCGGACGGAGCAGAGTGAAGTAGAGTAGTAGACGCCATGCTAATCTACTTATTACTAACACTATTGTTTTGTATATATATTCAATATACTTTTCAACCTACCTTCGACGTGTCTTTCTTTCTAGCCCCTAAACAGGCCACAACAGTTAGAAGCGAAGCATATTGTGCGAACCGGCTATTTAATATCAATCCTGCTATATGGCAGTGAATGTCGGACAATCTACTCACAGATGAAGAGAATACTGGAGACAAGAGAAATGTGTTTCTACAAAAGATGATGAGGATGTCATCAACTGAACATTTGAGTAACTAGGAAGTTTTAAGTAAAATAGCAACAAAAATGACACTTTTGCTTAGAATCAGAAAAAGACAGTAGAAATTTCTGGAACATGTAACAAGGAAAAATGACGTGGCAAATATGACCTTTACGGGATATATTGATAGCAAGAACGGTCGATGGAAATAGCGTGTAATCTATCTAATAAGCATATGTAAATTAACAGGAGAACATGGACTGGGATAGTAATGCGACTAATATTGATGAGAGCTACAAAGGATAGAAATTAGTAGAAAATAAGATCGTTCAGGTTCTGAAAGGACGCGGCTCACAAAAGAAAACATTAAACTCAGCAGCATATAACTAAATGCAATCGGCAAATCCATGCCAGCTTTATATTACAAAGTATAATTCTACGGTGCAGGATAATGAATGTCGGCTATGAATGAAGAACCGGAGAGCCGAGTTCGAATTCAGGTCAAGTTAGTTACATTCACTTACGCGCAAATACCCCTGGGAAAAGTATGAATCCATCTTTCTCCCTACAGCTATAGGATGAATAGCAGTGCAGACTAGATTCTATAGCCTTGGTTGGCAACCAGTCTACCTGCTATGGTAATTTACCCACGCACGCATGGACTCTACCGAGCTGTAAATAGGAGCAGGTACTGCTTTTTGGAGAGGGAAGTTTCCAGTAGTCAGCTCTGACATTCTTGCTGTAACACTCTCGTTTGTATATGTTTTCTATCACTGCTTCCGTTAATATATTTGTTTAACTCACTTCCTCTCTTGTGTCTTTATTTCTGGCCCTAACAAAGCCACAACACTGCCCCAGAAAGAAAAGACAGCCTACTGCGAGAAAACCTTCTGCCTGGTCAGTCATGGGTCGAAAGATACATGATCGTTCAATCGTGTATCACGTATGGCATTTAATTGACTGAAAAAAAAGATATTCTCATGCTAGGTAATTTTTCTAACACAGATACGTATTTCACCTTTATAAGTTTACCATTCTTTTCTGCATTGGATATTGTTGCCACATCTAGTGGTATGTATCCATAGATATTCTTGACAAAATCCACAAGAAGAATCTTGAGTCTTGACCTATCATCTCGGCTTCAGTCACTTACCCGCATCCGTAGGATAGCATTCTCGTATTTTTTCTATAAATATTTTCATGATAACTCTTCTTATGAACTTTCCTCTTTGGTATCTCGACTTTGCAAATTTAAGAACAATACTCCTACAAATGGTACCAAAGGAAAGCTAAAAGAAATGCTTAGTCATCAACTGCAAGAAAACAGAATACATGATTCTTAGCAAAATATTAGCCCAAAATGCGAATTGCAAGTCGAACATACCAGAAACAAACAAGTGGGCAATTTAAATATCTGGAAAGTGTTTAAACATCGGACAAAATGTGTAACAGTGAAATCCGAACGTGCATTGGAAGAACCAAAGATGCATTCCCAAATGTTAAATCGAGTATCGATCAATAAAAAATCGATGATAGAAACAAGGAAGAATAAGAAACTATTACGTAATATTTGTCCTTTAAATGTCAGTGAGTGCTGGACAATATCCTCTAGGATAAAAAAAAAAGAAAACAGAAACCTGATTCAAAAGAAGGACGATGAGGATGCCATGGACCGAACATGTGAGCCACGGAGAAGTTTCAGAGAAAATGGAAACAAAAAGGATATTTAACCTCAGGGAGAGACAGTTGCGGTTTCTAAGACATATAGTGAGGAAAGACGGCTTGGAAAATTTTATACGTATAGGACAGATTGAAGGCAAGCGAGGTGAAAGCAAAACATAACATACTTAGTGAGCTTGAGCAGGGTTTAGAAGGAATAACAAAGGCAAAATTTATTAAGAACTTCAACAGACAGATAGTTGTGGAAGGCGTTTGATTGCCTACGAGGTGTCAAATTACATAATGAAGAAGACAAGATTGGCAGCTAAGTCTCATCATTTTATATCTGAAAAGGTTAGATGTAGCCATAAGTTCTATGCTAAGAGTTTCTTCCCTCGCTCTTTCCAGTTGTAGAACTATCTTCCAGTTTCTTGCTTTCTTGTCAATTACCATAATTCCCTATATATAATTGGCATTTTTTCTAAAAAAAATAATGAGCAAAATTAGGGGGGTGCGTATTATGCACGGCTACAAAAAATCTTTAAAATATTTCCGTTTCATAGGTTGATATCAGTTGCGAAATCACTACTCACCACAAATATACGACAATTTGACACTAACATTCGGCGATTGCAACCCCATAAGGATATCAAATACAATAACATGTACCTAACAATACAAATGTAAAATAAAATAAGATTTATCATAAAACTAAATTAGAATAATATTATTCTATATTTAAAACCATTTTTAATAAGAGTAGGAAACGATGGCCGTAATGAAATTGGAGAGGTACAATTTATATACAATTTGATTACCAAACAATGGGTGCGTATTATTCGTGAGTAGAAGCATTTTCCCACACTTTCAGCACAATTTTAGGGGTGCGTATTATGGACGAAGATGTATTAAACAGGGGGAATTGCAGTAGAAGCTTGAAATAATTAAAACATTATCTTCTGTCTGTTTAAATCTTGTTCTTACTACTGTCCTTTTTACTAACTTATATTTATTGGGTTTCCTTTGCCCTCAGTAACCCGTTGCATCTTAGTAGCTTTATCACCTTGACTGGTATGAAATGCAAACGCGTGAGACATAATTCCATACTTTGATTTCTGAGAGTAATAACAGTTAAAGGATTTAGCGAAATCCTTTAATTAATTGTCTTAATTAGGAGATCATCTAATGTGTCTCTGATATGAATTATCATTAAGATATTTATATAAGCAAGGTCATTTATATATTCAAATAAGCTCTAGACTTCTGAATACGATGCTATGATAATAATGAGGAAATAAATCAGCTTTGGAATTAATTTTAATGGAATGGGAGAAAATCTAGCCGGAGAAATAGAAATGGTAAATATGATAAAAATTATAAAAGAGATTAACGATGTAAGTAAAATCAAACTTGTAGTGCGTTAACCAATCTGTATCAGTGACAAAATACAAATTAAATTGACCTTCTACTATTTTTACTAAATCAAATGCAACAAAAACAAGAGAAATAATCAAATAGGCAGATATTTGTTTTAACAGAAAATATTTTTATATAAGTACACACGATATAATAAAATTGTTTAAAACACTTTAGAGGTCTTGGTTGTGTGATCAAGGATGATATAAAAGGTGTTATGCTATAGATTTGGTAAGGAATTAAACAGTTTATGTTGATGGTGAAATTGAATGAGATAGATTGCTTGACTTACTGTAGAGTTGTCTCGCTTCGATTGATATAGTTACGATTTCCTTTATGTTGTTAAGATATTGAGTCGGTTGGTTACTGAATCTCGTCTAAGTTGAATTCGTCACTAGATGAGTTGATGTTGAAAAGAAATTGAGTTCTACAAACTGGGTTGATGTTAATAAAAATTAACTTTTAGCGAGGCACTTGGGTATCATGGATTCGTGTGACGAGTTGATCATTGTAAAAACTCACTAAGTCGCGTCGAAGTTTCATAATTATGAGTTTTCTTGATCATTTGGGAGGCTCGAGAGAATGTTTACTAATTTTTGGCGCGTTGAACTCTGAACAGGTCAATTCGTGGTCAACCGAGCGGACGTAGGAAGAAACATGACATTATTTTTATAGTCCAATCAGAAAGCATTGTTTCGTACTGAACTCTGAAGCCGATTTTAATGGGTTTGGTACAAACTGAGAATACATAGCTGTGATCAATTTTAACAGGTTTAAAACAAAGAATGTAGAATTTTAATTCTACAAACTGAAAAATTAACGAAAAAATTATAAATGCAATGAAGGAAATCTATTATATTTATTTGAGTTGGTGCCAAGGTTTATAATACCAGGTCTTCCACAAATGTGATATCTTTGTCGATATATACTCACTCCTTCCCAGTTTCTTAAACAGGAGTAAAAGTTCATCCCTTATTTCCTATGTAAGATTTGCGCCTTCAATTCTTTCTAAACTATTTTCATTCTCTTTCACTAACTGTAGCCACTTGCGTCTTAGTGGCATTATTGAGGTGAATTGAGGTTTGAAGTGAATTGTTTAAAAAGATATGCAAGAGTATATTTAACATTTCCGCCTAAACGGAATTTACTAGGAAAAAGTTATCTATATTAGTATTAGTACCTTTACTAGTAGGATTCACTTGTAGAATGCATTTTGTTTAGAATAATATAGAAAACTTCAAAAAGTAGGGACGTTTCAACATAAACTTATATAAACGAATGTCGGAAACAGAAAACAATCATTTCAAATGTGATGGAGGAAAATTTGATTTTTTTAACTAGGATCCAAAAAGAAAAACATGTCTCTTCGCCAATTCTTTTTTTTTTTTTTTTTTTTTTCACTGTCTCTTTTCTCACTTCTCAATAGGAGTAGATAGGTACGCTTATCGTCCGGTCCACACTTCTCCCAAGTCTTTTGAACAGGAGTAAACGTTCACTAATTGTTTAATATGTAGGATGTGGGTTCTTGGTTCCTTCTAAAGTATTTTCATTCTCTTTCAATCCCTGTAGCTACTATAGTCTTAGTGGCATTATCGTCTTGCTTAAAAATATCTAGGTGTGATTTTAACATTTCCACCTAAACGGAATTAACTAAGAAAAATTTAGCTATATTAGTATTAGTATCTTTATTAGTATGACTCAATAAGTGTTTGTTATTATTAGCTGCAGTAACCTGGAAAAATTGTTATAGCGAGAAACAGGCTTATTTGAATGATGCATTTGAAGAATCATATTTGTGTTGGCAGTGGTTTTACTTGAATATAACAAACATCCTCATGTTGCCCGTTCGACACATTAAATATTAACATATCTGATATGAGAAATCATTCCATATGCAGAATATTACTTTTACTTTGAAAGAATCACGTATTTTGAACTATGCAATGACATTTAAAGCCGTTTGACATCGGGAGCTGCTGAATAAATTCTCCAGTTATGGAAACTCTGTAAGGGCATTCTAAGGGACCAGCAGCTGTGGAGGGCCTTGATCACCTACGGCATGATGTGGAACGGTACATAAAGAAGTCGTTCCTAAAAGTTAGATCACTAAAAGGCGTTCCTCAGGATTTTCTACACGGTTCTACCCTCTTTTTGGTGTATATTAAAGATCTGCCAGGGTTCTTTTATGAATATCTATACGTATGATACAGTTTTTTTTTTGTTTTTTTTTTTATAGACGCCACACGAAAAATCTAGATAACTAGAACCTAACGGCTCATCTCTCTTCTGACCTCACCCTGTTACCTCAATATGGGAACGTCTAACTTATAAAATTTAATTTAATCCAAAATAAAACTAGCTGCTAACATTTCACCAAAACCTTAACTTTCTCCTATCATGATGGGCGTATGTTCTTTCAAGGAGGCTCTTTGATTTGAAAGTCTATTGGGTCACAGACCCACTCTAAACTTCAATTGAAATACGATCTATTGCTTGTAAAATGGTCGGTTCATTGAACACACCAGTATCTGAGTGCCTGCAATATTCTATCTTTACAAGAGCTAGATCTAACAAAAAATGAAGTATTACTGTCATATCTGGGATGGAGTTGCCCGGTCCTTGTTTGTCTGTCTTAATAGTGCTCAACTGTGTCTACGCGCCCTTATCGGGGTAAATCATTTCCATTCTACAACCACTTCCCAACAGTTGAAACGTCGTAAACTTCTCGCTACGCTGTCGCAGTTTTCATAGCAAGTCTTCTGATGAACGAGATTTCAGCATCATTACTCTTCCCGCTAGGATCTGCCATGCCACTTACTTAAAGATGAATCATCCCTTCATATTAGATAAGTGAGAAATAAGTTCCATTCGGACAGCTTCTTTCTAAGAATTGATACTTCCTGAGACAGACTTCCGACAGGACGTTTTCCCAATAACTACAATCTTGACAGGTCTAGTATTATCTGTTATCATTCATACATAAACTGCACTTGTTTTTTTTTTCTTACGCTCATACGACACCACGGATTTATCCTCTACCTTGAATGGATCCTGGGGCTTTGTTGCTTTCTGTGTTGTCTACTAAATAGATGGTATTAACGACAAAACGATTTCATTTTCTTACTCGTTTTTATTAGAGAAGGACTGACTTAGCAGCTAGGATCCCAAGAGGCAGCAGGAGGATGGACTTCAAGTGAAGGCATATCGCATGTTGGCTTAGCGCCCCTCCGCGTGTGGCCTTAGCCTGTCTCTCGAATCTGCGATCCTCTATTGAATTCGTGTCGTTTTGGGCATATATCCAAAACCCCGAAAAAAAAAAGTAATCACTATGAAAATGCCACGACTAGGACGTATTCTAAGCAATCGCTGAGCATCCTGGCTCTGGTGCTCGCATTCTGTAAAACTATGTATTGGGTTAATTTTAGTATAAAGAAAATTTGAATACGTTTTCCCACAATTGCAAGATATTGAAGCATTGAACGTAGAATTTATCGAATAAAATAGCCATTCTTTGAAATACACAATTTACTGTTCTTTATATGATAGAAACAAGGGGAAATACCTTAAAAATTAATAATGCTATAAATTTATATGAAGGAAATATTTCTTTTTAAATCTGCATATTGTTACACCAATCTATAGAAGAAATAATTATTATGTACTACTGTTGACTTATGTATTTGGTTGTTAACCACCGCGAACAATCACGTTTTTATTGAATGGGTTAAACGCACATTGCAAACATGAGGGTGCGTAATGACAAGAGTCAGCGTAGAAGTATTAGAGTATGTGTACTTTTAACTGTGTGTGTTTTACGTTTGTGCAAGAGCGCTTCGAATAAAAACAAGGACTTCGTTGATAACAGGACAGGTGGAATATCCAAGGCACATCAAAATTTCAGACAAAAATCCAAAATTCGGAAGCTGAAGTTAATCGAAAATCGTTTTGCAAAATATATTCTATAAGTCACGTTGTGTGTAAATTCTACGAATATTTTATATAGTATTGCCTTTTATATTATTCTCTTTCTTCCTTTCTTTCTTTCTTTCTTTTTAATTCTTTATGCGTGCGTTTGTGTCTGTATTATTCTTTGTTCATATTTTTTATTTTATGACTCTTTGTTTTTCTTATTTTCTCTCTCAGCACATTTCTCATTTCTCATGTGTCTTAATCTCTCTCTCTCTCTCTCTCTCTCTGTATATGTATATATATATATATATATATATATATATATATATATATATATATATATTGGAGGAAAGATGACTGACAAAGAGGAAAATATTTTCGTGGGACACGTTTTGACGTTTAGAACTTCGTTGGGCTAGGTTTGCTTTAAAGGACGATACGCGCCATTTTGTCTTAGATCTTTTTTCCAAGAACTTTTCTTGATATATACAATTTATATATCATTATCTCCCCAACATACATATATATATACAAGTGTGTGTGTGTATTTGTGTGTGTGTGTGTATTTGCCCAAGCGTATAAAACATTTGTTTTCTGACCATGTGTTTGAATGTCGACATGATCGATTTGATGTTATCAGCATTGAGAGGCGATCTAGTTGGAAAGCATTCCCCTGATTGACCCAAGACTTGTGAGTGAAACTGAGTAGACGGAATTGTTCGTCGATTGTTTGTCCGGCACGAATTACCAAGTCATCGCGACCGCGCTGACTATCTTACTCGACCATTATATATGTATGCATGCATATAACTGTGTCAGCTTAAAAATAAGATAAAAAAGATTGAAATTGTGTTTTTGTATGGGATGCATGATATTATATTAAAAGACAATCTCACATATACATTGTTATATGAACACATACATTGTACACATAAAATCTATTAAAATCATAAATATATAATGTTTCCATTCAAGATACGTGTACATTGTTATCTGCTCGAGATATATAATAAATATACCAACATATTTTACAGTGTGAATTAGTAATTTCGTTACCATAATGATAAGAATCTTGTTCGATTTGACCATACTTATCGTGTTTATATCTACTAGTGGTAAATGTAATCATACTAATATTATATATACATTTATCGTTATCAAACATTGTCAAACATTAATTTCTTCTTTCGTCTTAATTTCAGTTTCTTATCTGCCCAACTAATGAAACATTTATAGCAAATAAGTCTATATCATTAGATTTGATCATCGGTAAACGTTGTCTTTCGTAGATCACGTGTAAGACTAGATCATGCAATAAGTTTGTTGATGAAAAAGATTAACTAGTTCTCATCTCGCCGAGAGATTATTTTTTTTATTTTTTATTTCAGACCTAATTTTTTTTTTTTTTTTACTGAAGCCATATTTACTAAATAACGGTTTGAGTACTTGCGTTTAAAAATAGCTAACATTTGGATTTTCATTAGGGATATTAATGAGCATTCATAAACTTTGCGCAATCGTTTTGTGGGCCGATGACATATGATAGAGTCAAAAGTTGGGTACCTTGTCATTTTCTCGGGATTTCCATTTATTATTGTTATTTCATTTGATTTATGCCGTATACTCATTTCTTTCCTGGTATCAAACATTTTTGTAAAAACAAAAATAAACAACCTGAGATCACACACATTTTGCATACAAGGATGCGATGTCGCCATTTTATATTTTTAATTTCGTGCATGCGCGTTGTTTCTTTTTTATTTTGTCGACTGGACAGTATAATAGGGTCAGCTAGGCACCGTCTGTGAGCACTATAACGCAATTCACTCTGCCAGAAACTTGAAAACAGCTTACTGTACTGCTTGGCATTCGCGCTGGAAGCGGCAATACGAACATTTCAGTGTTTTGGGGAGTTAATCTGCAGAGTGTTCAGGGGATTCGGAAAGATTTGGATGAGTCTAATGGTGATTATCAATATTTTCCGTTGTGTCAGCAATATATTTATATATATAGTTCGTACTTACTCATACGGGGGGGGGCTGGTTCGTGGGCGCCAGAGCATATCCATACTATGGTGGGCCATCACGCTCAGGAGACCAGGCCTTCTCCGGTTATTTTTATTTAATTATTATTATTATTATTATTATTATTATTATTATTATTATTATTATTATTTGCGGGTTATGCGTTGACATCTTCATTTCGTTCTCCATCAAATTTAAGCAATCTTTTCTTGTCCTTCTCTGACTGAATATCAATCAATTGATTAATCTCCAGAGATTTCATCGACGTTCTATGTGTCGATTCTTGAATTAAAAATCGTAAATCTTTCTTTTTCCGTTATCTATATATTTGTTGAAATCTTTATTTTTACCTATCTATTGATCAAAATCTGTTCTTGTGTGTGATGTGTGATGTGTGCTACATCTAGCGGATTGTCGTCACTAAACGTAATTTTTTGTAATGCTGAATACGTGAAATAAATAAGCGAAAGATGGCGAGAATTTCAGTCCCTCTTACGTGCGTTGGATGGCCTTTCCCGACGATCATTATATCATGTGTTAAATCTCTCTTTATTTGTTAACCATTATCATTTTTTATACAAGTTTTTTATTAGATGAGAAGGTATTATCTAATTGTTATTTCTATTAACATAAAAAGGGCGTGAATTTCAATAATGGCCGCTAATGATCGACTATCGTTCTATAATGTATATTGAAACACATCTCCTCTGCAGAACTATCTTCTCTCTTTCCATTACGATCTTCAAAAATTTAAATGCAACATCAATCGTCTTCCGTCTGTTTGAAAACTCGTTGTCTTCTCGCTGTTTACTAATCATTCAGATTTTGAAACTTTATTTAATCTTCATAATAATTTTCAAGTTAGAAAGTGTATTATATTAAAAACAGAGTCAAGAACATCACTTACTTACTTTCGTTTATTAGACATTGAATTGTATCACTTTGTGTCTTCCATAGATTGCTGGCGTTTCCTTTAAAATTATGCGTATTTATAAGCCTTCCCTATACCTAAAACTTTTGGAAAACAAATAATTTTTTTGCTATTGTATATAAGGTCCTGTTATAAAATAATAATCGTATTTGCGCTGATAAAGTCTCTCAGATGACGAAACGTGTCGGCTAAAATAACTTTTCATTTTGTCATTTTTTTTTTTAAATTATTAATCGTTTCTACCCCATGCAAGACAGGAAGATACTAAGACACTATGGATTACTGGGTGTGAAAGAATTAGGAACAGAACCAATAATGAGCGAGAAGAGAAACGAGTAATCTGGAAATAGCGATTGACATTGCATTTAAATTTTTGCAGATTAAAGTTGGCTGGAAAGCATGTAGCCAAAAAAGAGCATTACAACATATATATATATATATATATATATATATATATATATATATATATATATATATATATATGTGTGTGTGTGTGTGTGTGTGTGTGTGTGTGTGTGTGTGTGTGTGTGTGGTGCCCCGGTTCAGAATTATAGGAAAAATGCTACTAGATTTAAGTACTAAAAATTCATGAAACAGAGAGTAACTTAATTTTTGTATGTTTTCGACTCCAGACATTTGAATCTGTGTATTCATATATATTAACCAACCAGCGACATCGAACGAGACGCGCGACATTCGTTGAATTAGCAGATGGTAAAATACCTTAGAATGAAATTTTATAGGCTCAAATTCAGAATATAAAATATATAATATATATATAATATATATATATATATAATATTTATTTTTCCTTAAACAGAATATTTAAATTGGCAAAATTATTTATTAGCCAACAAATCCTAATAATAAAAAACTTAAATTTTAGGTTCCTTCGGAGCCGGTTTTATTCACAACATTTTTATAAATATCAAAACATTTCGTTTGCAAAATTAGTTTTTCAGTTAAGCTTGACCGGAGAGTTCCACTGTTTGTAAGGCAAACGAAACTGAAATTCTCGCCATCTTTTGCTTATTTATTTCAAGTATTCAACATTACAAAAATTACTTTTAGCAATGAAAATACGCTAAAGGTAGCACACATCACACACTCAACTCTCTCACCTTACTTTTCCACTCACCTGCCGTGCGTTCTTGAGGAAGTTACTACTAGAATTTATCCACACGCAACAATCCAGCTACACACAGATTTTTAAACGTGCAATAATACACTCCCCGTCAACAATATACTGATAAGAACGGAGACAAAATTATATTTTTTGCGTAATTCTTTTCTTTGAAATTGAAAGAAAAATAATACTTAAATAAATTTTAAAATTAATAATATTCGTAGATGTGTGTCGAAGTTTATATTAATTCTTCACTTTTACTCGCATATTTTGTTACACACACACACACACATATATATATCCGAAAAAATTCGATTAACTCCAACCGACAATGTCTATCTGTTTAATGTTTTGTCGTATTTTTCTGGTTTACTAATAAGATGTAGTATATTGGGATCTAAATGTTATATATTGCAGCCACAATTGAGAATTGCGAGAAAATGAACTGTTAGCATAGAATTCATGGTTACATATGGCCAGCTTAAATGTAAATTGATGAGATCTTGGCTCCAGTCAAGTATTGCACTTAAAAAGTCTTAGTACCATAGCGAAGAGCAATATTTAAAAAAAATGGAAAAATGTGGCGCAAAAGCGAAAATGCGGAATGGGGAAAAGGATGGAGTTCTTCATTTTTATAATGGATCATAGCTAGCCACAATCACTGACCCAAACATACCACAATATTTCTCACACTAAAACCTCACAATCTTACTTACTATTCTTACCACAGACACCATAATATCTCAACATGTCTACGAAAATCCTAACTCGTCCCTATATGTGAATTTCATATCTGTGGGAGGGAGGAGAATAAAATAACATATTTAGATAATAAAATCTAATCCACTATGAGTATTTACAAATATGACATAAAACTATTTACAGAAAACTAAATAAAATATTGTTAGTAATAACCCCCCACCCACCACCACAATCCTTAATAGTGGCAGAAACATCAGTTAACTGAACGGAATCAGAGACTTTAATAATATAAAACGGACATTCATTCATTCACTCTCTCAAAGACACACTCATTGAAACACAACAACAAATACGAAAATCACACCCGAAAACAAAATTGAAAGGCGCTCCGCATCCACTAAAGAACTGACATCACTGATCACCTAACGCGGGTGGAGAGGGAAATTAATCTAAAGAATGTTGGGCAGAAATAAAAGGGGTCTATGAGTATACAAACCCTAGCTGTTAACTTAAATGAGGAAACTAAGGACAAAAACAACAATAACTAACCTAATTTCGGGCTGAGTTGCCAATATTCAACACAGGGCAATATCCTAATGCCTCATCGGCATCAAAGTGACACTCTAAGTAGTTCATTTTTACTAGACACAAATGCCCAAGACTCACCCACGTTTTTGCAAATTCTGATGCAGGAAGCAATCGCGTTTCCGTCTTAATCCTGCCTTTAAGTTCATGCTTCAAGTACAAGACCATTTGGGAAGAAGTGTAGCTCTCGCTCCAATCCCTTCCTATATGTCGTCCAAATCACGACTCTCATAACACATAGCAAGCAAAAGAACACATATTGTTCAGCTTTCGTAAAGAGCGGTAACCCATTAATATAGACAGAAGTGGCCTTGAGGGCGAAACATTCCGTGCAGAATGCGAACCATGATGCATTCAATAAACTTGCACAACGGGACTGACACTTTGCAATGAAAAAAGAGGTGACCCAGGGTCTCCACCTCTCTATTACAGCGAAGGCAGTTTGGAGATTTTTCCAACCTACCAGAACAAAGTATTTTGCCGATCCAGAGGACCCTACGAGTAACCAGCCAGGCTTTCCAACCCGTGCATCCAAGGACATATTGAGCGAGCTTCCTGCTTTGTAAGACTGAGTTCGTTTAACAGACCACGAACAGACCCCCTATATATGGTATAATGATCGTCGGGACACCACCTGGACGTTAGAAATGCCATCCGACGCACGTAAGAGGTGTTTCAGGGCAATACGATATTCACGATAGAAGGAGCACTTGCCTAAAGGTAAACCGGGTGGGGGATGGTCCTCGCACGTGTGCATACTTCTCAGTTAAGGGAAGTTCTTACGGATGTCTTTCTTCCAGAATTTGCCCACCTCATCCGATTCGCGACACATTCAATCTAGAACTGCGATGCGAGGCGGATGTTGACGAGTCAGAACGCTAGGCATGCTCAGACCGCCTTTAGAAGGGTTGAGGTTCAGATCTCCCAAGATGCCTAAGCGGACTTGCCTCCCCACAAGAAGACCACGAGCCTTACTAATGAAATTAGTGTAATAGACGGAAGTGGAAGTACAGATAGTCGGTAAAGGAGCCTCGGGTAGATGTGCGAGGCACATACTTCGGCCCTCACTATTAATGAAAGAATTTTCTGAGACCACAGACGAATCTCAGCCTTCTCCTGCACCCCCCACCAAATCATTTTCAGCAAGAGATCGGGACCAAACCAGACGCCGAATATCTGGATCGGCCTGTCCGGCCAGAGGAAAGGTCCGGCAAGAGACACTTCATTCCACGAATCCAACTGCAAACCAACAGACATTGCGTTTGACCTTATCCCATGTCACCGTTTCGTATACTCTCATTCCTTTGCTGACTTCACCAATCTTGGCTCTGCTCGACACAAGAACCGAAACGTCGTCAGCATAGACAGAATTCCTGGCCGAATTAGTAGGACCAGGTAGAGAAATTCCGCCT
Source organism: Acanthosepion lycidas (assembly GCA_963932145.1). Taxonomy (NCBI): domain Eukaryota; kingdom Metazoa; phylum Mollusca; class Cephalopoda; order Sepiida; family Sepiidae; genus Acanthosepion; species Acanthosepion lycidas. The sequence continues at coordinate 86,555,325 of OZ010588.1, read as the reverse complement.
AGGACCGGATTCGTCTTTACCTTGCGAAGGAAAGGTTTCAACGCAAGAACTTAAAGCAAAGGCGAAAGCGGACAGCCTTGACGGATAGAGCAAGGCAATACGAAAGGCTCCGATAGAACTCCATTCACTTCCACCAGCGCACCAGGAGTCGCATACAGAAGTCGGATCCAGGTGCAAATATACGATCTGAAACCAGCCGAAATGAAAGCCTTCACAAATCGATGGTCGACCTTATCGAAGGCCGTGGACTGATCTAAATTGATCAGCGGGGCTTACCTGTCGACTCACTCAAGCGTACCATATGATGGTTGCCCTGAATAGTCTTGTCCTTCACAGCACAGGTCTGTTCGGAGCCAATCAGACTAGAGAAGACCGCCTGCAAACGATTGGCTATGATCATGACTAAAATTTTTAACTTTAAGTTACCTATCCCATCGCCACTGTTCTTGTCGTTGCGTAGGAATTTGATCCCACCCCTGGTCAAGCGCTGAGGTCTAGACCCCGACTTCATCCAGGTATTGTAAATTAGTGCCAGCGAAGGCACAAAAACAGGCGACTTCCTCAAATATACTTCATATAGTAGACCATCTAATCCCGGAGATTTGTCAGGGCCAACCAGCTTCATCGCTTCCCAGATTAATGACTGCGATGCGACATTCGCACCCAGCGACTTAAGCTACCTCAAACCAAGTCGGCCAAATAGGAATCAAACTAAGCAGAGCTCAGACTGGGTTCCCTGGTGAACAGATCCTGAAAGTAATCAGGAAATGCCTCACATATGCCCGCGTTTGTAGTCACGGTCCAATTATCCAGAAATGTGACGCATGCTACATGTCAATGAGAAGCATTCCTAACTTCCTCTGCACACAATTCAACGGACATATTCGTTGCCTCGGAAAACATTCTTTTTAACCCAGCTTTAACTACCAGATCGTGACCCTCCTTGGCAAGCAAGGAGGTCAACTGTCCCCTACGTAAGGCTACGTCCCAACTATCACGGAATTTAATCGCCCGATCAACTTTTGCTCATATGCCGTTAGCGCTGCTAATCTATGCCGATTCAATTGATGACTATATTCCAATTCCATATGTGACAGTAATATCCTAAGTATGGACGAATGGTAGACTTATAAATATGTATGATAGATTCTGGAGAGAAAAATTGTCTCGCACGACACAGTGAACAAACTTTATTAGTCTACGTTTCTTATGAAGGTCCTAAATTCGTATGGAAACAAAAAGGACACTTATAAATAACATCTGGGAGAGGCAACTGAAATTTCTGGGAGAAGTAATGAGGAAGGAGGGCTTGGAAAATCTTATACACGCAAGACAGTTTCAGAGAAAGATGGACAGAGTCTAACATACTTTTGGGAGTTTGGCAGAAATTAAGAACTACAAGGGTCAGAAAGATGTGGAGGACCATGATCGTCTATGTCCTGAAGGGTCACAGCACATGAAGAAGAAGAAAAAGAATGACATTTGATTGCAACTGAAAGCACCTTAACATAGAGTCTTTATCTTAGCGGCCAATAATTATACTTCGAATCCTATATTTGTAAAATATGAGTTTGAAACTATGGCTAATTATACTTTGATCTTATGTAAAATTATTAGCCAATATCTGTCTATTAATAGCACATCTAGTCAATATGTGTAAGCTTAGTAGCGCAGATAGTTATAGTATTTAAAACAAGTCCCGAAATACTCTGAAGCTTGAATATATTGACTCAGAACAAACGTTCTTAGCGTGTCAGAGTGAATTTCTACGACAATATTTCGATTTTTTGACATGAATTTATTTCTCCACATACGAATCCTTTCGTTCTACTGATTTTTGCCTTCTCTGCACTATTTTTCACAAAGTTTCGCCCTTTATAAGGTCTGAGTGACACTCGATGAAGAGGGTTACAAAAGTTTATAGGAGAGGAAAATAACGGTTAATCGTAAATTTGTAGTGATCGGGGAACATCCTCTTGTAAGCCTGTTCCCTAGAGCATTGGTTTACGTGAAGAAGCTGTTCGAGTGGAACTTAATTCTAACCAATAGCATTATTATTCCATGCTCTCAGAGAACATGACATCTTCCTGTGTGATGTAGTGGTGAAATGTATTATTACAGGCATTTTGTAAAGATCGAAGTGGTTATCCGGATGCGAAAGATCAAGATCAAGATGTTGCGTTTAAGTAAGACATCCCACCCAATCTGTACCAATTGTCTGCAAGGAAATGTGAGGTCAGGCATTGTCTTGATGGAAGATGGAATGCTTCACGATTTCCGTGATAGGTGACTTGAATCGGTCGAGTCGCGGACAATACTTGTCTAAATGCAACGACTGACTTTTCAGAAAGAGCTCGTTATACACAACGTCCTTCTAATCATACTAGATACATATGTTGTCACTTCGACATACTGTAATCGCCAACAAGCTCGCCTCGCTATATCAATTACGAATGAATATAGACTTTGATCCTCACAGGGTGACCCATAATGTGGGCGTTGTGTTACATCTAAACTACGCTTAGTAAAAAGGGTACCTCTAACTGGTGTAACTGTTAGCAAGCTAGTCTCGCTATATCAATTACGACTGGATAGAGAGTTTGATTCCCTCTGAGTGCCAAATATTTTCGACCTTGTGCCACATCTAAGTTACGTTTAGTGACGGAGCACTCCGAAGTGGTGTAATGATTAATAAAACAACAAACATATATGATAAATCTTTGAAGCATTTAAATCTTAATATCTTCTCAGTAATAGCCAGTAATCTATTATCCATTAATTTTGTCAAATATTTTAATTCAGCGGGTTCAGTTTCCGACATTATGGTTTTAATTGCTACCCATAGGTTTCTTTTGCTCTCATATTGTTTGTCATCTTCATATTTTTCATCTTCAGAATTGACCATAGGCTTTTCGACCGGATTCAGATCTATTATCTTCACCCTGTAAAACTATTGCGCTAAGAAATTCACGTATAAGCTAAGTTTCATGTAAAGCAGCCTTTTTGTGCATATATACGCAGTTCATTTTGAAACTTGTATCAATCAATAAAAAGTATTGTCCATGAAATCGAAATAGTTAAATTCCTTCATCGAATTTGAATGTTTCAATAATGGCTTGACCTACAATTCCAACCCATATCATCATATTGCCGCCTCCTCATTGTCTTCTTTTAGCCACAGGCACATAGCATCGGATAAAATCCTTTGGCAAATCCATAATGTTTAACAAGTGCTACCCGAGATTCGCCCGTGAAAATTAATTTAGAAAAATCAATTTTCTTCTATTTCTTTGCCAAATTTTGACGCCTTAAAATATTTGCTTTGCTGAGAGGAGTTTTTCAAGGAGACTTTCTGACAGCTCCCAATATACGAAGAATTCTACACATTTTTTTTACTTCTTGATTCCCTCAATTCCAACCAGGTCAAAGAACTGAGCACTGGTAAAAAGTGCTTATTTTCGCTCTAACTCGCTTTCGTTTACATTTCTCTTGAGGAGAGATATTCTCAAAGCCTTTTTCTTTGTTCCCCGGTCTCAATTTAGATATATTTTCAACAGCACTCTTTATCGACCGATGATCTTTACGAAGATCCCTTGGTTCTCCAATTTGTATATTCTCTCACTCAATAACATTGTTATTTTCTGTTTTTGTTTTTTTCAGAATTTATCACATCCTTTCTATTACCCATGTTTCAATATACATTATGGAAAAATACTCCTTATTAGATTTCAGAGGCCTTTAACTAATAGTAGTTTAATATGCATAATAACTTCAGACGGCAGTTTTTATAACAAAATACAATAAATTTAATAAAACATGTTGAAACTATGTAAATGTTTAAAATTAATAATTTTGCCAGCAAAATTGATTCATTGATTTTTATGTGATTTGCATAATAATAAATAATAATTTTGCATAATAACATTGCATAATAACTAGAGGAGGCACGATGGAGTAATGGATAGCGGCTCGGATTGAAGAATCGGATAGCCGAGTTCCAAATCCACTCAGATTTATTACATTCACTTACGTACTAATACCCCGGAAAAGGTAAGAATACTTTTCATCTCCCTCCAGCTATGGGCAAATAGCAGGACAAACTGGGTTCTATAGACTTGGATGGCAACTGGTCTACCGCAGAAAAAATTGGCAACCTACTGCAGGAAAAAATCTGCCTCGTCAGTCGTGTATCGAAAGATAAATGATCGCCTAAGCGTGTATCACGCATAGCACATAACTGGCTGATTTATTTTCCGACATAATCTTCTTTGTCAATGCACTTAATTCAGTGATGAATATATACCTACATCAATATGTGTGCAGCATAATATTGATAAAAATTATTTGTTTTAGACAATGACTATTTTGCAAACAAAATCTCTTTCCTTATCAATTCAACTGCGAATGTTAATCTAATAAATAGTATAAGGATAAAACTTGAAATCTAATTAATAATCAAGCTACGTTCTACATAATCCTCAGTCTCAATACTGCTTAATGGTTTCTTTGCATACATCTTGATAGTAACTGATATTTAAGATGTACAATGTTTCTACTTTGTTTCCACTGATAATATTTTCTTCGATAGATAATCAATCATCCAATCCCTTGATTGATCCAATTGTCGGGGGAACCTAATGCAAAAGAAACAGGCAACACTCCAGGAAAATCAGTTGCCAGTGACTCACATGAGTTCCAGTATTATTATGTTCGTCCACACTTTGATGCTGTGTGACCAGCTTTTGAGTTGCCTTCCCCTCTTGCGTCCGCCTTTATCAGTGCCTTATCATAGCAGTCTTGCAGAAGCTGTTCGCCGTGTGTTGTGGCCAAACCATGGCTTAATAGTGTCGAAGAGAGATTCTTTCGGTTCACGAAACGTTTGACCTTGAATAGTTATTAGAATTCAGTAGGAGGTGTGGCGGAGTTTTGTGAATCATTTTTCCTGGAATGCTTTCATATCTTTTCATGCCTCAGACAGGATTATCCAAGTCTCATACCTGTAAAGAAGGATGTTTACGACCAGTGATAAGCAATACTGTGCAATAATTTAATCTCTTGTAAACAGGTGTTACCGGGAATTTTACTCCTGTTTTTCTATACATTTTTTAATCAAACCCAAGATTCCTAATATTATACATATAAAAGAAGATTTTTAAGATTCTTCTTTTCTCCGTTTCATGTTCAAGATATATTTACCTATTTTGCCTTATTCTATAACATTAGTTTTTAATCACACTACCTACTTATATATATATATATATATATATATATATATATATATATATATATTACAAAAACCAAATCCACATTAATTACAAACAAGACGAATCTTCACTAAGACATATTATAAAGAAATACATTAACCCAACTGACCCGAATAAAAAATCAAATTAATTATCTATTATAAAAAAATTTAAGACAACTAACCTTATCCTCAAAAATAACAACACACCAACTAAGTCAAAATTACAAGGAACGAACATTATCTATGAATTCAAATGCCCCTTAAGGAACTGTGTTCCTGATCAAACCGGACTCATAAATATTTATATCGGCTACACAACTACATGCTTATACAGACGGCTTACGTTACACCTGTCCGATCAGAGCTCCATTAGAACCCATTTAAACACACACAAAAACTTACCAGACTCCATTAGAAACATACTATTAGAAAACACAAATATATTAAGTGTATCCACCTGCAAAAAAGGATTAAAAATAATTGAAGTTTTAATAATAAAAAAAATAACTCTTAACAATATTAACTACGAACAAGGCCACAATGTGCTAACCATATTCGGAAATTAAAACATCCCTATTACACACTAAGACATACACATAATGCACACACTCAATTAAGCTGAAAAATCGAATCATCCTTGATAATGGCTAAAGGTATAGCCGAAAGCGCTCGGAAATATAAAACATTTGGACAGTTTTTACACACCCTTTGTCCAGAAAGGAAAGCTCTTGTTAGAACACAAGAAAAATTAAATAAAAAGCTTAAACGTAGTACCTTGTCTGTCGTTTTTAATGAAACGTGCATAAACGAAGGATTGCTGCCTAAATATACAACTATATATATATATATATATATATATATATATATATATATATATATATATATATATGTATATGTGTGTGTGTGTGTGTGTGTGTGTGTGTGTGTGTGTGAAAAGTGTGTGTATATAAATATAAATAAATATATATATATATGTATAATTATTTATATAGTATATGCGCGGTACTTATTAGAAAGCGCTCAATATCAGAGATAGAGCTAACATATATGGTTGGATGGATGTGAGCTTCTGACTCTGGGTTTCATGCTTTAGCGATCACAAGCTCACATCTATCCAACCATATATATATATATATATATATATATGCCAATGGGCATGGTAAATCTTCATGGCTGGTTCAGGCTGATGCATATACACTTTATTGTTATGTAGAGCACTGTAATTTCGACATCGGCTCGGTTCACTGCTTATATCCTAACTGCCATTAGTCACGGAATCAGTGAAGCACTAGACAACAGATGCATCTGAAGGACGGTCGCATTAATCATTTCGAAGGGTTTTTACTAGATGTGACATAACGGGTTACCATTGATGGGTATTGTGCGCAGCATCATCGTTAGTTCAGAGGGCATATTGGTCACGAAGAATTTCGTAATTGTTTAAGGTGCTTATTATTATTATTATTATTATTATTAATTATATTGAAATAGAATATGCATACACCTGTGTTCCCCCTCATTGAAATATGATTGGCTGGTGTCCGTCATCAATACCGACGGACGTGTAGGAGAGTCAGGAGGGCCTTGTCTGAGAACTATGTCTATGACGACGCCCATTGGACTACAACATTGATCTACACTTCTTACCTGCGACTACGACGCGTACCAGTCGATTACTGCTACCGTACTCTACTTGGTTATAGTAGGCAAAACCAGTTAGCTACTTCTTTCAAATACATCCCTTTCCGGGACATATCAGAAATATTGAAATAATATTGAAAGAAATGTTGCTTTTAACATTTCAATTTTAGTACATTACTTAACGAATACCAACCAGTCACCTGGAGCAGTAAATGGATAATGTTTTTTTTTTCGTTGGTTAAACATTCAACAAACAACAGAAGATATACACAAAATCATCCACCACGTCTTTCAATATCTATGCTGACAGATTTCTCTGTAATATGTGGCAAGGGTCAGTCAATATCATTTTGGGACCTTCTTGTAAAGAAGGTTTTCCACTTATCCTGTACAGAAGTCTCTCAGTTACTACCTTAATCAATCAAAGTCACCTAATATTAAAGCGATAGTGGTTGTTCTAAGATGATATATTTTTGAATTTCTTTTTGCATGTCTTTGTATTTACTAATCTTCCTAAATTCTCTGCAAGAAATTTTGCAATCGCACGTTACATTCATATCGACATGACAAACTCCAATTTGGTAATCTTTAACAATTAAATCTTGTCTGCTTTGATTCTTCGATCTGTGTTCACATGAATGTCACATAAAATAGTTACTTTTTCTCCTTCAGTTACAATCTTAGAATGTTGTTTGTCCAAGTTATCTTTAATTTTAAATTTTCTATTGCCTACAGATTACACAATGCAAGTACCGACCAATTCGTTTGGTCATGGTTTTGTATTCTTCACAGGTCAACACATTATATCCTGCTACTAACGGATCTACTTATCTATCAAACTGATCGCAAAATATGCATCAGTTCCGTTTTTAATGACATTAGTTTGGCGGTAGCTGGTAAAAAAGCTCTCGTTTTGTGCATTTCTAATGAACCCTTCACATTCTTCTGTGAATCCTGGATTCCATTGCCAACATGGGTTAGATATTGACCTACATCAACTTGCCTACTACGGAGAACATAGTAACCGTACAGAGGTTTTTGCTCCCATTTTGTCTCCAGATTCTTTTGTTGTTTGGATTTTCAGTTGTTGTAGTTAGCTCATTTCTATTTTAATATTTTCTCATTTGTCTATCGAGCTCAGTTGCGTAATTCTTGCTTTCTTCAATCATTTCATTTTCTTCTCACGCTCGGATACTATTTGTGACATTCAATCTATGCTAGTTTCAATGGATTTAGCCAAACCCATCGCAGTTCTATTAGCCTCCCACATCCCAAACTTCTGCGAAAGCAGAAATAATCTACGTCTGATATTGGGTGGTGTATTTTCTGAATGTTAACAACTTTCTGAGATTTCGAGCCATTTTCCTTTACATGAAAGAGAGACCAGCTTATTATATTAAAAGTGTTGGTTACATCTGGTGTGGCCAAAGATTTCTGATACATAGTTATAATTTAACTTTGTCTTTAGAAAAGCAGGCAACTTTAAAAACCTCTTTTTCTGGTATTTTCTTTCAGACTTACATGTTTAATCCCTCACGCTTCGTCAATTCCTAGATATTTATAAACCAATTCCTTTATCATATTATCAGCAGCAAATTTAACAAGGCGATGCGGACAGGACACCAATTTCCCTTCCGCAAAACAATGATTTCGTACATTTACCGAGACCAAATATATCATCGCCAAATTTCTTTACCGCTTTTAAAAACCCATCATCGTTTTTTGGTATACATTTTGATATCATTCATATAAAATGGTGGATTTATGATGTTGCTAGCTTTTTATAACCATAGCCAGTTTTGTTAGGCTGAATTGTTAATGCGATGACTGTAATGCAAAATAGCACAGGAGAAAATCTATCACCGTCAAAAACACCACATCTATTTTTGATGTAAGTGGTACATATGATAGAACAAGATAACAACATATGATAGAACAAGATATGTATTCCATAGGAAAATGTTAAAGTTGAGAAGCGTCGTCATTACTGAAGATATTTTGAAAATTCCTTAAGCCTTAAGGATCTATTAATGAGAACAGCTACCAAATGTCTTTCTGGAGTCTTTAAATTCTTATTTCTCTCACGATAGGTTTCAAGAAGAATTTGGTTAATTTAAAAGATGGTTTCTTCAACCACAAGATAATTTGCGACACTTTTTTGTTCTTTGGGGAAACAAGTCTTTTCTTCTATGTGCCTGTAGTTCTTCCCTGTAATTACGGATGCTTGGTTTTTATATCTTGTGGTCAAACCTGTTACAAAACGATAGTTTTTTAAACTTTGGCTTCAGTTGATTTCAGAAGATATGTTATATCCTTCACGAACTAATTTTGTAAAATATCATCGAATATCGTCATCATCCTATTCTGTGTAGAGGTGAATGAGAACAGTGAAAATTTCATTACTTTATCAATTCTACATGATTTGAATATATGTGCTTGTCTTAATGCCAGTTGCAAATCATTCAAAGATATATCCTGTCACATTTCTTTATATAGGTTCCTATATGTCTCTTCAATATTTCTTATCCATTCAGCATTTTTATTATGTACCTTATAATCACCAAATATTCTTTTCCAGAACTTTTGAATTCCTTCTAAGGTGAGTGGTTCCTTTACACTCATCAACTGCTTTCTAACATTACTGTAAAACCTGTTCGCTTCATATGCAAAAAAAAAAAAAAAGTTCTTTCTGTAGAATATATTGTTGTAACTAAACATTTTGCTTCAAGATTTCTGTTATCGGTGATAAATTTCTGCTTCTCTCTGCAATGAATTCATCCAAAACTGATATATTTCTTCTGATCTCTAATATTTCGTTTTCATTTTTTTCCTTTTAAACAGGGCGACTATTAGTTGCTGCTTCTGCTTCTGCTTCTTCTTCTATGGTAACGGCTAGAGCATTTGTTTAAAGAAAAAGGTGGGTAAGCTGTTAATAATTTTATTATTTATTATTTTTATTATTTATTATATAAAAATCTATTAAACAATAGACATGAGTTAACGGTTTTTGCCGACATCATCAAATTTTTGCATTGAATAATTAGCATAAAAAAACTAACAAACAATAAAATAATTTTTAAAAATCCAAAGTCCTAATAAATAGTTTAAATGCCCTACAAAAAAGATAACCCTTTATGAAGTCGTCAAAAAACAAATGTTAGCGATTCACGACAATTTTTATATACATAAAAAAATAAAAAAATAAATAAATCTCCGTAGACACTCAACCAGACTAGCATTGTCATCTTCCGCTTTAAATTTAGACACCCCAAACTTACCCTGACTTGACATCTGTGAATGTAACTAAGATATTGATACAAATTATTAACAGCTTACGCCCCTTTTTCTTTAAACAATTGCTCTAACCGTTACCATAAAAAAATTGATTTCAATAATGGATATGCTTATAAAACACGTAAATTTCAGAAATAAGTTATTCAAAAAAAATTTCGCTTGAAGATGGAACAGAGCTTAGTACTTTAATTCAGTTTAATTCAAATAATTATATGGAAGTTTTCGGCTCTTGTTTTGAAACATGAGAACTCTTACGTAGCGTGTTGGAATCATATTTTTAAATAAATAATTATATTTATGCCCTACTTTTGTATCGAGCACTATTTTTTTAAAATAATAACAAAAAAAGTAAAGAACTTTGGATTATTTACCTAACGAGTTCTTTCCTATTTCTATATATTTTTCATATATATATATATATATATATATATATATATATATACAGAAACACACAAATATACATATATACACACATATACAAACAACCGCATATATATAAAAAACACATGCAAACACAAACTTAAACACATACAAATATATATATATATATATACACACACATACACACATACACACGCACAGACACATATATATATACACACATACATAAATAGGCATTTACATACATAAACCTACACATATTATAACAATATTATCTTAGTGACGATACAGGACAGTAAAGTCCATGCAATATTAAAATGTAACGAGACACAATTGTTGATTATTAAGTCTATAAGCAATTATAAAACCATTATCAAACAAAAGTAGATTTTAGTTAATATTGATGATACATTCCAACACAATAAGATATACATACATATGCATATACGAAGACATACGCATATACATCAACATATACATATATATAACCATGTATACACATCCACATATACATATATATAAATAAGTACGCACACATACACGCATATACATGTATATGGTCTCCGTTGTTATGTTTCATAATTATGTTCTCTAGGTTATCGTCACACCTATAGCTTAATTTAAGGGTATTAGGATAGAATATTTTACTAATTGGGTTAGTTTTGGGGTCGGGGAAACGTTTCTTGATGAAGTTTAGAAATATATGTCCTAATTTAGTTTTAACCATTATATTGAAAGGGGGGAGTAAAGCAAATGATCTTTCTAGATCTTCTTTTCTTATTATGGATATAATTAAGAGGGTTTCTATATTGAATACTGCTGCCCCTGTATCCACTATTTTTAAGGGCAGAATTGTAAAAATCACGATGTTTATTAAAAACGTCTTTATTAGAGAGTTAGTACTAATCCTAAATCCAATGGAGGAGGGTATGTGCTTGATAACCGAAGGGAGTGGTTGGAATTGCGATGCACATATACTGGGTTGGAATTAATCTTTACATAAGGTTGGAAAGTATTGCTAGTAAGGTTAGGGTGACGTCTATAAAATCTACTTGTTTAATGTTAGTTGTAACTATAATCCTAAGACCTAAATCTTTAAATTCCCTATGGATAATTTTCCTAATACGGTATACTTTAATTTTAGTAGAGTTTTTAACAACTAATAATCCATCATCTCTATATAATCCTACATTATCAGAATCTAGACATTCAAAGGCACTTAAATTGTACAAAAGAAATAATCCAACCAAGTCAGAGGCTTCCACAGAATCCAAAGAACCCGTTGAAATGTCAAAATTATCGCTGCAAGAATTTTTGGTTCCCTTTTCTCCATTGTAGACCAGAACAGAATTTCGGCATTTCATGATTATATCCACTTCACTCTCAGAAATATTGGAGTATTCTCGAGGGAACTCCAAGGCCAAAGTGAACAGATCCTTCGATATGGATGGATAATCGTCAATAATGTCGAACTGTATGAAAGTGCAGTTGTCCTTATTTTGGATGTTAGTAAACCAGTTGATAACATTTTCTGGTCTAGTATGGTTAATAAGCCTAGTTGATGTTCTGAAATCGGGTTTATGGTCTTTTAACAAAACATAAGCTTTCTTAGTTTGCAGTTTACTGACCCGATCACTTATCTGTAGTTTGTCAGTAATTGATTTACTGTCACAGTTAATTCTATCTATCTGGTTAAAATTATTAGTGTCAATTTTCTTGTAGCTTTTGATCAAACTACTTTTTAACTAAGGTATCATAATCCTTAGGGGATAACTTATAAAAGTTAGCCATTTTATCGGATTTGACATAATATCACCGGATTTATTAATATCCTTGACAATAACATCAAGATTTTTTTAAAAGAGTTTTTATATTTATATAAGGTTAATGCAATTTTTTAATAGCAGTAATTATAAGTATAGGACTTCATTATCCAAGTATTTTTTGAGTCTAAAAGAAAAGAATAAAACACCTACTGCTAAATGGAAATTAATCAAGAGAGTCCGAACATGTGATTCCCTATATGCCCCTTGTTATCTATGTCTTAACGAAAAGTTTGAAATATTTAGATTTAAAAATAAGACCCATCTCTTAAATCAAAGATATGAACTAACAGTTAACTGTAAACACCGCTATAAATTTAACTTACTATAGGGGTTGTAATACTTTCAACGATAATGAAGTACATTCGATTGCACATTCAGTCATCTTCAGGTATAGAAATTATTTTGTTTTTGATAAAACTCAGGTAGCATCCGAGACGAAAAAATATAATGCGAATCGAAATATTTTTTTAATGTGTGTTATTGATAATAACATATTTCGAATCGCATTATTTTATTTTCGTCTTGGATGCTACCTGAATTTTACCAAAAACAAAATAATTTCCATGCCTAAAGATGACTGAATGTACAGTCTAAGGTACTTGCGTATTGAAGAAAGACCTTATACAGCTTATAGTTTTTATAAACAAGCGTCATAACATTCATCGAGTGATTTGTAAGTTAATGCACCTTTAAAATTCTGTTAGCGAAGGGATTTCGCCATTTTATATCATTAACTTTATAATCTACTTATTGTATGAATGATTCATTGTAATATAAATTGAACTGCCCTGCATATATATATATATATATATATATATATATATATATATATATATATATATATATATATATATATATTATACAGTGTATTGTATAGCGTAGTAATTTAAACATATATTCCTCTGAGCAAATTATATGTCCATTTTTTTTATAACCAAACCTTCGATTCCAGATCAAATTGTGACCACAGAGGTTTTGAGGGCATACATGATATACCAGGTTTTGTGTTTACATATTCGTTTTCTTTTGTTTATTTTGTGCGCCTTACCTTTGTCATCAAACATGAAATAATTCGGGTAGGGGAGGAATTAAAAAAAATTAATATATTTTTGTTCATCCCTTATTTCTCTTCATTAATCGTCTAGTGTTTTTTTTTTATTACTATTATTTTTATCCTTATATTTCGTGCATTTGCATCTTTGCATTAACGGTTATTGCTGTTGGACTGAATGATAAAATTCTCAATAAATGTCCAGCGACTTTTTCCCTCTCCTCGCAGTCAATTTTCGGCCTAGACTAAATTCTCGAATTTCTAACTAAACTAATTTCTATTCTAGTTTAGACGGAGGGTTTAAAGTTTGGCTTCTGCATAGCAAATTTCTTTTTTTTTCTCGGCTCACAGATAGGATCCTGGTACATCTAATTTCCCAATTTCTTGCCCCTCATCACGTGGTATCTAGGCACCGTTCATTATCTGGTAAGTCCTGTTTTTCCTTTTTAGTTTCACTTAGTTTTCTTGCTTGGATAGAATGGTAAATTTAGAGTTCAAAGTACGAGCTCATCGTTTTCTTTTATTTTCTTGAACAGCCTCTGGTGGGAACTGATACATGTTGTTTACACCTTAAAAAACAACCCCTTGCTGATACGGATGTTGTTTTTTTCTTAGTAGAAATATATAAAATCACAAATAATCATCTATATAACTGTCAATATTTTTACCTATTTTTTCCTGTAATGTTTAATTTACTTTGTTTAGAACGCAGAAATAATTTGGGATGATTTAATATGCTATCTATAAACAGTATTACTTTTTGCGTGTTACTGACAGCTTAGAGCTTTAAAAATACATTTTATATTATTCTGTTTTCATACAGCAGCTGTTTTTTTTATTTTAAATTTTTATAATTTTTATTCGAGGAAAACGATCGTATTAGTGATTTAAACTTCTATTTCTTTTTCTTACATTTACATTTTTACGTATAACCAACAGAAAAAAACTGAAAAATTTAAGCACTGAATTCCATATTGTTAATTTGTTAAAACACCCAGCTCTCGTCATTTAAGTCTTGGTCAATAGACGACCATCTTTCTCGCTGCAATGAATGTCAATAAGAACGATATTCAAGTCTGAAATGTGAAACATATAATCAGTGGCTAATATGAACATATAGGACATTCAATAGAATAATCAGCTAAATTATGGAACTTTGAGGGTCGCAATTTGCATATAATTCATATGGACACTATCGTAATATATTCATTCTGGTTCCTTAATTTACATTTGAAAAATATGCTTGATTAATGTACATAACGTTTGTATTTTGTTTTGTTTTTTGTTTTTTTGTTTTATTTTTTGTTTTGTTTTGTTTTTTTTTTTTTGTTTTTTTGAGTGCGTCATCTTCTCGATACTATAGAAATTGTTAATTGATTGAAATCATCATCATTATTTTTTCAAAAATCTCTTACAAACCCCAGAATACTTCAGAGATATAATTTCGTCATTTATTAAAAGGAGGGGGATATTTTATAAATTAACTCGACTTCATTTCCAAAACTGATATAAAAACAGAATTATTTAAAAATGTTTTGTCAAAATACATCATTTTTTAAACTGAGTTATTGCAATATTTTTGCCTCCTTGCTAACTCCTCTCTCCATCAATTCTTTTTGCGCTTCAGTTGAATATGAAGACATCATATCTCGTGAGTGACACTTTCGATGAAATATCGTGATTTATTTCTTTTACGCATTTTAAATTATTTCCCAAAATTTGAAAATCTTCCATGAAATCTATATACATATATAAATGGCAATTTCTGTCTGTTTGTCTGAATCCAGTTGCCGCCTAAACCCTGAACCAATATTAATGAAACTTTGCATACATGTTAAACTAATAGCAAGTTTGTTACTAGGCTAATTGTTTTTATAAACATCTATAATGTAACCGCTAGGACCCATAGAGCAGCTCGCGGCTGCGTCTTACGAGAAACGCTGTTTACTCTGTTTAAACAAAGAAGATAATTGGCCTCGTAAACGTTTTAGAAAAATTAAGATACACACGTATAATGATGTAACTCTTATAAAGCTTAAAATTCCAAACAGATATTAATCTTTATTCGATACTGAACGAATCGTAAGTTATTTTCTAAATAAAATATTTATTTAGCACATTAATTCAACATAACTTTTCTTTGAATACGATCTTAGTTGTGTTTTTGCATTGCAAAAAATAACTAGTTTACGTTGAAAAAAAAAAATTACCCCGTTTCAAATTTCGCTATGTGTATCAATAAATTCGCCAGGTTCGAATGTTTTAACTACGAAGAAATTGGCTCGATCCATTTGGTCATTTAAAATAATTTTAAAAATAAATTGAACTTATTTGTGAATAGAAACTTTACCTAAGCTCATTTTCTTAAAAAGTTATATCGTGGCTGTGGTTGTTGTCTATGGAATAACAACCTGTTTGAAGGATATTTTCGTGCTATATACCGTCTGAGTAAAAACAAAATCTAGCTGTAGAAATAGACATCCTTCTTTAAAAATCCAACCATCTTTAATCAGCATAAACCCCATCCCCGTTTTCTACTTTTAATTACGGCGGTTTAATTAGACGATATCGATTCGAATCGCAACGAAAAGCGAAAGTGACATCATAAAATTAGTAAAGAATTCTTTTTAACACTTTCACTACCTTCAATTGTTGTAAAAAGATTTTTTTATCGGATAATTTTGTTTCCCTTGCAACAACGTTGTTCTTCTTAACATATGTTATTATTCATAAAAGCATTTAAAAGCTCCTCTAATTAAATGTTTTTGTTTTATTGGTTTTCTATGGTACAAGTCAGAGCTGATTTTCGGTAACTATTGTTTCGATTTTAGAAAAAAGAATGATTGAAATTCTTCAAAGACTTCTGCTTTTAACTAATATAATTAAGAAAAAAATTATTTTAAGTACAGATGTAAAACAGATGTAAAAATATATATTTTTACGGTGAGTTTCTAAGAAAAACAATTTAAAATAATTTCAACCATTTGAATGGTTTCTGAATGTTTCATTAAAATCCGACAACTATTTGATTTATGCATAAATTTCCAAATTAATATGTCTGTCACTATAAAATACGATTAACTGGCTGCTTTAATCTAGAGAACTTCCGCTGAGGCGAGAGAAACAAGATTTTAAATCAAAAGTTAGAACTTTCTAAAAAGGACGGGAAAAAGGAATAACATAATCAAATAAATATAATATAAAATTCCATAAGTTACGTAAAAATTTGGTATTTCTCTCATGGAATTTTATCTCACTCTCAGTTATGAAATTTTAAATTTCTTTTATTGTTATTATTTTACATTTTATTTTTCCAGAAATCATCTTAAAACTTAAACTAAATTGCAAGAAAAAAGAAAAAATATCAATAGCTATAATGTTGCTGAAAGTATTTGTTAATTTGCAAAAATTACTGTAGTTAAATTAGTTCACTTAAGATTCGAAAAAATTTATGTCACTTCTGTTCTTCCGTCCGATAACTTCCCCTGACCTAAGCTATCAATACATCGATTTAACTATCAGTTATCACCTCCAAAACAAGTCACCGTGGTTAAGACATGCTTTATTAATCGTATTTCGATAATAAAAAAAACAAGATTTTTAATAAAAATTTCGAATGTTCTAAAAAGGATAAAACAACTTATTAAAATAAACAAAAATACTTTGGTCTTTCCTCTTAATAACATAAACATTTACTCAATGATTTTTTATCAAGTTTGCGTCTTTTTTCATCATAGTATGCTCTTTTGCAGCGAATTAGTGGAGTTTCCTATTGGGCATATATATTTCCTCTAACGAGACAATGTGGTGCATTCTAGGCTTCGAAATCCACGAGTGCCACCTAACAGTGGTGAATCTATCTGTTCATCTTGAAAATAGCCAGCGTGTATATTTCACAGAAGATACTGCTCGAAACGTAGTTGAGAATCCAATTACAACTTTCTTCAAATTATGCCAAAGTGACCTGTCTGCCTAAAGACTGCTGTATGTTGAGGTTCCCGTCTACTACACCTGGACATACAGTATATGGAGCAGGCGCAAGCAAGGAACACAAGTTGAGGGCTAGGAAGAAAATACTGTATTCAGAAGCGAGGCTATCAGACGGGTGTACAATTTGAACCCCCATCACCATGAGTGTTTCTTTCTGCGGCTGCTGCTGTACACTGTCAGAGGTCCTACATCCTTCACAGACCTGCGAAGATACAATGGGAAAGTCTGTACGACCTGCACTTAACATGGACTACTGCAGGACGATGTCTACTGGGAAAAGACACTGGTGGAAGCAGCAGTCAGCAGAGCACCAAGTCCACTGCGCCAGCTATTTTCCATCATGTTGATGACATGTGGCTTGCGTGAGTCTCTCAATCGTTGGACGACCCAAAAAAATCAGCATGGCAGAGAAACATCTTACGAAGGATTCAAAGTCAATCGTCAGTGGAAATTGTCACGTTCAGTGACGCCATTTTCAATGAGGCATTATTTGCCTTGCACACCTGAGTACATATTATGGGGTGCCAAGGAATTGCCACATTGTGCAGGCAGCAAACAATCCCGCAATTGACTACATGCGGGAAATCAGCTGTGACACCGAGTAAATTACGGCGTATATAGCTTGATAAGGAACACAAACTGACGGAAGACCAACTGGGTATTCATAACACTCTTATTTCAAGTATTGAAAGTGAAAGAGAAAATCAAAAGCCGAGTCTGTCTAAAGCAAGTCATATATAAAGACGTATATATATTTTTCTCTTATAAGATTTCTCAAATATTCAGGCCAGTGGACGAAAATTAATAAATATACTGTTTAATAAATAGAAAACGTGTCTACTCAGATATGAGTATCCACTAAAAATAACGTGATAACGTCTTGGGAGAGTAACTCGTGAAATTGGTATGGGAGCATGATAAGTGTGAAAATAAGAGAAAAAGTCAGATTAGTGAAAGAAAGTGATGCAAGAAGAGAGTACAAAAAGGGAGCGAAAAAGAAGATAAAAGATTTGAAAGATGGAACAAAAGAGAAAAAAAGAAAAACATTGACAAGTAATAAAACAGAGCAAGGGTATTAAGAGCAGAGCGAGCCGACATATTGAATAGGGTTTAACGAATTAAAATCGATTGTTATGTTTATTCTTTTCTGTTTGACGTTTCTCATTTAAATATCTCTTACTTTCGATTCCTGTTTGCACACATTGTTATTGCTTTTGTTTCTAGATGATGTAATGTAAGTTATTTGGGATCAATGTATGATTGAAAATTCATTTGGGATAAACTGTAACATGAAAACCGGTCATATGTTAGCAAAGGAAACGGAAGTAGTAAAAAGACGGAACAAAAAGAGAAATACAAATAGAGAAACATGAAGAATAAAAGGAAACTTTATTGTTAATCACAGCGATAAAAATGTAAAAGATTTTTTTAAGTTTCATCTAAGGCTATAGAGCCACTCAAATTAAAGGTGTGTGTAATTCACTGCAGAGAAGGTGGTAGGAATTAAACATTATGAGGACAACGATTGACTCTTGGAGAAGTCAAGACTGAAGATTTCAGAAGAGTACTCACGCAGGTAACTGTTCCAAAAAGTGACATTTGTTGGAGAAAACTCTCAAATTGAAACTTTCTTCTGATATTCAGGGAACATTTGATAGATAGATAGATAGATAGATAGATAGATAGATAGATAGATAGATAGATAGATAGATAGATATGAACAGACTGAGACAGATAGAGATGGAGAGAAAGCGAAAAAGGAGAAAGAGTTTTGAGGAAATTCTAAATGTTTATTTGCTATAAAAAATATAATAGAAATGATATGAACTATCCAAACAAATTATGTAAGTTGGAATATATGAACACCAGTTGGATGCTTTAATTTTTTTTTTTATTTTGTTGCAAGTGTTTCGTTATGTATCAACAAGACAAGAACTGAACATTTAAGAAAGAAATCGTTAACATTGCAGTCTTTTGCGAACTGACAAATTGTAAAAAATGAGAAAGAAAATAACAGAGAATCGATGTCTTTGAAAGAGACTTTTCTATTATTGATGTTATCTTTCATTCTGGACGAATTATGTATATCGTCAATATAGCTTGATCGATTCTTATATATGCCAAAGTTGATTGATTTATTTTCTATGGCGCCAATTTTTCATCGATTTGTATGTTGTTCTGATGATATCCTTATTGAATGAAACAAAATAAGAATTTAATATATCCAACTGGGTTTCATATATTTCATATTAACAACAGATAAACAATACATAAAAAAGGAAATATGTTTTTACAAGTTTTGGTAAAACATTCAAAATGACCATAAGGAATTGGGAAGATCATAAGTGATTAAATGTCAAGAGAATAAATAGATGACAAAGATTAAATGGCTTTCTTTTATGTACGGTTTCATTTCAGGATGTGGGAAATCACGGCTCTCCACAACTGTCTTTTCTAGCTCTGAGTCAGGTTTGTGTTTCTGCTCTCCATTTTGGTTCCTGTTTTACCATTAAATTACATAAGCTAATCATGTCATTGATGCCAGGAATACTACATGGACATAAGAGTGTAAGTAGACAGTAGAAGAAAAGAAAAATGGCTAAATATTTTTTCATACAAGTGGACTCGACCAGAGTTGGACTGCTGCCGTTAAATAACCAGAGTCAGTCAGAGCAGAGATTGTGATTGAGTTGGAGGTAGAGTAATAGTGAGGTAACCGCTTGTAGAAATCACAGTTACAAGCACGTAGACTCTAAGGAAGTCCTACTTCCAGACTGGATTTACCAGACTATATATATATATATATATATATATATATATATATATATACAAGTGTAACCCGGATATAAGATAGATTTTCTCTGGTCCCAAATTAGAACCATACTTACCTAAACAAAATAGACCAAACCCTGATATAAGAGAAACGCGGATATAAGAGACTTCTTCTCCGGTCCCGACAACTCTCTTATATCCGGGTTACATTGTATTATTATTGCTACTAAACGCATTTCTGGATTTACTAACACTATTACCAGTTGTATTATTGTGTAAATACATTTATTTGTTATATTTCATTCCTGTGTTTGTCATTCATTGGAGACCGGATTTCATCTCGGAATCCACAACATATATATATAATGAAGTAAAAAAAGGAAAAGAGAGGAAACGTGTTTTTACAATTTTTGTAAAACATTTCAAATGAGCATATGGAATTGGGAAGGTAATAAGTGAATATAAAGGGAATACATAGAAGAAAAAACATTCAGTGGGTCTCTTCTATATATTGTCTCAGTTCAGGACGTGGGTAATCAAGGCTCGCCACAACTTCCTGGCTTTTGTATCTCTGAGTAAGGTTTTTGTTTTTGCTATCACTCTTAGACCATATTCCCCACAAAAATTACAGAAGCAAGTCATGTAGTTGATGTCAGGAATACTAAATAGATATATTACTGTAAGTAGAGAAAGAAAAAGGAGAAGAAAATGGCTAAAGATTAATAAAGAATAAGACTATATATATATATATATATATATATATATATATATATATATATATATATATATATATATATATATATATACAATTAAATGAAAAGCGAAAAAAGAGGAGATAAAAAAAAGGATCAATTAAAGAATAAAAAAGAATAGAGGCCATAATGGATTACGTTATTCATTCGAATAGAGAAAAACAAAGAGAAAAAACATGTTCAGAAATAAAGTATAGACCAAAACAATCAAAAGGGAATAAAACCAAAGAGTAATGAATGACAATACAGAGAAAAGAAACGAAATAAGAAAAGAAAACAATTCGAAGCAGACACAGGAATAAAACAAAATAACACTGAAGAAAAAACAGAAGATAAAAGAGATGTAAAATAATGAATACCATGAATAAAAAAAATAAAAAAAAAATAAAAAAATAACGAAAGGTTATTTATTAAAAAGTTCTCTGCAGAAAAGGATCCAGCGTGCAAAAATATAGCCTAACCAGAGAGTCAGTGAGAATGAGATTGGAAGATAAATCATCATGAAATTCATCAGTATTGGAATGATGTCAATTCTGGCAAATTGACTGAAGAAAATATGTTTATGTAGGCAACGAAAATCGACACTTATGTTACGCTTGGGAGTTAACTTGGAGACATCCGGAATTCTTAGTCTTAAAACTTCCTGATTTAATTCTCTCGGGAGAGAATAAGACTTGGATGCAAAAACGATGAGGTGGTGGAATTTGATCAGAAATAGGGTAAAATTACGAACAGAGTTACAAGGGGAATGTTGGCATTGGAAGAGAAGACTATGTAACAATATTAAATTACGATAGTATATTTGGATACTTAAATATCGATAAAACCATGCATACACACACACACACACACATATATATATATATATATATATATATATATATATATATATATATATATATATTGAATATGCCGAGATTTGCCCGAATTTGACTTTCTGTGTGCGTAAAAACAAAGCTACTTAATGAGAAAGAAAATAACAGAGAATCGATGTCTTTGAAAGAGACTTTTCTATTTCTGATGTTATCTTTCATTCTGGACGAATTATGTATATCGTCAATATAGCTTGATCGATTCTTATATATGCCAAAGTTGATTGATTTATTTTCTATGGCGCCAAATAAAATGGAATATATCCTAAAATAAAAATCATTGTTCAGCTGTCTTTCTGTTTTGTGTCTAAGTACCTTAGTGTGTAGTTTAAGAGAATCGGCCGAAACCTTTAAATCATATCCACAAACTTCCAAGCATATAAACCGCCCAACTTTGAAATCGTAAAGAAACGTACGAAATCAAACGTTTCGACCACCATTAATAAATTACAATTGCAAGTAAAATCTCCACCCAGATATGAGATATAACTCCTTACTGTAAAACCTCTAAACAGATTATTAAAGTTGTTTTCATATTCAGAATGAGGCTTTTTACAAATGTTGATACATTTTTAAACGAATTTAAACTAACTGCGACGTTACTTTACATGTATCTCACTTAACCAAACATAACGAAACATTCCGATGATTCATAAACCAAATCACTTGTTGGTCAGTTTATCCTAAACTGGTATGAAGCTCCAAGGGTATGATATAGATATCTAATTATGATATAGATATCTAATTATGCTCTGAAGGATTTGCTTGATAACCACAGCGGAATGACAAGTTGCTCTTCAAATCCAAAATGATATTAATTATCGTAAAAAGCTTTTTGCCAGACATCAGCATGACTGGTGCTAACCTTCAAAAGAGCAACTCATTGCGTCTTCTTCGTTTCACATTTTTCGCTGACATGGGAAGCGATTATATTGAATGAATTGATAACTCTGTTGGATTCACTGTGTCGTTCCAAATAATTTTTCTCGTCATAATTCATCTGGGATATTTATAAATATACCATTCGTCCGCGCATTGAATATTGCTGTCATAGCTGGTCTTCTGCTATATACACTCTTGTGTAAATTAATTGAAACAAAACAAATAATTCTGTTATTATTTACTTTTTGTTTGTATTTTCCCAATAAAACATAACCGAGTGCAAATGTTAGTACTTCGTGTGTCCATTCCACGAAGGCCTTCCTTGCAGATTGACCACAGATTCTCGATTAGATTTAATAAGGAGAGTTTCCGGGCCAATCTATATTACTTTGATTTGCTCACTGACAAATAATCGACAGTCAAGAGTGTAGTGTCGGGGTGTGATGAAAATCTGATGATATCATAGATGACGCCATATTTTTCAAGGCCAAACAAATACATCCCGAAAATAGATTCATACCACTGCAAATGACCTATTCTTAGAAAAAAATAGAAATAGATTACACCCTGTCATTCCAGTGGGTCTAAAACTGACCGTATGTTGAAAGAAAGGAAACTAAAGCTATTGTTTCAATTAATTTGCACAAAAAGGATCTGTAATGTTTGTTGGTCGTGACCTGGAATCTCAACTTGTTAATTTCCTACCGCTGGAAAGTGACTTCCCTCTCTCTTTTCTATAAATATTTTCATAGCAATTGTTCTAATGCTCTCTTTCTTGGTACATCGACTGCATGAATTTAAGCGTACTACTAGAATGGATACTAGGTCTATTTCATTTACTTTTGAAATAGCTTGGTGTAAATGTAAGTTCTATTCCAATATTTCCTTTTCTCGCACTTCTAACCTATGAATACCTCTTTCAATTTCTTGTTTCTGTGTCACCTACAATCTTCAAAAATTTTAATGCAACGTCAATCGCTTTCTTCAGCCTTCCTGAATTCTATTGTTTTATTGTACTTTCTCCTCACTAGAGTCTTCCCTTTCTCGTTCACATCCCTGGCGGCTTAGTGGAATTATTACCTTCCTTTGGATGGAATGATTAAAAATGCTTTAATGTCAGTCTTTATTCTAACGTTTAATCTTTCTGAAAAAATAAAATTTAAAAACATTGCATTTTTATTCTAGCTTGTAGCCTTGAAAACATACTAAACATGAAATATGTTTTTCAGAATTATTCTGATTTCATTATTCTTTAGAAATTAGTATTAAAAATAAAATCTATTTCTCATATGACATAATTGGCCCTAATAGCCTCAATGAAAATTGTCAGCCTTAAAGAAAATATTCTCTCATCAGATTATATGTAATGGCGCAACAGAATCACATACAGAGCACTTTATCAAATAAAAACGTGCATCACTCGAACATTTCCAGCAGCAACATCAGTTAAAACGTGTTTTACGTGTAACTAGAAGGGAAAATAATTATATAATCATGACTTTCTGCATTAACTTACATGGAACTTTAGAAAGGGAATTCCCATAAGTACAATATAAGCTATAACAGTGAACTTAGCAAACCATTAACCTGTAAAACTGTTTTCAATCAACAATAATGCCAAACATTCTGTCACTGATTGCCGAATATTTGCTGTGTGAAAACCGACAATCTCGCTATTAGAATTATCATTATTACTTTCGTATGAAAAAACTTCTGTTTAGGAAAATGCTTAGACTCCTTAATCGCAAATGAGGAGATTTATAAAATAGCATAATACACGTCACTTCAATACTTCCAACATTAAATAAGTAGTACATGTAGCATAATACACGTCAATTCAATACTTCCAACATTAAATAAGTAGCACATGTAGCATAATACACGTCACTTCAATACTTCCTACATTAAATAAGTAGCACATGTAGCATAATACACGTCACTTCAATACTTCCTACATTAAATAAGTAGAACATGTAGCATAATACACGTCAATTCAATACTTCCAACATTAAATAAGTATCACATGTAGCATAATACACGTCACTTCAATACTTCCAACCTTAAATAAGTAGCACATGTAGCATAATACACTTCAATTCAATACTTCCAACCTTAAATAAGTATCACATGTAGCATAATACACGTCACTTCAATACTTCCAACATTAAATAAGTAGCACATGTAGCATAATACACGTCAATTCAATACTTCCAACATTAAATAAGTAGCACATGTAGCATAATACACGTCAATTCAATACTTCCAACATTAAATATGTAGCACATGTAGCATAACACACGTCACTTCAATACTTCCAACATTAAATAAGTATCACATGTAGCATAATACACGTCACTTCAATACTTCCAACATTAAATAAGTAGCACATGTAGCTAGAAGACGAAATAATAATATAATATAGCTGTTGACTTTCCACTTTATTAAAAACAAAAGGTTTGGTAAAAAACTCACATCAATACTAGAAATTATACAGACTTTATACGGATATGCGAAATAATGTTTAGAGCGTAAGAATTTCATGGTTTACATGGAATGAACAAAGATTCAGTGATTTCTATATTTCTATTCTATATTATTTGCATTTGAATCAATACACATATGTATGTATGCATATTTACACGTAAAATATCTTGCAAAATCTGGTGCTGACCAATATATAAATATTGGCTAACAAGTGTGAAACATTATTACTAACGGTGGCTACAATCAGACACATGTCCCGTCGCAACAGGTCTAAGACGTGATTGAATTTCACTTAATAGCAATTACGACTGGAGTACGAATACCAAGGACATTTAAATTCTTAAAAGAGAAGCAGATGTTTTCCCTGGAGGCAGGACATCAATTTGAAGCAGCGATTTCGAAAAGAGATGATGCTATTTGGTATGTAATGAGTAGACATATGATTTGCCCGATAAAGACAATTTTCTTATATTACTGTACAAAAAATGCAGCTAATGGCGAAAACACAGAGACGATGACAGGACGTCACTTATCAGTCAAATTTTCTAAATTATTGTAATAAGAAACTTATCTATATTTTATTGTTGTAACCTAGAAAGGGTTACTGAATGAGGAATAACCCAAACGGAGGTTTGAAGTGAAACTGTAATCTTTATAACGTCAACAAAATACAATACCCGCCAGCGGCGTGAAGTAGTTAAACCACTGCTAGTGGTGGACTACTCAGCCAGCATATTACTCCCACTTGCAAATGTGTCTAACGTATTTATACCCATAAGTGTTCATAAGTACGGTATATAACATTTATAGAATGTTGTAAACTTTAATTAGTTAAACGTATTCATTAGTATTCCTGTAATAGTTTCGTCTTCAAGGTTAGGATTTTCGTTTTCCAGAAATCTCTATTGAATAGGTGGTTAGGATAAGCCAGAAATAAAGGCATCTCTAATAGCTTTCTCTTTGTAAACTTGAGCGATAACATCTTTGAATTTACAGTCCTTCGCCAGAACATACAATTCTTGAAGATATCCGTCCAAGGCTTCTCCAGCCTGTTCAGTTCTGGTTGCAAGTACATGCATGACGTATATCTCACTTTTTTCTTGGGCGAAAGCTCAATTTAAAATGTTAATATTAGGTTGGTTCAAAAATACGTCAAAAAACGATATTATTTTTGCACCAACCTAATAGCTTCTTCAATGTCTGTAAATTCGATGGATTGTTCGTATATATCAGACGACACATAATTCATAAGAATATCCAACTCCTCACCCTCAATATGCTTGAAAAATGTTCGATACCAATGATTCCATATTTTCTATGCCCAGATGGTCTTACTATCTAAATCCAGAATTTTAGGTTTTATTAGGTTGGTGCAAAAATAATGACGTAATAATGTTTTTTTAACGTATTTTTTAACGTCAAAAACGACATTATTACGTCATTATTTTTGCACCAACCTAATAGTATCCTGTCCATTTTGATATCCGAACCAAGAAATAGAAAGTTGCAATCTTAGGTAGAGGACATTTAAAGATATAACAATTTATCATTTGTGAATAATCTATAACTAACCTTTTGTTTTGTTTTTTTCGTTTCTCGTCCTTAGTTACTACTACTTGTGCTCACTACGAAGATCTACTGGGCTCAGAGATATCTGAATCGAACAGGCTTTTTATTCCCTTCCTTATAAATCCTCCTATTCTTTAGACTATCTTCGTGATTTCACAGATATAGTAACCGGCTTGGGTATGACGATAAACTACGTCAGACAGAAGGTTTTGAGGAGCGTCAAAGCACCTCTTAACTGCTGGTGTTCCCAGGTCCAGCCTAACTCGGATTGGTAGCACCTGTTAGGGTCCCAGCTATGCGCAAATAGTTAAACCTTAAACTTGGATCGAAACGCTATGAAAGTGTAAACATAGGTTTTAATAATAGAAATACATTTTTGTAAAATAAAGTATTACCAGAAATACATTACCAGCAGTACACTTTTGAAAAAGATATTACCAGCTATTCATATTTTGAAAAAATTATTAGCAGCAATAGATTTTTAAAGAAAAAATATTACCAGCTATGCATTTTTGAAAAAAAATATTAGCAGCAATAGAGTTTTGAAGAAAAAAATACCAGCTATGCATTTTTTGAAAAAAAATATTAGCAGCAATAGATTTTTTAAGCAAAAAGAATGATACCAGCTATACAATTTTGATAAAAAAATAATACCAGCAATTAGATTTTTGAAGAAAAAAATATTGCCAGTTATAAATTTTGAAAAAAATATTAGCAGCGATAGATTTTGAAGATAAAAATATTACCAGATTTTTGCAAAAAATAATTTACCAGCAATAATAAAATTTGTCGGCATTAAATAGCTCTTTCAGGTTGATATGCCGTAAAACAAAACAAACCAAACAGATATAGGTTTACAGTAAGGCGACAGATTTTCAAACATAGCAGGATGTGAAAACATCATGCTAGCTATTCCATACTGTTTTAGAGGTGCTCTGTCGCCCTCATCTAAAATATCTATTTTTTATGGAGGCCTAAAAAGCTTTGTCTGGGGATCACATCAACAAATAAATTATCAATTAAGTATCATCTTGTTTATAAGGAAATTACTCAAGATAACAGAATTTATTAAAAAATAATTTCATAAAAATATCTCTGGTCGTTTGTTTTCGAGAAAAATCGGAGGAAAAAGCAAATACAAAATATGATTACAATGTTTTATATAAAGGAATTAGTTTCAACAGTGAAAAGAATATCAGTGGATTGCAGAAAGATTAATAGTTGTGGGACAGTTTATGCTGAAGCCAACAATATTTCAATTATTTTTGTAGAAACTACAATATCCATATAATATTATATATAACTTCTAACAATTTTTGTGCAAAAATACGCACAAAAAACAACAAATAAACAAACTCTTGGCTCATTAGCCTTCTACCTCTTTTCGTCAAAAAACTAGAGGCTCTAATTAGTTCCGAATTAGTTAAGCATCTCATCTCGTAGGATCATCTTTCAGATAAGCAACATGGCGTTCGCTTCTCTAGGACATGTGTTAACGGTTGCTGCTTAAAGTTTCTATCAAGCTTTAGTTAAGAATAGTGAAGCCCTGTATTGTTGCTTTGTATACCTCGAAAAGACATTTGAGAGGGTTTGACATACCGATCTTTTTAAAAA
Source organism: Acanthosepion lycidas (assembly GCA_963932145.1). Lineage (NCBI taxonomy): Eukaryota > Metazoa > Mollusca > Cephalopoda > Sepiida > Sepiidae > Acanthosepion > Acanthosepion lycidas. The sequence continues at coordinate 86,526,952 of OZ010588.1, read as the reverse complement.
CTTGAAAGCTTATGATAATTGTAGAGGAATTTTTAAACAGTTTCAGTTTTTCATATCGAATCCCGAAATGAAAGTAGTCTGGAACAATCACACTTCTAGATCTTATTTAATTATCGGAAGTGTCCCCCAGAGTTTTGTCTTCGAGCCCAGGTTTTTCCTAATTTTCATGAGCGACATTTCTACTATCGACAAATTTATTCCTCATCTAATAATGAGCCTGAGTTTTTCGAATAGGTCGAATTAGTTGCAGTTCTAAAAATGATCTACTTTCTGTTATAAACTGGGGCAAGACATGGTTTGTTAATAGTAAAGCCTCCAAAACAAACTTGCTCTCTGTGTATATTTATGAGATGAGGTATTATGTACACTATTTACATTATTTGGACTATTGTCCTCATCTTTGACGTCATATTTCTTACAAAGTTTCGGCCTTTCAGTATGTGTTTATATTACTCAGATGAGGTATTATGTAAGCAATTTACATTATTTGGACTATTGTCCTCATCTTTGTCGCCATATTTATTACAATGTTTCGGCCTTTCAGTATCTGTCTATATTTTCGAGATGAGGTAATATTTAAACAATTTACATTATTCGGACTATTGTCCTCATCTTTGACGTCATATTTCTTACAACATTTCGGCCTTTCCGTTTCTGTCTATATTTCTGAGATGAGGTGTTATGTAAACAATTTACATTATTTGGACTATTGTCCTTATCTTTGTCATCATATTTATTACAATGTTTCGGGCTTTCAGTATCCGTCTACATTTCTTAGATGAGGTATTATATACACTATTTACATTATTTGGACAATTGTCCTCATCTTTGTCGTCATATTAATTACAACTTTTCGCCTTTCATTATCTGTCTATATTTCTGACATGAGGTATTATGTGCACTATTTACATTATTCGGACTATTGTCCTCATCCTTTGTCGCCATATTTATTACAACATTTCGGCATTTAAGTATCTGTCTATATTTCTGAGATGATGTATTATGTACACAATTTACATTATTTGTACTATTGTCCCAATCTTTGTCGTCATATTAATTGCAAAATTTCGGCCATTCGGTATCTGTCAATATTTCTGAGATGAGGTATTATGTAGACGATATTTCATTATTCGGACTATTGTCCTCATAATTTGGCCACATTTATTACAACTTTCGTCTTTTAGTATCATTCTATATTTCTGAGATGCTGTATTATATACACTATTTACATTATTTGGACTATTGTCCTCATATGTGTCGCAATATTTATTACAACGTTTCGACTTTTCAGTATCTCTCTATATTTCTGAGATGAGGTATTATGTAGACGATATTCATTATTCGGACTATTGTCCTCATCATTGTGGCCACATTTTTTACAACGTTTCGTCTTTCAGCATCATTCTATATTTCTGTGTTGTGGTAATATGTAAACTTTTTACATTATTTCGACTATTGTCCTCATATTTGTGGTCATATTTATTACAAATTTTTGCCTTTCAGTATCAGTCTATATTTCTGAGATGAGGTATTATGTAAACTATATTCATTATTCGGACTATTCTCCTCATCATTGTCGTCATATTTATTGCAGCATTTCTGCCTTTCAGCATCTGTCTATATATCTGAGAAACAGGTATTATCTACACTATTTACATTATTTCGACTATTGTCCTTATTTTTCTCGTCATATTTATTACAACATTTCAGCCTTTAAGTATCTTTCTATATTTCTGAGATGAGGTTTTTTGTAAATTTATTCATTATTCGGACTAATGTCCTCATCATTGTCGTCATATTTATTGCAACGTTTCGGCCTTTCAGTATCTGTCTATATTTCTGAGATGAGACATTATGTACACAACTTACATTATTCGGACTATTGTCCTAATGATTGTCGTCATATTTATTACAAAGTTTCGGGCTTTCAGTATCTGTCTATATTTCTGAGATGAGGTATTATGTACACTATTTACATTATTTGGACTATTGTCCTCATCTTTGTTGTCATATTTATTACAAGGTTTCGGCCTTTCAGTATCTGTCTATATTTCTGACATGATGTATTATGTAAACAATTTACATTATTTGGACTATTGTCCTCATCTTTTTCGTCATATTTGTTGCAACGTTTCGGCCGTTGTACGCTCCGGCCTTGTTCAGTATCAGTCTATATTTCTGAGGTGAGTTATTTCGTTCATTATTTACATTATTCGAACTATTGTCCTCATCGTTGTCGCCATATTTATTACAACGTTTCGGCCGTTGTTCTCTCCTGCCTTCTTCAGTATCACTCTATATTTCTGAGATGATGTATTATGTACATTATTTACATTATTCTCACTATTGTCCTCACCTTTGTCGACATATTTATTATAACGTTTCGGGCGTTGTACGCTCCGGCCTTCTTCAGTATCAGTCTGTATTTCTGAGATGAGGTATTATGTACATTTTTTACAGGGAAATTAACTGGAGATACCTGATAACTGACATCCATCAAACATGGCACGTGGAACTGAACAGTCTACTCCGGCGACCGAAATAAAGCGTTCAGTTCGACATTCCAACCACCTGACGAAGGCCGGAACGTACAACGGCCGTAACGTTGTAATAAATATGGCGACAAAAATTAGGACAATATTCCGAATAATGTAAATAAAACTTCTCTCTTTTAATCGTCTGTCAGAATCCTGTTTGGCTCTCATCATCATGACTTATGCTAACCTCCACGTGAGTAACTCATTCTGCCTCGTCGAAATAACACTTTCCAATGACATGAACTAAAAAGATTATATTGAATCAATTGCTAGGTTTGCTGCTAGGAATGTTGGATATGTCTACATATTTCTTTAGAAATTAAACATTCAATGATTAAACCATTTATTTAGTTACACATTTAGTATTCTATATTCACATTTTGAATAAGGGGACCCTGTAAAATATTCTAAAAACTTACTGTGTAAAGTTATACTAAGGAGGACAGTAAGTGACGAAATTTTTGGCAATTGATTTTTTATGCAATTAATATTTATCTTTATTTATTTTATTTTCTTCATTTATTTTTAAACGTCCTGAGTTAACCGTTTTATTTTTTTTTATTTTTTTTATGGTCATAAATAAATGTTTTCTTGATAAAGCGACATTTCTTTTAAGGGCATAATTTAAATATCCAGGACCTAAATTAACATTTGAGCAAAAATCAATATCTCCAAATTTTCCACGGTTTGAGAAACTGATAACATAATATATTGTCAGTTCAATTTCTGTTCTCGGCTGTTTATACCTGTACTTCGTGGAAACGAGGCTCAGCAGTACTAAAAATATCCGTATAGATGGAGAGTGGACTGAGAACAGCCTACTCACGTAGATTAAATAAAGGACAGTTCTGAATTCGCTTAAGGTTCCCTGATGAAGGTCAGAGGGTACAACGTCTGGAATATTGTGATAAATATAAATAAATATAAAATTAAATATTAGGACAATAACTATCTAAATAGTGTAAATAATAATAACTCCACGTCCCGAACATTCAGACAGAAATTAATCAAATGTCTCTATTACGGTACAAATTCTCAAAAGCTCTACCATTCAACCTGAATTAAATCGTTACGCGAAAACATAAATATCCCTGTTGAAGAACGCGATTTAAAGTGACTGAAGCCACAATTGCATATCTGCAATGAAATCGTATGGAACTGCTTCTTGAGTAAATGTTATCTGAAGAGTGCAATCATGTGATAACAGGAAGGAACAAAACTAAGAATATGCGATTGAGAACAAGAAATCATCAAAACCATATTTGTTTTAAGGAAATTCATCCCAAGCCTGGCGGGAGTGCCACTAGCACGCAAGGCGTTAGAGAGGATTGAGAACAAGAGTCGTGTTTGAGGAAAGGTTACAGAGAAGGACGGGGAACAAGCTCAGAGTGCCAGATGTCGATTGGCATTATACTACAATATTAGAAGATTATAGTCATCGAGGAAGCAAGTAACTGGAAGGGAGTTCCACAGACCGGAAGTGCGAGAGAAGAAGCTGTCTGAGAAGAAGAGACGGTTACATTTAACCGTTTTGACAGTGAAAGGGTGGGACCGAGATGCTAGTCTGGTAGCACGTTTAAATTTATGTAGTTCGGGAACCAGCGAAAGTAGCTCATCGGAACAGTTGCCGTGAAAACAGAGGGACGCCACAGCATCTCTGTGGAATAGCGATTGTAGACTAGATGCCAGATAAGGACCTATCATCTTGCATATTCGCCTCTGTATTTTGTCAAGGACCTCGAGGTGGACAGCGGGAGCACCAGTCCATATATGGCAGCAATATTCCATATAAGAACGGATTGTTGATTTATAGATTTGAAGGATTGACTGAGGCGTGAAATAACTTTCAGGCACGACGCAGAGAGACAACTTTCCTTGCGGTAGATGAAGCTATCGATTAAATGTATTTGTTCCATTTCGCAAATGAAACACTTTTGTGAGATTGGGGGTGGGTGGATTGGTGTTGTCGTAGCATGATGTCACCCATAACAATATATGTTTCCCCTTTGCTTCACTCAGTCTGTTCAATAATGCAAAAATATAAAAGACAGTTTGGGAAAATGTCGCTAAGTTCAAAATCAACATTACCGAAACGAAACCTCTTTTACGTTAAGTATCTCTTCCGGTCTTTTACTTTCTAGTCAAGTTTGATCTTAAAACATTTAAATGCAATGTCAATCGTTATCTTCTGTCGACTTCATTCTTTTTCTTTTATTGTCCTCTCTCCTTAATAATATTTGCTTTTTCTCATATTCTCTTAGACGCTTAACTTTTTTCTGTCTATTATTATAGAAACTTGAATGTAGTAAGTAGATTAATTAAATATTAACTTATCAAGTAATGTAGATATATCGAATTGAACGGTCTTATAATAATCATAGGATCCGTAAATTGTTGTACGTTCGACGCATCTTCGTCGGTATATAGTATGGTAATATTATATTAAAAGGATATTTACACAAATTGTGATCAAGTATTTTATGGTGGAGAACAAGTCCATTTAAGTCATTTTTCGATTCATCTAGTCTTTCTTTAACTCCAGGAATTTTTGCTAATGCATTTTGTTGAGGGGGGCATTATTTACATACTATTTTGTAAACTCTTGATTCTGATGGGAGAAAAATAATCAATACAAGAAAAAGAACTATTTCTATAAAGACACACACACAAACACGCACACACATGCATACATATGTGTGTGCGTCTGTGTCTGTATCTGTGTGTGTATATTTAAGCAGCATATATTCACTCAACATGTTTCATTGAATAATATAGACATACTGTGTATAGTTATTTCACCAAAACAAAATTTATTTCTATTAATTTCTGGTTATCTCCCTTGTATTGAAACCCTTGTTTGGTAAAAAATTCCATAGCTACAACGGATGTATTTAATTTTTTTTTAATTACGCGCGTGGTTTTAAAAATCACAATCACAATGCAGATTTTATCGCAGTTACAATAAGATTGTCTTTGTAATTTAGCCCTGAGGATGATCTTGGAAAAGATCGACAGCGTTTGGGTTATAAAAAACTACGGCGCCTTTATGAATTTCACCTTAACATCAAGAAATTGATTAAAGAATTGTAAGGGATCAGTATATAAATAAGTAGACACAATATCTCTATATTATTCAATTAAACATGTTTGAATGAAGATATGCTGTCTATATAAATAATTTTATTTGCATGTTTAATGCTTCCACACATTATAATAATATAAGCAAAAAATTAAGAACGGGATAGCTTACATCGCTCAACAGACTTAAATCGAGGTTAAAAAAAATCGATTTTCATTTGCTGGGCGAGGCTCGAAATCGGTCGGCTAGTTCATTCTTTAAAGGCTAATACAATTTATCTCTTTATGGCGCTTAGATATATATATATATATATATATATATATATATATATATATATATATATATATATATATATATCAGGCAGGATGTGTGTGTAACGAATGCACGGCCGCAATTTTCGACGGATTTGCACCAGAATTTACATGCACATGCTCCAAGTTAGCGGGAATGCCAAGAACGACTTTACCTAACTCCCATCGACAGTGGCAATAATCAATTTTTTCATGTTTCTACGGCAGTTTTCATGTAGTTTGCGGCCATTTTCTACTGGCCAGAGTGAGCCTATAACTGGCTGCCACGTATAGGCAGGAAGATTCTATTGGCCAGCGTGAGAGCCGACAGCTGACTGACACGAATGTTAACTAGCATGCAAAAAAATCGACAGCTGCATTCGTCACAAGTGGGAAAAATTTAAATCTACATGGCACTTTACTCCAATTGGGTCATTCATTAATATATATATATATATATATATATATATATATATATATATATATATATATATATATATATATATATACGGATATTTTAATTTATTTTGCTTAAACGATATTTTTTATGGATATTCATATTCGAGTAGAAGCTGTCTTATTTACTGAAAGAGTATTTTTTTTATCCAACTACATCTATCAGCCTGAATATTCGAGAAATCTTGTCAGAAGATGCTGCTAGTATATATATATATATATATATATATATATATATATATATATATATATATTACAAATTAATAGACTTAAAATATGGTTTTTCGCTACACAGTTCCAACCATGTTTCAAAAATGGAAGCTAAAAGACCCGAATTTAATTTTGTAATTAAATTAAAGACATTAGTTTAGGTACCTCCACGAAATCGCTAAAAGAGAGAGCATAGTCTGATGTAAAAGACGCCAAACTTTATGAAAACAAAATTTTATCGTCTAAATGCTTATGTTTTTATGAAGAGAAAAGACCAAAGTTTTTTTTAATTATTTTTTAAAATTTTTGCTTCTTTTTAGAACATTCTAAATTTTGATTAAAAAAACCTTGTTTCTCTTTGTACCAACATGGGCTAGTAAATAACATAGATAATTTTAGCACGTTTTTTTGGTATTACACATTAATTTGGAAAATCTTGCAAAAATAAAAATAATTGTCAGATGTTAATGAAACTTACAGAAACTATTTACAGATGATTGAAATTATTATGAATATTTTTTTTTATTAAAGTCATGGCAGAAATATTTTTTTATATATTTATTAACACCCCCATAAGTAATTTTATGAAAAACTCTAGAAATTCGAGGGCGCAGGGCTTAGTAATTACAATAGTTAAAAGCACAAGGCTTTGAAGAATGCAAATCCTGTTTTGTTTTTTTTTAATTGGAGCCAACGTACCTGAAAATCAGCTCTGAATTGTAATATACAAAACTCAATAAAACAAATATATTATTTAATTTCAAATGCTTTTATTTGTTTTTAGTTGTTTTTATGAATATGGACAATATTTTCTGAAAGCAAAAAATTTTTTCAATGAAAATTGTATTATTAATACAATTATTTGTTATTTCTTTTAATTATAATAGATTTTTACATTAAGTTTTTAAAAATATTATAACATTAGTTAAAAGCAACATCAACCTTTCAAAGCGTCCAGATGAGATCGTCATTGTCTAGCGCTTTGAAAATTGTATCGTTTGAACCAATCAGATTAGCCATGGTAATTAAAAAAATGTAATTTTTGTGCTTATAATCGGGCAGTAATTATAAAGTATGGAAGACCAACCAGAATACAATTTAGTTGCATTATTTGAGTTCAGCATTGTTCTCCGATGTTAAGGCCTTTACTTTTGCGAAACACGTATGGAGAAGTTAATTTGATTTTTCAATTTCAACTGAGAAAGGTACCTATAAGTATTAGTATCATCTTATGAAATTTAACTACTGCTAAACTTTAATTTATATGATCTTATTTTTATATTAATCTCAGTTATGACATTTTTCCATAAATGAAATATCAAAATTAATAATAAAATGAATGGAAATACAAATAACACAGTAACATGTAATAAATGTACATAAAATTATAGTATTTTATGTACACTTCTGATAAAATTTCATAAGAAAGGTACCTATAAATTAATTAGATACCTTTTTCTTATGAAATTTAATCTCACTCTTAACAGTCTTATTTTTTAATTTCTTTATATTTTCCATAAAGAATCGTAAACGTAAAGATGAAAGCTAAGTACAAAAAGAAAAAAATGAAAAATAGAGCGCTGAAAGTTTTCCTTAAAAGTAACGACGTAAATAATTTGTTCATTTAAATCTAAATAATTTCACTTCCTTCCATCCGTAGAAAGAATTATCCTCCCGTAAGTTATCTAAACTTCATGAATCACATCTGTCAACAGTTGTCAACGACGCGAAAGGTGCTTTCTTTTATTTTCAAATTACATTTTTTCGGCGCAGAAGCTAAGTTAAGCTTGGTTCAAAATATTTTAAATAAACATTATAATTTCTAATTTTATTAAAATCAGTTTTGAAAAAATGATAATTGATTTTTACAAGAATATCAAAGTCAGATTTTCATCTTTTTTATCAAATGATTGAAAATGATTGAAAATGACGGATTATCTGTCCTTCTTTTTTGACAAAAAAAAAAAAGATTTTTAACGAAAATTTCGGACGTGCTAGGAACGATTAAAAAATGTAAAAAAATACCCCCAAAATACTTTGATCTTTCCTCTTTAATAATAATATGAACATTAGACGATAAAAACTTGTTTTCGTCAAGTTCGGCGTCTTTTTCATCATGCTATGCTCTGTTTGTTTACATTTTTGTGGAGGTACCTACATTAGTTCCATTTCATCCTCAAGCGAATTTTGGAGTAACTTTAAAAATTACTGGGTTTTAAATACACAGCTAAAACAAAATTCATGTTTCCAAGGTTACAGATAAATCTATTTTGCTAGACTAGGGGTGTCTGGGTGTTCAATATGTCTATATTTTAATGTATCAGTTATTGTTACGTTTTGGTAGTGGGTAGGGATGTATTTTCCAATGAAATCTAACATCCGTTAAAATCGTGTCGTCTGGATTTTTTTCTACCAAAAGTTGCTCCAAAATTCGCTTGAGGATGAAATGGAACTAATGTCTTTAATTTAATTACAAAATTAAATTCGGGGCTTTTAGCTTCCATTTTTGAAACATGGTTGGAACTGTGTAGCGAAAAACCATATTTTAAGTCAATTAATTTATAATATTAATGCTCTGTAAATTTACATTGAGCACTATTTTTTAAAAATAAAAATATCTATAAGAACACCGGATTATATATCTTACTGTTCTTTCTTTTTATTAATATACACACACACACACACACACACATATATATATATATATATATATATATATATATATATATATATATATGTATGTATATCCAAGTATATCATTGGTGTATATGGAATGAATTCCAATAACCAACGATTACTATTCTTAAAAGAGTGCTCAATACAAAGTAGAGCAGATATAATTATTTATTTTTAAAGAAAAAAAAATTTATAACATAAATATGTTATAAAATCACTACAAAAATAGCCATTTTGTTTCAACACCTTCGGTGTCTTATCAAGTGATGACGTTCAAAATGGCTATTTTTGTAGTGATTTTATAACATATTTATGTTATAAATTTTTTTTTCTTTAAAAATAAATAATTATATATATGTATATATATATATATTAGTGGTCAATATACATACATATATATATATATATATATATAATATATAATATATATATATATATAAATATAATATATAAATATATAATATATATATATATGTAAATATATAATATATAAATATATATATAAATATATAAAATATATATATATAAATATACATAAATATATTATATATAATATATATATATATAAATATATAATATATATAAATATATATATATAAATATATTTATTACATTATTTTATTATATATATATATATATATATAACTATATATATATATATATATATATATATGTGTGTGTGTGTGTGTGCGTATCTATGTATGTATGTATGTATGTCTACATGTATAAGTACTTAGATATTTGCAAGATTAAGGTATATATAATTGTAAAATGAACCAAACTAAAATGTCTATCTGTTTGCTGATCTCTCTGCCTTGCGGATTGCCAGCAGCTAGCTTTACTTCATGTGAATTCCTAGAAACTGTCCAAGGATTCACTTATTTTCGGAAACTATTGATCCTATTGGTTTAAGGAGATATTCCCTGTTCCATTAAAGATATATAAGGAGACAACAAGGTCATGTAAGACAAGAACTTGTTCGTATGAGTAACTGATAAATTTTACCGCTTCCTCGCTTAGAGTGCATACGTACACCACGAAATAATGATAGTCTCTTAGTGAACGGGCCAAAGATCATTTTTTATTTGGATATGTTTATTTTAAGATCTGAAGAATTTAACTTGTTGCAATCCTTCTGTAACACTTTCATGCTTCCAAACTCTATAAAGATTAATGGGATGGGATTAAATTAACACATCAATAATTGCTGGTTCTAGAAGAACGACAAGATAAAGTATAAAATAGAATTAATATTATCATTGACTTATACCAAACATGAACGCAGTTTTAGCGCCAATACTCACGAAAAAACATATCAAACTTTTTTTTGCACTCTTGTTTGCAATCTGAATGACGAATCGATTCTTGATTTTAAAGAGTTTTTTTATCACATTTATCCCACAGCTACAGTTATGAGGCTACAATTCAGAATCGAACTGATTTTTTTAATCATTTCACCCACAGCAAATCAATAAAGCCACTAAGACGCAAGGAGGTCACTGGGTGTTAGAGATTATGAAAAGATGAAACATTATTTAGGAGAAAGAAATGTAAAAGAACAAGAATAAAGAATACAAACAATAACGGTTGTGTGACGTCGTCCCCTGGTCGCAGCGCCAACCGTGTCATTCTATCCCAGTCTACCACGGCACCAACTGTGACGTCCTACTTTGATTCCCAGTCTGCCTACTCACGTTGTGAATTGATCTAGGCAGAGGAAATCAATCAGTCATCGGGGTCGTACTGCAAACCGAGTCCAACGGGGGTGATACCACAAAAATACGCATAAAAGGCAATAACATGAAAACTCAAAAGTTCAAAGTATCAAAGAAAAAGGTAACAAACTTTATGTCTAGTTGTTCGTCACATAGGACTGCATCTATCTCCCGACCCGTTCTATGGATTGTGACACGTCGTTTTCCACTAGGCAAGTTTTAACACTTCAAGTCGTCTGCTCGCTAAGAAGTTGGTGTTTCGGTGGGTCTTTGGACGAAAGTCAAAAGAAAAACTTATTTCGGTGATCTGGATCGAAGTCGCTCTTCAAAATAATTGTTCTTGGTTTGAAGATATGGGTCCGGAAAGTGCGCGAATCTTGGTCAGCTATCTGCGAGGCTTGCCTCAACCGGAAACTGACTCTGGGAATTGCTGGGTCTCGACTCATTTCTGATCGTTGTGGCTTCGTTTATATGGGCGCCGACCAAAACCGGGGTGAGTTTGTCGGCGCCGGGGGGTTCCTCGATAATTCTAAATACATATCCACCTCTCTGGTTAGGAATTTCCACCTTTTTCCATTTTTGGGAAACTTTCCTCACTCCCACCTTCTCATCATTCAGAGGGGCGTGAACTGCCCTCCCCACTTCTTCGTAGCAACCTCTCTTACTCATCCTCCAGATGGGCGGCAACAGCCTCCCTCGTGCATTACGTGATCACCAATCGACCAATGATGTCTTAGTCGAGCGTGGACGAATCTGCGGCTTTGTTTCAGGAAGAGAAAAAAATATCTTGCTTAAAAAAAAATTATCTCTTCCCTTTCCCTTTTCTCCCCCTTAATGGTTTATCATTTCTCCAGCCGCGAACGGGACAATATGACAATGCCGGTCATAACTCTTGTTCTACACGTGGTTTACGTCAGGTAGTTTATCGCTAATTATCAGAATGTGTGGTCTTCTTAACATGGTCTCAAAGAGAAACATCTCCAAAGTTCCAGTCAGTCTGTCGCCTCGAAGAAAGAAAAAAAAAACATTCATTTTCCTTCGGCACAAATTCCTGATAACAAAATTTTATTATCGCAGGCCAAGGATGCTCGTGGGTGGTTTTTAATTTTTCATATCTGTCCAAGTCCTTTTAGTTGTCTGTTTTTCGTTACTTAACGAAATAACATTTCCATTTGAATTTTTTTTTTCTTTTCTTTGGCCAGCCGGTCTGTAGTTGATAATAAGATGTCTTCCCGTACCAGTAGTTTGTTTTCATATCCTTAGATAACACAGCCGATGCCAAAACATATCTGATTCTTTCCTTCTTTGCCTTTCTTTTTACTCAGAATTTCCCTGTCATTGTAATGACACTCTTTCGCCATTTGTTACTTATCAAAATATCCCTTTATCCATTGTCTCTTAGCTGTGGGTGTGTTCTTGCTTATCACTCACGATTCGGTTCTTAGCCTCTCCCTTTCTTCTTCTCTTTCTTTTCCCTTTCTGTCTCTTTAAATGGTGCCACAGTTGGTACTGCATTTAAATTATTAAGATCACAACTTGACTGGAAAGCAAAAAGCCGGAAGAGATTTCCACAATCAAGAAATGCAGGAAAAGTAACATTAAAACAATAACCATGGATATATTTACTGAAAACCCACAATGAATCGTTATGGCAGTGGGTAAGTTACTAAGGCCGAGATTGCAGGGAATGACCTATAACTTTACAGATTCTTATTTGTATGGTTTTATAAATGTGTAAGATAGATTGCTAGACGCAATCGTCAGACTTGACGATTGAGTCTAGGCTGTCGCCTCTAAGTGTTGACTTCTATGTTCATTTTTATATTTACATACGCTCTATCTCTGATATTGAGCACTTTATCCCATAAATATAGCACACCTTAAGATTATATATATATATATATATATATATATATATATATATATATATATAGGGAAGAGGTTATAGTAGTTCCAACGAGAGAAAAGTGTGTACATTAACAAGAAGAAAGAAACTGCAAACTTTTTTCGTTGTGATGTGGATTTTTTTTTAAAAATATTATGCTTTATTTTCCATAATTTTGCTACACGGGTTTCCGGTCTTGCGACCTTCATCAGGCAAAGAGTGAATATTTCCACATATTATTAAAAGGAATTAATGTTCTTCGATGTCAAATATTCTCGATATTAGACATTCGCTTTTAATGTATTAATGACCCAAATGTCTTCCTTGAACTGGCAGTGAAAAAGTTCTGCGTGAAGGGTAATAAAGCAATTTCGACTGGTCTTTTCTTTTAATGACCCCTGTGTGTTCTTTGATCTATTTTCATTTTTTTTGTCAGCATGCATACGTATACGTATACTCCCTCACCATATATACATACTAACATATTATAAGGAATTAGTATACACATATGTACATACATACACATGCACACACACATACATACGCATACACACACACACACTTCGCGTGTGTCCCCGTGAGCAGTTTTGTTTTTGTCAATATGTGCATATATATATATCAGTATGCTGATGTACATGCACACTCTCTCTATATACACATGTACTGCCTTATTATAAGGAATTAGCATACGCACATATACATACATATCTACATACACACGCGCACACATACACACTTCCTATGTTGTGTAGAGTCTGCGCGTGTGCCTGTGAGCAGTCTATTGTTTTTGTCAATATTCGTGCTCCACATATAACCGCGCTTGAACGTATGCGCATGGATACGTGTGGTTTGACAACTGTATTTGGCCGTTACGTGTACATGTTGCGTGCTTTTCAGTGTGGGGTTATGATCTATTTTGTGCTGGTGTAAATTTGTTTATGAAGTTTTTTTTCTTGTATTTGCAGATAACAGTAATTGTCTGTTTGGTATATTGCCTTAATTTTAAATTCACTCTGGCTACATTTGTAGATGTGTTGTGATACAGAGAGGTTTCTGTTGTCTGGTAATTTTATGTTGCTTTTCTGTAGGGAGACCTTGTTGTTTAGTTGTTGAGTGATACCTATATATGACTTCTTGCATTTTGTACATTTGAGTGCATAAATCACATTTTTGGAATTGCAGTTTAAATTTTTGTTTACTATGAATGTTTTGTAGGTTTTCAAAAGTGTAGAAGTTTCCTTACAACCAAAAACGTATATATATATATATATATATATATATATATATATATATATATATATAATATATATATATATATATATATATATATGAATGAATGAATGAAGACAAAAGGAAAACTTATCTTGAAACGCATCGACTCTTTATTCATATTGTCCTTTTATAGATATACTCTAACTGAAATTTTTGCACACACACATAACGCACATCTGCACAAGCGGGTGAATGGGCGCACTAACGCAAACGCGCACACACACACTTCGAAACATTTGCACCAATGATAAGTATATATAAAAAAGAAAAATGGAGAATTATAAGCAGTCAGTTGTTGATATCCCCTGACAAGTAGACGGAGGGCCCTCTACGAAACTCTGGAGTCAGAATACTGAAGCTAATATCAGTCACAGATAAGTGTCAAAACTTTTGATAATATTAATCCTCTCTCTCTCTCTCTCTCTCTCTCTCTCTTTCTCCCTATATATATATATATATATATATACATATATATATATATATATACATATATATATATATATATATATATATATATATATATATATATATTATAAAACTATCGTCAAATATATGAGACCATTTTTATTATCGTTGTTGTTAAAAGGGTTTCAATTATAAATAATAGAGATAAAATTGTCCCACAAACAGATTATGTAAAAATGAACAAAACGAAATAGACGTTACGATTCAAAATGCTCTTTTTTCAAATTGAAAGTTACTTCCTTTTTTAAAAAATCGTTACGTTAAACTATAAATAAAATACAATTATATATGCTAATGTATAAATAATTTAGTAAATACAACGTATTAATTCTTCATGACAATATAATAATTCTTCGCCATAATATATTAAATATTCGTAATAATATAAACTCGCTAAATAATATTTATTTGAAAAAGAAAACAATCGATGAAAACCATGATGTATTTTGATAATAAACAAATATGTATTCTAATAAAGAAAGATATAACAATATGATAAAAATTATAATCATATAATAAACAATTCATAATATAAGAATACATGGACGAACAAATATAATCATCATTTTCTTTAAAAACCTCGCTTTCTTGGAGAAATGAAAAATATCAATTCACGAAATCCAACATTACCTTTCTCATGATTGGAAAAACCATCTTGATAACAGTTATTATTCTTCTTTCATTTATCATACCACTTTAGAACTCGGGCCATCATGACTCTCCACAATTTCCTATCTTTTGCTGCATTAAGTATATTTTAGATTTTGTCAATCATTCTTTGCTCTTTGAATTTCTGGGATGAGGAGTTTAAATTATTTACACTAAATCCGGACTAGCAAAACATGACGACCAGCAGTAGCATTTGTAGCTCTAATCAGCGGGACTGTTTAAGACTCAACTGAAGCAAATTGTCCTACGGCACAATAGACTAGTGGATTAAAGTGTTAATTCGTGAATTTAGTGACAGCGATTTTGAGTTCAATCCCAAGGACGGGCAATGTGTGTATATTGTGAACAATAACTGGCCATTACTAAATAACAAGATGCAAACAGATTCATTCTTAACCAAAAAAAAAAAAAAATGAATTAAGTCCCAGAATTTTTTAATTTATTAAAAATTTCTCAGTCTTAATCCATTTCATAATATGTTATCAATGTTCGCGTTAAGGTACATCTCTTGAGCAGATATGATCATTCGGGAAAGATCGCCGAAGATTTGTTATTTATAAACAGTATAATTCTCTATAGCTGAGTCGCATAGCACGTCAAATCAATTGACGGTTCTGTATAGGACACCGGTTGGATTTCTGTTGGAGAACGCATATTTTCTATTCAAATTTCTCGAGCATTCAGGCCAGTAAATGTAACTAATACTATTTATTTAAAAAAAAAACAGAACATTTACTTAAATAAATTGTATATATTAAAATAAAGCACAAATAGAAAATATATTAAAAATAAGATACAGTATACACACTTGTGGAAATTAATTGAAACAACCGCTTTAGTTTGTTTTTGTTTTTTTTTTGTTTTTTTTTTCTTTCTCCATAAGGTCAGTTTTAGACAGGGTGTAATCCATTTTTTTATTTTTTCTTCGGATTAGGACATTTGCAGTGCTGTGCAGTAATATGAATCTATTTTCTGGGTGTATGATAGAATTTGTTTTGGCCTTGAAAAATATTGCGTCATCCGCGATTGCATCAGATTTTCATCAGGCCCAGACACTGTTGTTTCGACTGTCGATTAGTTGTCCTATGGCCATTGTCTGCGATGGACGTTACTCCAAGGAAGCGTACGAAAATTATAACGCTGCACGAACACACTGGCAAGCCTTACTAGTGAGCAAATCAAAGTACTATAGACTGGGCCGGAAATGCTCCTGATTTAAATCCAATCGAGAATCTGTGGTTAATCTGCAAGGAACGAGTTCGTTGAATAGACGTACGAAATATTAATATGTGCACTGGGTCACTTTTTCTTTGGAAAAATACGAAAACAAGTAAATAACGGAATTATTCGTTTTATTTCAATTTATACAAGGCTAATATAGATGAAAATAATCAATCATAACAGCCTCAATGAGCAATGCAAAGAGCACACAAACGAATACGCATTGCTTATTAACACTGATTTGCAATGTTGTAAATTCTATCTTGTGACGAATGGAACTAATGTGTTTGAATATAGATTTTGAAATTGTATGTAAAAGAAAACTGTAAATCGTAAGCATTCATTTTTATCAAAAAGTCATATTCACTGCAGGCAGGAAAAAAAACGATGCTTCTGGGTAATGGCTTCTCTTTCATTTATTCTCATTATTTTTAAATGCTACTATTTAGCCTAATATGTTTTCACGTCACGTAAATCGTCAGAAACGGGTAATCAAATACTAAAGAAGCTCTGATGAAGCTTGTTTATTCATTTCCTGAGACAGAAATTTAGCTCTACATAATGTGTTTCTATCATCTGTTCAATTCGCATCAAACACTTGTTGAAGTTGAACACGTTGCATCGGATGTAAAAATGGTGTGAACCAAATCAGTGTGTGTTTAAAAAATTAAGTGATTGCCGTCTATTTTATATAGAACTGAAACATCTTTTATTTTATTAATAGTTTTACTGTATCATCATTTTTGCTTTTCTTCACTGCTGGAAAGACGGACAAAAACTAAGGAACAACAAAATAATAATAATAATAATAATAATAATAATAATAATAATAATAATAATAGCGTATATGCTACATCTCTGCCTTTCTTCTACACAATGATGGAACTGTTTGGTTATCATGCTAGCCAACGGATGTGGCTTGTACATTATCAAGTTACTGGCTGCTGCTTCCGAATGGTTATTAGGAACCCAAACTCTTTGGTAGCGCTCAACGGTAGCATAACACTGGAGTATCTGTAGTGTCATGTCACGCATGAATAGGTGTCTTTACATCTATTCCCAGTGGTCAACGATGGGGCCAAAATAAACTCTGCTCTCGGATACCCACTGGCTGGTTTGTATCGCCATTGACGACAGATAGTTAAAATTATGGTGGTCTTTTTTCTCTCTCAAAATAGATCTCATGGAAATCACAACAAAAAGAAATAAAACTAAATCAGATACCAAAAAATCACCTACTCTCTAAATCTTTCTTTCTCTAATATTCGCAGTATCCGTTCCAATTTCTGCAGCGTAGAATCTTTTCTCCTTTTCTTTCGAACGGTCGCCACATATCTTTGCTCTTTGTGAATCCAACTTGAATTCTTTCATTGCTACCAACGAATTCTTCCAGGCTATCTTCTAATTTGCCGAAAAGATTCCAGCATACCTTTGGTATCCTTGATAATCTTCCAATGGCCTGGAAATTTTCTCTCGAGGCCACTGACTATACTTTTATGTGCTACTAAACTCTGTCTTTTTCCTTTATCCCTCCCCCTCTTCCCAAGACTGCAGTATACTTGATGTAATAGCTGACAGTATAAAAAAGACACTTTCTCTCCATCCATCTGCGAACATCTTTGTCTTCGGTAACTTTAATGTTCACCATAGCACGTGGTTAAATCTTTCGAAAGGTATTGATGTTGCCGGTATGCAGACATTAAACTTTTCCATTGTCCAATGGCTTATTCAAATCGTTTCTATAGTCAAACTGAGCAACAGACTTCTCTACTGGATCTATTTCTTACCTCCTCTCCTCGCCCTTGCCGAACTTTTCAATACTGCCCTCTTGGTAACTCGGACCACTCTGTGGTAGCTATTGATATCTCCTTTCAAGCATCCATTAAACAGGAACCCCCTATTCATAAGACCTTTTTCCGTTACCATCATACTATTTGGGACTCATTCCGAGCTTCTCTTCGTGATTGTCCTTGGACTGATATCTTCAACCTCCCAATGAATTTTACTCCACTTATGATTCGTCTTTCATCCCTTCTCGGAAATGCCAGGTGAAACCGCAATCCTCTCCATGGTTCACACCAGTATGCTCGGCTGCCATAGCAAAGAGGGACAACTATTTCCGGCTATAGTAGCGTGACAGCTCTAGTCATAACAGATGCATATTCGCTACTGTCCGTAATAAATGTAAGCGATTCCTCGAAGGTGCAAAGTCCCAGTTTGTCGAGAGAATGAGGCACCGCAAACCTCTAACAACTTTGGCTCACGTAATTACTGAAGGTACTGTAATAGGGTACTAAATAAGTGCAAGGTCTCTATCCCTCCCCTTTTCAGACAATTTGAGGTGTTATCATCCTCTGCTGATAAAAATGAATGCTTTTCTTGTAAATGTTTCTCAAACTCTACTCTTAATTCATCTGGAGTATCCCTGCCTAACTTCCTAATTAGAACCGAATCTCTGTTAAGTGATATGTATATATCCCCCTCCCATAGTTTCTTAGACTATTGCTGCCATATATGGTCCGGTTCCACTGCTATGGATCTCGTTGATAAAATCCAAAGAAGAATCAGCAATATCATTGGTCCTGATCTGACGGCTCGGTTTCAGTCACTTGGGCAATAACTTAAACTTACTTCTCTGTCATTTTTATAAATACTTTCATGGTAATTATTCGGATGAGCTCTTCACCATGGAATTTAAGCGCTATACTAGACTGGCAGTAATTTACAGTTGAGCTGGCTAGATGTAGCCGTAACTTCTATGCTAGCAGTTTCTTTTCTCACTCTTCTCGCTTGGGCAACTCTCTTCCGGCTCCATGCTTTCCAGCCAACTTTTAAAAAAATTAAATACAATATCTATCTCGATCTTCTGTCCTCCTGATTACTCTTTTCCATTTCTACTCATTACTAATGTTTCTGTCCCTAGTTCATCAAAACCCTGTAATCCCTTGTGTCTAAGTGGTTGTACTGCCTTCCCTGGGTGATACCGGTCAATTTTGGGTATCGACGTCACACTCATTTCCCGTATATAGTTGCATGTCCAGACAAACTTCATTAATTAGAATTTTTAATAACCTCTTTTCATTTTGTCTTTACAAAGAAAAGAGGTCTATACTTATTTCCTCTTCATTTTGTTGGACCGACTCTTTTTCTTTTCTTTTTGCATTTACACATACACATGATTCGTTTTGAAACACTATTTACATTTTTTTTAATATGTCGGACATTTTTGTTATTCTCTTTCATGTTTATATCCACAAAAGGTACACATTATTTTATCTTTTTTTCTTTATCGCGTATATGTCCATTTCCTCTACTAGATCCGTAACTTTTGTTCTATTAAACTTTCTAATAAATTCTTGTTGTTGAACAAATTTGACTCGCTGTTCTAGTGACAATTTTCACAGTTGTAAATGCATTAGAGTCATTTGCCGGTACTCCTCGTTTATTCATTTCATTTGGATCAAATCCTCTTCGATTGACTGGTTTTCCGATCCCAATTTCTCAAATTCACAATAATTATCGTCTTGTTTCAATAACTGGAGCATTTATTTTTGTGAAATATTCATAAACTTAGCTGTATCTGCATTAACTATTTTTTCTTGAGTGCTATCTTTTTAACTATCAGTTGACTTACATCGTCATACGTCATTTGTTTCAATTGTCTTGGTTGTGCAAATGCTGATAATTTTATAATGGCCTGACAACCAGCAGATTTCAAAGAAGAGATCAGTTATTTGGTTTATTTCCAACTGATTTAAAATACTTCAGCGTTTTTGTTCTAGCTTTAGCTGCTAGAATCCTCAGCCACGTTTCATAATTATCCAGTGATAATTGTTCGTTCGGTTCCTTAGATATCGCCGACGGCATTGTAGTGCAGCGTTACTAACAAACGGGAAGTAGTATGCACTCAACTACCTGATGAGGTATAGCCGTAATCATTTATTGACTTCGTATGTAAATGAGTCAGCTCATATAGCAACCATACAACATCGTTCAGATTCAGCAGGTAACGTAATAGCACTGATCTGTCTATTTATATTTGGAAAATCAAAGATGAAGAGAACACCTAACTGATGAGGAAGCATAGTAAGGAAGAATAAAATATATGAACCGAGATAGAAATTTTGTAAATTGTACCAAGAGGAAAATTTGGCTGTCTTGATCTTTCTGAATCTACGCTCGCTATTAAATAAGAGAGCGGAAATTATGAGGAGATGTTTGCGTGCAAAAAATATATTTAATAGTTAATATAGAACCCGGATGACAACCGGGGTAAAAAATAAAAAAAGTAATTACGATTTCTCCTTATGCGACGGGGATTATTTTTATTGATAATAGCTGTTCATTAGTTACTAAGAACTGTGTTAGAAAGTAAATCAGAAATTGCTGACTGAATAGAGCATGAAGAAGGCTTCTTTTTTTTTTTTTTTTTTTTTTTTTTTTTTATTGAAGAATGAAAATTGATACACCGGAAGCTAAATAGCTGACATTTTAAAGTTATTTGAAAATTTCCATTTGAAAATCTCCTCAAGAATATATATTTATTTATTTTTTTTTTTTTTTTTTATGTAGTTTGTTTTTGTTTTTTTTTAGGTTTGTAGTTTCTCACACACATCGGCAGAATGAATACTTCTTCATTTTTTTGTTTTTTTTTTTTGAATACTTGTTTTTTATTTGTTTTTTTCTTTTTGGATTTATTTACTGCAATTCTCGAAAATCCTTACTGAACATTTGTTTCCCGAGGAAAAAGAATCGTATTTTTAAAATTACTTTCTTTTTATTATTGAGGGATTGTTTTGTTTTCATAGCTATGACATTAATAAAATGTTTGCGGCCATGCTAACAGAAGCGCGGGAAAAGTACTTTTATATATTTAGGCTACTTTCGTAAACAGTAATATCAACAGAACAAACCGTTTTCTTCTCTTGCAGAATTTGGAATGAGATGGTAGCAGCAAATATTCTAAATAAAAGAGAACATGCAAATTAGGAATTTCTTTCTTATTTGCTCTCTCTCTTCTCTCTTCTCTCTCTCTCTCTCTCTTCTCTCTCGCTCTTTCTCTCTTCCCTCTCTCTCTCACTCCTAGAATTGCTCAAAAAGGAAAATATTAAAATAAAATAAAATTAATAAAAAAAAAAACAACTTTGGTGTCTCCTCCAGTAAAATAAAATATAAATTAAATCTAAAAATATTTTATTCTATAGTGTTGATTTAAAAGGTGTTTCGAATCACATTGTATATCTTTTATGTTTTATTGAGCTTCTGAAAAATTTCATATAAATGCTTAAAATTGGAAAGAGAAGCGAATAATATGAAAAAATGATGACAATATTGACTTGTAATAGTATCTTGAATGTTTGTATATTCAGTCTAAAGAAGATTAATTTGCGCTGGTTTCGAAAATGAAATTCATGAATATAAACTTCGTTTATTGCTTTTATTATTAAAACTCTTATCTATTATCATCCCCCTCTCTCCCTCTCTCTCTCTCTCTCTTTCTCTCTGTCTCTCTTCCCCTCTCTCATTCTCTCTTACATACACTAACACATACTGTTATTATGTTCAGTATATTTTAATTTGCTTTATTGCTCAACTGTTTAACATTATTCGGAAGTAGCACAATGCCTTTGTTGTGTGCTTTATGTAAATACTGTTAGTTTATATCATTTTTAATGTCAGCTTTTATTTCGCAAGTTAGTGTTTTCACAGTAGATTTGTTATCAACCAACTGGTGTCCAATTTAATGTATGAACATCACTTTTGATATAATGGCATATGCATACACCTGTGTTCCCCCTCATTGGAATATGATTGGCTGGTGTCCGTCATAAATACCGACTGATGTGTAGGTGAATCAAGAGCCTTAGTCTGCGAGCTAAGTCTCTAAAGACGCCCATTGGACTACGCCATTCATCTACACTTCTTACCTGCGACTACGACGCGTACCAGTCGATTACTGCTACCGTATTCTACTTGGTTATAGAAGCCAAAACCACCTAGCTACTTCGTTCAAATATATCCCTTTCCGGGACATATCAACTTTATAATATCTTATTAAAATATTGATGACAATTTATTTTAGGAATTGTATGTTTCATTTTGCAACTAGTCAAATAGTAACGTGTTTTTCTTTTTCATAAATAAATCTCAAAATATAGGCCAATGTAACATAATTGAATATCTTAAACAATTTATTCATTTACTTATTAATATTGGATCGTTGATATTCTATAACCTATAGCAGTCTTTCAGTCATTGATTTTGCAAATATTCTAATTCTATTTATAATCAGCATCAATTGCAACAGCTTTTGTTGCCTCCCAGATACGCTTTTTGCTTTAATATTGTTGTAATGTACAGCAAATGTTTTCTGAGGCTAGGGGAAACACCTAACCTTCCTAGTAACTACGAGTGGGGAAAGAGTCGGTGGTAAAAAAAAATAACACTGCCTCGGAAACCACATAAACTTAGCAAAAATGCACACGGTATCGACTTCACCAGACACTGTGTCTTATCAACTTCTGATTGTTGGTTTTTCCGTTGCGTTTATTAGCCTAAGGCATCTTACAAAGACCCTGATCTTGACCAGTTGCAGTGAAACCCGTATCTAGATATGCCAAGCTGTCCTGCTGCTAATCGAGAAAACCCAGATGTAACTGGTTTTTACAAACATGCCCACACGCGATTCGGGGCTTTTTTTTAATCTGTACCAACGCGCGTTCACCACAAATACTATTTTCAATTTTAGCATAGGCTAGGTGCCATCGTATTTATTTGATGTCTTTAAAATCTTGTTTTTCAAGGTGTCCGCTGTGTAAAGTGAATGAAAATTGTACTTCTTCTACAAATATGTATTTGTTCATAATTTTTTCTTATAAAAATGTTTAGCTGGTATTTTACTATAAATATGTATTGTCAATAATTTTTTTCTTTTAAAAATGTATTGCTGTTATTTTACTATAAATATGTATTTGTTAGTAATTTTTTCTTATAAAAATGTATTGCTGGTATTTTACTATAAATATGTATTTGTTAGTAATTTTTTCTTATAAAAATGTATTGCTGGTATTTTACTATAAATATGTATTTGTTAGTAATTTTTTCTTATAAAAATGTATTGCTGGTATTTTACTATAAATATGTATTTGTTAGTAATTTTTTCTTATAAAAATGTATTGCTGTTATTTTACTATAAATATGTATTTGTTAGTAACTTTTTCTTATAAAAATGTATTGCTGGTATTTTACTATAAATATGTATTTGTTGGTAATTTTTTCTTATAAAAATGTATTGCTGGTATTTTACTATAAATATGTATTTGTTGGTAATTTTTTCTTATAAAAGTGTATTGCTGGTATTTTACTATAAATATGTATTTGTTAGTAATTTTTTCTTATAAAAATGTATTGCTGGTATTTTACTATAAATATGTATTTGTTAGTAATTTTTTCTTATAAAAATGTATTGCTGGTATTTTACTATAAATATGTATTTGTTAGTAATTTTTTCTTATAAAAATGTATTGCTGTTATTTTACTATAAATATGTATTTGTTAGTAACTTTTTCTTATAAAAATGTATTGCTGGTATTTTACTATAAATATGTATTTGTTGGTAATTTTTTCTTATAAAAATGTATTGCTGGT
This sequence comes from Acanthosepion lycidas, assembly GCA_963932145.1. Lineage (NCBI taxonomy): Eukaryota > Metazoa > Mollusca > Cephalopoda > Sepiida > Sepiidae > Acanthosepion > Acanthosepion lycidas. Next base: position 86,502,830 of record OZ010588.1, on the reverse strand, counting down.
ATTTTACTATAAATATGTATTTGTTGGTAATTTTTTCTTATAAAAGTGTATTGCTGGTATTTTACTATAAATATGTATTTGTTAGTAATTTTTTCTTATAAAAATGTATTGCTGGTATTTTACTATAAATATGTATTTGTTAGTAATTTTTTCTTATAAAAATGTATTGCTGGTATTTTACTACAAATATGTATTTTTACATTTCCAGAGTTTTTTGTTTTTGTTTCGAAGTTACTATTTGCCCATAACAGAGATCCTTACAAGTACTACTACCCTGGATAGGGGTGGACCTGGGAACAACCGCAATTAAGATGTAGTTCCCCGTTTCTCAACCTCCATTCTCCAGATCAAAGGCCTTGCTGCCGGGTGTAGTTTATTGTCATACCCAGGAATAGTAGTTCGTCAGGACATTTTCCATGGAAATAGCGATAGAATAGCGACAGGATTTTATACCTCATCGGTTTGTAATGCTTTATTTTCTGTTTGCGCCGAGAGAGTGGCGATGAGCAAAATCACAAATCGCAGATCTTTCATTCAGATACTATTAAATGGTCGTAGCCGACAACAGCTTCTGTGTTTGAAGGCTTGTGTTGATGGGCGTATATGAATGATTGAGCCCGTCACCTGTGTCACAGACATTACGTTTAAGACCTCATAACTTCACCAATTGCTTCGTTAATTAAAGCAATATATCTGATTTCCGAGCAACTGTGAATTTGATCCCTTAACAATGCTAGGGTTAAAGCCGACCGACACAAAGGTGAATACGACAGGTGAATATTAACTAATATGAAGTGTCCTCTTAGTATAGAACGCAGAACGAGAACAACCTAATACCATTGATTTAATAAAGGGTTAAACTTTCTAAGAAGTTTACTGAGAAAGCAAAGGAGTACAATAGACGAAATGCTGTGAGCATATCAACATGGTTGTCCGAGTATTATATTAAATAATTCTAAATGTGAATTTGAAAGTCATAAAAATAAATGTCTGAATCAGCGAAAGTCACGCTTCTCAATTGCCAAAGAGATAATCATATATAATAATATATACGGGCTATTTAATTATATCTGTTTATTTATTTATTTATTTTCCATAAAATAGAAATAATAATTATATAAATTTGCACATCTCTTTTTATGTCTACGATTTACTTTCTTTCATTTAACCATCAAATAAACGAAGAGGATGTAAATTAATGTGAATAAATATATCTGCATATATACACAGACGCGCGCCACGAACATACCCACATAACACCTTAGGCAATTAACTCAACTAATAAAGAAACATGAAAAAGAGTACATTAAAGTAAATCTGATTAATTAAATACGAATAGCCAGGTGAGATTTTTGTCGAATGTTTCCGATTAACAGTTGGATTTGATATTTTTTTCATCTGTTTTTTTTTTTTTTTTATTATCATTATTATTATTATTATTATTATTATTATTATTATTATTATTATTTCCTACCAAACAAGGCGGTAAAGCAACTAAGACGAAATGGATAACGCAAAGTATTAGGTCGGTGCAAAAATAATGACGTAATAATGTCGTTTTTTGACGTTAAAAAATACGTCAAAAAACGACATTATTACGTCATTATTTTTGCACCAACCTAATAAATGAAACTAAGAAATGTTACCGAAGAAAAAGGACAAAAGAAAGAACAGGATTCATAAAGATATAAAAAGATTTATGAAGATCATAGTTGGCAAGAAAGCAAGAAGCTGGAAGAGTGTTTCACGATGCGAGAATTTCGTGAAAAGAAACTCGTCATCATCGCCATGACTTTTGTAATAGTAGGTGGTGGGGGTCCGAATGCAGAAGCCACACTGAATTTCCTCCACAATTGTCTATCAACGGCAGCCATCAGTAATTTTGGTAAAGTAATACATGTCAATTGTTTGACATTGTCCAACCAATTTTTCCATTGATGTCCTTCCCCTACGTTCACCGTCGACGATTCCTTGCACGATGGTTTTGCACAGGCTGCCGTGCCTTGTAACGTGTACAAACCACGTGTTTTTTCTCCGTTTACTGGTGGCCCACAACACAATTAACCCTTTTCCGCACAAACTCATTGGTTTTATGCTCCCAATATAAGATGTCAAGGGGTTTTCTCATGCATTTTTTTTCAAACGTTTGGATATCTTCTCTCTGTGCCAACAGTCCACACGTTTCACATTCATATAAAACAATGGAGACTACCAGTGATTTGTACAGTTTGTACTTGGCATATAACTTACAGTTAAAGATAACAATTCCAATAGTAAACTGATGAGATCTACAATCAAGTACTATTCTTAAATTCATGATATGGGTGTACGAAAGAACAATTGCCATTTAACTATTTAAAAAAGAACGGCACAAAAGCTAACTTGCGACGGTGAAAAAGTGATTGAAGCTTAGAGACGAGGTCATGATCAATGTTATTGCAGATTCTTAGTATTTTATCAAGAATCTCTAGATAATTACCAGAAGTACCAGCCAAATTGTGGCAAGAATATTCGATACACGGAGAAATGGTAAATTTATATAGATGCAAGATAGATTCAGGTGAGAAGAATTGTCCAGTACGAGAATCTAGTACAAAAAGACATACTTTTTTTTCTTTCTTCATTTCTGCACCTTATGAAAGTTTATTAGATTTTCCCAATGAACTCTCAAAGAAACAATAATATATATATATATATATATATATATATATATATATATATATATATATATATATAGATCAATTACGACTGATTGGTGAGTTTCATCCTAACTGGGTGCTTCATACTTTCGGCCTTGTGCCACACCTAAGGTTCACTTAGTAAATAATTATATATATATAATGCCATTTCATTAATCATATTTACTAGACAAATTGATCTGTGTTTCACGTACATTGATACAGAGAACTTTAAGAAATAAGGGTCCACTGAGAGTGAAAGAGAATGAAAATCCTTTAGAAAGAATTGGGAACCCAATCCTAAACCCGACACAAGCGATAAATCTCTCCTCATGTTCAAAGTACCTGGGAGGTCTGTGACCCGGACGATAGGCTAACCTATCTACTCCAATTGTGAAGTAAACTTAGTAAATTAGTAAAAAAAAAATGTCAATGTTCAGACGAAGACGTTAGATGCAAAGAGTTGAAGTAGACTCTAGAGGGAAACGGAAACACAATCCTAAACTAGGAAAAGAGATAAACCTCTGCCTCTGTTCAAAAGACCGGTGAGGAGTGTGAACCGGACGATAGGTGAACCCACCTAGTCCTATTAATACATATGCGAGATTAAAACGAGAAAAATTAGACATAGTTGCAAGATTCACTCTGATACGATCTAAAAGTGCACCACATACTCCCACTCTTTTTAAATACAAATAAGAAAAAATTCCATGATCACTTAATCAGAGTCTACGTAGCAGAACAGATACTTTTCGGACTATTATCCCCATCATCCATTAACTCTGAATGTGATTCTGTCGAGAGATCTAAACTCCTAGTAGGACCATTCTTGATTGCAAACTCGAAAACGCGGACCCAGACTTTGCGCAACCAACACCAAAAACCCCAACGGTGTAAGAAGTAGATAATGATTACAACAGATCTCAACGGTTTAACCAACGGATGAAGAGGGCTACGCATGACGGACATGTTACAGAAGGTGTCACTGGACATTAAAACAGCGGCGATCCTTTACAGTTTCATAACTGTAGACTGCATGTCTCATTCCATATGCGTCGCAGTGGAAGGCCATGAAATCATTTCTGTGGTTCTCACCTTGGCAAGTTTAGGTCCACCTTAAACAAATTCACGCCATCCGCACTTCATTTCTTTTCGATTTTCTTTCACCTCCAACGAACTCTTACAAAGCCAAACGTTGATAGGGAATGGATGATGGGAGCAGGTTTTGGTGGGAGGTTTCTAGTTCTGAACCTTCACGTTTAGTCACCAACACCATCATGATAAATGAATCGATCAGGAAAGTAGAAATTAAATTATTTAGTACAAGATAAAACCGACAACAATTATTATCACAAGATTATTTTCCGTTATACCCTCCGCTTTAATCCACGAAGGTTTTGTTTTTTTATTTTTAATTTGGTAGCATGGTAAGTTTGTGTTCAATCCTTGGTCTGGATTTCGCAGACTTAAACTCAGTGGAAAAAGCACTAGAAATAATGGATCAGTATTATTATCCCTTGACATGAACAGCGGAAAGATAAAATAAATTGTTCAGTTGGAAAATCACTGGGGTTTACACTGATCAACAAAGACCTGATGAAGATCGGAGAATCCAATAAAAAGTAAAAAGAAAATTTAATAACAACTTCTTCTTCTTCTATCTGTCGTATCCTTTCTTAACATGGCTGATGATAGCCGTGCACAGAATAGATTGAAAAAGCCTATCCTCTATGTTGAAGTATTTTTTGTTTTTTTGCTGTAATATATATATATATATATATATATATATATATATATATATATATATATATATATTCCAATCGAATCCATCACATTCATTTACGCGCTAATACCCTTAGGAAAGGAATGAATCCTCTTCTTCTCCCTACAGCTATGGGTAAATAGCAAGACAAACTGGGATTCTACACGTAGCGCACCAGGTCACTGTATTCGACCCTTCAAAGTAGTGGGGATGGTTCTGCACAAAACCTTCACCACTCTAATGAAATTTCATGTGCAGGTGTCGGGCTGTCGTTTCCTAGGAACTGAGCTGCTTGACCCTCATAGGTGGAATACGACGGGAGAGTCGAATATATATATAGATAGATAGATAGATAGATAGATAGATAGATAGATATTAGGTTGGTGTAAAAATAATGACGTAATAATGTCGTTTTTTGACGTATTTTTAACGTCAAAAAACGACATTATTACGTCATTATTTTTGCACCAACCTAATAGATAGTGGATTTCTATAGTTACAGTTTGAACGTTAAAGAGAAAGACAGACGAAACCGAAGATGAGGATATTAGTCTGTGTATAAATAATGATTTAAGAATTTAGAGCACAAACAAAAAAGACTAGATGAAACAACAAGTATAAGTTTAATATAAAGAATTAGTAATTTACGTTCAAGATATTTATCTTTGTGCTATTAATCGTTTGGGCAAATCAAATGAATGATACTTGAAATAATGTTCTAAAGATTATTTCCTTGGGGCAAGATATTGTGGATAAAAATGTGAACGCAATTCAATTACTTATAAATTGCTGTTTGTACTTAAGTCGTTTTTGACAGTGATTGTGTGTCCATACGTTTGTGTGTTTGACTCACGAGAGACAAAGAGAAAGAATAGAACAAAGAGAAAATATGGAGGTGCGTGTTTGTTTTGCCTGATAATGTTTTCTACGAGTAACCGTGCACGTGAAGAACGTAATCGTTGCTTTCATGACACTGATTATGGTTACGATGGTAATTCGACACTAGATTGGCATGTCACAAGTGGAAAACTTCGCGTGGGTTTTATCAAATGATTGTCCAACTGATAACTCATCCGAAATGGCTTTTTTCCAGAAAAAAAGAAAACGATAATTCTTCGATAAATAATTCCTAAACATAATACAAACCGAAGAATGAGCAATGACCCTCGAGAACCATTGATCACGTAAAAAGCAGTTAAATATGATTCGTAATCTCCGAAAAACATTTCACTGTAATCTGATACCATTTATCTCATTTATTCATGGGATTGTGTTAAGCCTGATAACCTGATTTGGATTACTTCTGCCCTTTGATGTTTTTTTTTTCTATTGTTTTTTTGTACATGATATTTTATATTATTATTAACATTTTCTTTACTAAAATGAAATCACATCCTTTTCTCCTTGTGTCCGATGCCAAGCAATTATATAATAATTTCAAATAATCAGGTGATCATATCTAACGTTTGAAATGTGCTATATATATATATATATATATATATATATATATATATATATATGTAAGTGAACATAGAAGTCAACACTTAGAGGCGACAGTCTGTTTCATGCTATATGCAATCGTCAGGCCTGACGATTGCATATAGCATGAAACAGACTGTCGCCTCTAAGTGTTGACTTCTATGTTCACTTATATATTTACACACGCCCTATCTTTTATATTGAGCACTTGATCCCATAAATATAGCACACCTTAAGATTATATTTCTTCATATATATATATATATATATATATATATAATTTTTTATTCGAAAATTATAACATAAATATTTTATAAAATCACTACAAAATAGCCATTTTGTTACAACACTTCTGGTGTCTCATCAAGTGATGGTGTTGAATGTATACATACAACAAAACTTAATAAGTGATTTTATAACATATTTATGTTATAATTTTTGAATAAATAATTATTTGCTCTACACTGTATTGAGCACTCTTTTAAGAATAGTATTTGTTGGTTATTGGAATTTATACACCAATCCTATACTTGTAGATATATATATATATATATATATATATATATATATATATATATATGTGTGTGTGTGTGTGTGTGTGTGTGTGTGTGTGTGTGTGTGTATGTATGTATGGATGGATGTATATACATTAAAAAGGAAGAGAGAAACCGCAAACGTTTTTGGTTGTAATGTGGATTTTTTTAACAAAATAGTATGCTTTACTTTCCATATTATGTAAAATAAAGCATAATATTTTTTTAAAAATACACACACACACATATATATATATATATATATATATATATATTCTCCTGTTGGAACTACTATAACCTCTCTCTCTCTCTATATATATATATATACACTTTTCCTTTACATACATACATACATACATACATATATATATATATATATATATATATGTATATGTATGTATGCATGTATAATGACACTACTAACACCTTGCACTTCTTTCATCTTTCTGATTTTTTTTTTTTTTTTTCAATAGGAAATTCTCATCTAAGTCCGTATTTTTAAAAGTGACTGATTGCATCCATCTTTTATACTGCATTTGGAGGCAAGTCGAAAACTTTTTTTTTGTTTACTGTGTATTGGAATAGTTAGCAATATCTTTTTATTTTTATCAGCGAAGCATCGAATAGATTCAGAAGGTTGTAATACCTTAGAGGAATGGGGCGTAACGTGTAAGATTACATACTAACATCATGAATATGGGTAGTAGAAGTAAAAAAAGAAAACACAGATTTTGAAGTTAGCATGATTGATGGACCCCGATCGAGAAATCAATATGTACATGTTTACGGATAGTATTTCATCAATAGTAATTCATCTTAGATGATCTTTGTGTAAATGCCATTGTCTAAGAAGATCTTGTTCAGTATCTAATGATATTTTCGAAAACGAAAACAGGAAATTTCGTATTTTAGCCGTCATTTCCACAATTTTAAAATAAAAAAAATGCTATTAATAGTTATTAAACGTATTCCAAAGTAGAAGACCCGATGTTGAAAAAACATATTAGTACACATTTTTAAATTAATTCTGAAAATTCTTTTCGTTGTTGTTGTCCTATTTTTATATTTTATAAAGTCATTTTATGGAAATACTCTGAGAAATCATTTCATAATTTGCGCCGATTTTAATTCGAGTTGATGCTTCTTGAAATGAAGAAATCTCATTTAAGAGAAAGATCACATCGCCTCCAGGAGAAAAATTGAAAAATCAATTATTTCAACTATTGTCTGCCATATTTTCTTTCATCATTATCTTGACTACGATCATTTTCTGTTTCTATATAATCATTTCTACAACTAATCGCTATCCCAGAAAAATGGTTTACAGGCAGCCATAATCAAATCAACTATGTTTTCAAATTATTCTTCAGTGACAGTATGACTATACAATTTGATAGTATTACTTTGAATCTGAGACTTCCTGGAAATTTAGAAATTTCTCTTCAATGCAGTAAATAATATAACGATTATATATCTACAGAATTCAGAAGTATATACAATTTATAGCCCAACGCAATACATTATTGAGGATTTTATCAAACTGATATTTTTATAGCTATATGATTATTTTATTTAAAAACTCTTCGAAACTGATAACAAAACCCCTTTCATTTTAAGTTTTTCAAAATGATATGGCGACATTGTGATAAAAAAAAAGCTGCGATTTTATCAGCGTCGTCAATAATTATATTCTATTTTAAGGTCATAGAACCACATGCAAAGGTCAGAAATTCGTATTACACTTCAGTGTAAATATCAATTGAACAAACACAACATTATTGAGTAAGACATGAAAGTCAAGAGAAACAAAAGAAGAAAATGGACATATTAAACAGGGATGTGTGAGTGGTGTAATATATAGTGACACGGAATGAAAAATCGGAAAGCCGATTTCGAATTCCAGTCGTGTTGGCTACATTCACTTGCACGCAAATATCATTGGGAAAGGTATGAATATATCTCCCTTAACTATGAGTTAAATAGTAAGACTCGTATCTAGAAAAAATACAGTTATTTTCAAACAATTGTTAATGCAATAAACATTCACATTTAATACTTTTTTGCAAATTAACACGAACCCCTAAAAATGTATAAATTCACTTTCATCATATACTTAGGTTTTATTAAAATTCTAAGCCTCGCTTTTTAAAGCAACAAACATTGCCGAGGATAGAAGATAGTTAAAATAATAGCGGTGTCAAGAGAAAACTCGTCCTTTTTAAACTCCATTTTTTTTTTGCCATCACGAAGGTCCATTTTTGCCAAAAATGTGATTTGAATTTCAGAAAGTTTATACAGAAACTAATTTTCATCTTGTAGATATGAGAATAGTTTTAGTTGAAAATGAAATATTTTTATTAAGTTTCATTTCTTATTCATCTAGATACTTGATAAAGACTGAAAAGTTTTTGTTGGCTCTGAATATAAGCAAATATTCCAAATATATAAAAAAAATATATAGTATAATAAAATGGCTTAAAACACATTTAAAAACCTAATTATAAACAAAGTCATATCGGTCAGAAGTAAGTCACAACTTCTGATATCAGTTATGGGACATGTTTCTTGTTGAACTTAAAGATCTTTGGTTTCGGAGAAGAAAGTCAGTTGCAGTTCTTTTTTGGATAAGCACTTGAAAAATCGTGTCTGAAACATTTCCGATAAATAAATAACATCGAACACAACCTACAACAAAGGTATAAACACCATATTTGAAAAGAGAAAATTGTTCTTTATTTTGTCTATATTTTTAGATTAGGTATTGTAACTGTCCAAGTATTTTGTTCACCTCCGCTGTGGCCAGGTATTGAAATCACAATTCTTTGGGTCAAATCACTAGATTACTTCTACCAACATTTTTAACCACTGAGCCAACTCTCCTTGGAGACTAAATAAAGGATTCAGTTCGAAATTCCAACGTATATCCCCTGAAGAAGGCTGAAGTGTACAACGGCCGAGACGTCGTGAATATGACAATCAAAATGAGGACAACTGTCCGAACAATCTAAATAGTGTAAATAGTTGCAATATCTCATCTGAAATCTTCGGTTCGAAATTCCAATCACCTGAAGAAGGCCGGAAGATACAATGACCGAAACGCCGTGAATATGACCATTAAAATGAGGACATAGTTCAAGCAATGTAAATGCTCTTTATTTTGCAAACTTGAACATTTTCTTTTTCTGAGGAGATTCTTTGAGCTTGCGTTTTCCTTCTACACATTATGCAATGTCGTGTTCTCATTTCCCTATGCTGTCAAAATTAAAAGAGGCGGTAGTTTTTAAGGCCTAAATTAGACGTCTAGATAAGCCATGCCAAAAAGATTTCGGTGACTGATAACGTCAAATGATTCACCAGAAGCGAACATGATATCTTGTTATCTGTCACTAACCATGTCACTTTTCTAGCGAGATATGCAGATCAGCATGATAAAGTCTTGCTGACGTTAGTATCATTTCTGAAAAGTGTGAATTTTAGATTAATAATTTATTTCTGCTACAAAATGATGTTGAAGTGACCGGAGACCCTGTGAACAGATGGTTTTTGAATTTATTTTATTCTTTGCTTGTTACACGTTTAGTATTCATCTATAATCTGTAATTTCAAGCTCGCGTGTCAAAAATATAAAATTTTCTATTTGAAATGCGTTGCTATTAATTTAGGATGCATTATGTTGCTTTTTTTCTTTTTCAATTTAATGTGAATAGATTATGCCTTTTTATTACGATATTTGAGCCGGTCTACTTTCAGGTCTTCGTCTGGTGTTTATCGTATCCAGTAACCACGGCGTGGCTTCTATTGACGAATGCTGATAATGCTATGAGCAGAAAATGGGAACAAAAGATATTTCGAGGAAAATAGAAACCACAAGGTAACGTATAATTACAATCAGAGAGATAGAGTTGAATGTTCAGAATAACATAATTAGAAAAGAAGATCTGGAACATTTGACACTAACGTGATATACTGAAGATAAAAAAAAAGGAAAGTTCCAATAAGCTACTTAACCCTAGAACACTAACCATGGGTATATAGTACCCAGCACAAATTTTCCTATTTTTAATTACAATTTTCAGTAATTGATTTTTTTACCTAAATAATATATTTTCAGTTTCTATTAATGTTAACTCAAAATAAAATGCTTGAAGTGCCTGCATGTAAAATATTTCAAATAAAGATTTATATTTAATATATATATATATATATATATATATATATATATATATATATATATATATATATATATATATATATTTTCAAAATCGGGTATGATATACCCATGGTTATTGAAAACCAAATTGTAAAAACAATCGGACAATTTTCAAATTTGTGTGAAATCAAAACAGTAAATATCTTAAAGAAAAGGGAGAACCTTTTCATAAATTTGCAGCAAAATTACTTTTGTTTCTCTAAGTGAAAAATATGCTAGGCTCACATTATGAAATAAGATTTGTCAGAGTTTGTCATTTATCTAGCTAAAGTGAAGTGTTTATATATATTTTTGCATACACAGTATCTATTTCTTGTACTCGTCGGCTTTGTTAAACTCCGCCTTTAAGAATATTTGGAAAGGATTGTTTGATTATTATCACAAGTATTTCAGTTATTAGAAACGGATTCATTCGCTTCATCAATATATTTGATTGACTGATTTGGTTTTTAAGGCTAATCAACGCTTTGTGGGTCATTTTAAGCCAAAACATGAAGTGTAAGAATAATTCATTTTGTGAATGTTTATTGCATTAACAATTGTTTGAAAATAACTGTATTTTTTCTAGATACGAGTCTTACTATTTAACTCATAGTTAAGGGAGATATATTTATACCTTTCCCAATGATATTAAAGTTGTGTATCTTTAATTGATGGTTAGTTTTCGAGGATGAAAAAATTTGGGCGAATAGGTGGCAGAAGGACAAAAAGAGATGATAAAAATCAAAGTTTTCTTGAAGGTAAAACAAAAATATTAGCGAGCAATCATGACCTAGATCTTGAACGGACAAACTTCAAAGAAGATAGAAGAGACTTCATAGAATATTTAAATTGATCTTCTTTTTTTTTTCTTCTGTTTGAACATTATCTTTTCCAATGTTTTCTCTTATGTGTTACCAGTGTTAAAGCCAAATGAAGAAAAATAACGTCTGTTCCATTCAATATTCAATGAATCTTATGAATATAAAAAGACATCTAACAAAGATTTATTTCGCCCTAAGGGCAAATTCACTATAAAAATAAACGAGATTAGGATACAAGTTCAAAAATACCCAATAAATGTGTATGCTGTTTTGTAATTATTTTACTTATGTATAAATCTAAAAGAATGAAAGCTGCATTGAATATTACCGTCACATAAGATCTGGTGCTTCTGCTGTGTATTTAGAGATTCTTGATAAAATCCAAAGAGGAATCTGCATTGTTATCGGTCCTTACCTTTAATATCGACATTAGTCCCTTTCCCACGGTCATAATGTCGATTACCTGTGCCTTTTCTGTAAATATTTTCATGATAATTATTCTTTCCTCAAACCTCGACTTTACGAATTTAAGCGCAGCAATAGTGGAATAATGGATAGCGTCTCGGATTGAGAACTCGGAGAGCCGAGTTCGAATTCCAGTCGAATCCATTACATTCACTTACGTGCTAATACCCTGGGGAAAGTCATGAATCCTCTTCGTACCTCCCACTCCCAGCTATAGGTAAGTAGCAGGTCAACTTTGGATAGCAACTGCAGAAAAAATGGCTACCTACTGCGGGAAAAATTTGCTTCGTCATTCATATATCGAAAGATACATGATCGCCTTAGCGTTTATCACGCATGCCACATAACTGTCTGACTAGATATCATCATTTTAGAGTCGCAATTGCCAGATGTAACTGTAAGTTCTATGTTAACAGTTTCCTCTTTGAAACTTCTTGATTGGGGAAACCTTCCAGCTTTCTTGCTTTTCGGTTAAATTTTAGCTTCAAAAGTGTAAATACAATGTCAATTCTCATACTGGATTTTTTTATGCTTTTCTTTTACTGTTTTCTCTCGTTAACAATGTTTTTTGTTTCTATTTATCTGATTCTTTCATACTGAGTAAACCACTTGCTTCTTAGTGGCTTTATTGTCTTGCTTGGGTTTATTTTATAAACATGCCAAAAGTTAGATTCCTTGAACAAAATCAATCTGTCTACGTAAAATGTTATATACAGCAATGATGATGTTGACAGTCATTGTATGTATATACATATAGCTGGCCACTCGTATTCGAGGTTATCCGTCTACTAAGGCGGCTAGCCAATTGATCAGGCGCATTTGTTTTTTTATTCAACCACAGAACCCACCAGTGGTTTATACTGCAACTATGCTGATCAGACCTTAGTTACAGTTTCTGAGAATGATCGTGTAATTTTCGCATGCTCCCTCTCCGGAATCGAACCCCGTAGTAACCACGGTAGGCAGTTGATAGGGCGGACCCTCGAGAGACCCGTCGCCAGGCGTGAAATCCAGTGCGATCGACCAGTGAGTTATCCAGAGTCACCAAAGCGGAGCGCGCCGCCCTTTTACGATGACCTGTGACTTCGTGCTAGTATAGCTATCGATCGCACCCAAGCGTTCCGTCTACCCAATTTCATATACAAGGATTGGATCAACCCGTGGTATGGTTTCCAGGCACTTTTCAAACGCTGGGATCGACCCCTCCAGTTCGATAAAATCAGGAAGTCTCCTATGGTGAGATTCGAACCCCGGGCTCATGGTCAGAATGCGAACGTCCTAACCACTCGTCCACGTACATATTGCATCAGAAAAATAAAGGGGGAATCGATTATCCTTCTCAAAGTTTTTATTGATAGTTTTTTATACAGGGTTAACGGAATGTAAAGTGTTAGAAAAACAATAATGGTGACTCTGGGAACAAGTAAAATAACCGAAAAGATGATAAATTATATAAACGTGTAACTAAATGGCAGTAAACAGGCGAGTGAAATTACAGATCTAATTCTCTAACAATGGAAGTTAAAATCGACATCTGAAATGAGAAACCACAATACAACGTAAAAATATCAATGACAAATTATAAGGGGTCAACAACCATTGAAACTCAACTGAATATATTTTAAGCATTAATCGAGACACTATTAAATCATAGATGAATAGAGTAAAATATTTTGGTTTTAAGGATTTTTTTTTTAAATGAATTCTGTAGACAGGAGCTGTCTTCAATAATATTAGGTTGGTGCAAAAACAATGACGTAATAATGTCGTTTTTTGACGTTAAAAACACGTGAAAAAACGACATTATTACGTCATTATTTTTGCACCAACCTAATAGAAATTGTATAAACATAAAACAGAATCTGCTACGCAGAATTCTTTACGAAAATGATTTATTGAATTGCCGATTGTTAAAATAAAAATAAAAAAAATAAATAGTGTCTATTACCAACTGTAGAGCCTGAAAGAGAATGAAAAAATTGGTTCTAGCTTAAGTGCTGAAAATATGTTGAAACATGAAAAAGGAGGTAGTGCTAACGATTGCCAGAAACGATCCCCAGACACATGAAAATGCCAAAAAACTAAAATCTCAAACAATTTTAAAGATCCCAGAAAGAACTAAAACAAATGATACGAATATTCGACAAGAATTCCAGAGAACTGAGATTGCTTTCAATCATTTGACTTAGACGGAAAATCTTATAATAACACTGCATTGGAATAAAAAAAAGTATTAATGAATAATATTTACAATCAAGAGTCAAATATGAAAGGAAATAAAGAAAGTAATCGTCAAAATTAAAGTGAAAAGACAAAATTAGAAACGGTATTTATAATTACAGCCCGAAAGAAATGCATTACAGAAGTAGCTATCTAATGACAAGAACAGTAAATACTAAAGCCATAAACTACGTCTTAAAAGAATGTAACATTGCAAAAGTTCGTGCCCGATTTGCGCTAGTTTTAATTTTCTAAATTTAAAGAATTATTTAAAAAAAAAAAGACATGTATAATAGATGAGATAATCCAATGGTAATTGTGGAAATGGTTTGAGTTGAATCATATAAACAATTGATGAGACCGTAATCTTTCGTAGACTGTCCCCCTCCTGGTCTTTCTTTTTAATATTATTCATCCACAGAGCACGAGAACACGGCCCTCCTACGTGTGTTGCTGCTCTGGCTTTATAGCCATTAGATTTTAACGGGATGAAGTTGCCAGCCCAACCGCTTTTGAATTCAAAATTGTTTTTCTACTAGACTAGTTGCCAACGAAGACTAGAGCGTCTAGATTACTTTGCGATTTAACCGATAGCTGAGCGAAAAGAGACGGATCATAATTTTGTGCGAAAGGAAACACAATGAACTTGACCGGAATTTGAACTCGGTAAGCTGATTCTATTTTCTGGACAGATAACGAGACATATATCCACATTATGCACAATAAAATTATTAAAATAATTTTGTACCCTTGAGATCCAGTCCGATTATCCCATCTAAGCAAAAATACTAAGTCTTAGTAATTTTTTTTTTTTTTTTGATTTTGAATTATTTCAACGCCTACCCACTTCGCGCCCAGGTAAGGTAGAAATGCCGCTAGTACGCAGAGAGTTACAGAGAAAGTGAAAGGAAAGACTAAGTATAGGGAGGATCGGGGAAAAGACAAAAGATGAACGGGATTCAAGAAAATAGAAAATGGCAACTGACGTTGCATCTTAACTTTTGAAGATTGCAGTTATCAGGGAAGCGAAGAAACAGGAGGGAGTTCCACGGACAGGAAGTTCGAGAAAATAAACTCTTGGAGTAAAAATGGCGGTTGAATTTAGCTATTTCAACAGTAAACGGGTGGGAGCTAGATGCCAATCTAGTAGCACGTTTAATTTCAAGTAGTGGGGTTACCAGGAAAGAAGATCGTCAGAACAGTTGGCATGAAAATTTGTGTATTAAAACAAAGAAAATAAAATCAGTTAGAGCATAGATCTGTCTGTGCCAGCAAATAACAGATTTAATGACGGAAGAAAACTAAAACGAAGAAAAATACGTGGACCTTGCCTTAGAAGTGATAACGTTTTGAATTATGAGAGCAATCACATAAGAGACTAAAGGAATTGCATGTTCGAGGAACTGTCGAGACTACCAAATCCACGGGAAATACGAAGCGACAGAAATTAAATTTAATATTACTAATTCATCATTAGGGAATGCTGGACAATTACCTCACAGATGAAAAGAAACATGCGACTTGCTTCCACAGAAAGGCGATGAAAATAACATGGTCGGCGTATAACGAGAAAGTTTTACGGAAAATGGACATCAAAAGGATACTTATACTTGAAATCAAAAAGAGACAGATGGAATATTACATAATGACGAAAGCAAGTTCGGAAACTTAACACTCACAGGATACATTAAAAGCAAGAGAGACACAACAAATGAGTAACCTACGAAAGCAGCTTGTGTAAATGGATGACAGAACAGGGAATGAAAGGGATAATAAAAAAGAAGTTAGGGAGAACCATTTCCACGTCCTGAGTGAATACAGCACACAGAAGAATTCCTCAGCGGTAACCACCAAATATTTGGTTTGAACTTAGAAATGTATGAAATAATAGTAACATTGATAATCATTTCACCCCAAGCAAGGCAATAAAGATACTAAAACGGAAACGGTTACTGAATGTGAAAGAATATGAGAAAAAGAAAAAACATTATTAAGCAGAGAGAGGTCAATAAAAGAACAGGAATTAAGAAAACAGAAGGTAACGACTGACGTTGGCATTAAATGTTTGAAGTTCAAAGTTGACTGGAAAGCAAGAAGCCGAAAGAGAGTTCTACAAGCGAGAAGACTGAGGGAAGAAAACTGTTAGCATAGAACTTACGGTTACATCTAGCTAGTTCAACTCTAAAATGATGAGACTAATCTAGTACTGCGCTTAAATTCATAAAGTGTAGTTACCATAGAGGAGAGTTCATCGGAACAATTACCATGAAGGTACTTATAGAAAAGACACAGAGATGGCGGCGGGAAAGTGACTGAATTCGAAATGCCAGGTAAGGACCAATAATATTGCAGATTCTTCTTTGTATTTTCTCAAAAATCTCTAAATACGTAGCAAAAGCACCAGACTGGATATGACAGAATATTCAAAGCATAAACGAATGATAGACTTATAAATATGTAAGATAGATTCTGACCAGAACAATTGCCTAGCACGACACAGAGATTCAACATCCCTAGCATCAAACTTAGTGGTTGATTTCTATATAATCTTTCAACTTCATTTTAGCGGGAAATGACATGTGTTTTGCGAAATAATGATAATAACTAAATATAGACAAAAAAGATTCAATGAACCTCATCCAGACATTTTTTCCAGAATTTAACTGCGGAAGAAATTTTAAAAACTGGTAGAGCATAAAATATACTGTTATGAAGATACAAGACACTTCAACTTTAGAAGAATATGAACTTGAAACGGCGACCATTAAAAGGGAGAAAATCAATACACAATTTCAATATATAAAACTAATAACACTATCGAAGTGGAAGACAATAAAAGCGAATTTTTGATTATCATAGAAAAGACTTACCATGCAACAAAGACAGGGGACGAAACTAGAATAACGGATTAAATGAAAGAAAAGAAATTCTAAAAATTATAATAAAAATCGGAAGATTCAGAAACAGGAGACATACTTTAGCAATAAAAACAAGATATGTTATAGAATGACATAAACAATTGTTTAGGACAGATCCATACAGAAACAAGACAGTAACCGTGAAATAAATTAAACGTTTTCCAAACAGGAATGAACAGAATGGGTTTGGAAGACGACCAACCAGGAATTATACAACTTCCTTTTGGACATACAAAGTAGATTAATAAGCTAGAATCTGTCTTTAAAAAATAAAATGTATAAAATAGTTGTGATTTTCAATTTCAAACGTTTCAGCTTGTCGAAGTCAAAATATCATATATGGTCAGTGGAACCGAAATAAAATTTGCCAGATATTAGATGTTCCAACTGTACAGATTAAAAATGAAATGCTGGAAAATAGCTAAATCTTGGAAAGGAACTGAAATATTGTGGATCATAAAATTGACATTTTACGTATTGAGTTTTGCTTGTTTGTTTTTGTTTTTTTTTGTTTGTTTGGGTGGGGGGTAACAGTACCGATGAGGTGCGGTAAAAGTTAGAAGAATTGAATATTTGAACGAGAATTGAATATTTGAACGAGAATTGTAACCATGAAGACAATAGTATTATTCCAATGAGCTAGAACAATCTGAAGAATTCTGGTTCTTATAAAAGACTTGCTCTCACTTGTTTTCCGGTTAAAGTTCCTATTTCCTATTATTTTACATACATTTTATGTGACTACAATTGAAAATAAATCACATAGTCCAAGCCATGGAACTATATTTAGTGAACCTAACCAAAAAATAAAATCAGATGTATATAAGTCTTTTAACAAATAATACAGAAAGAAAATGAAAAACCTGGAAAGATCTATGAACTGTTTTTTTTCCTTTATTGAAAGTAATCCTATGTGTGTGATTTGTTTGGTACGAATTCCAGACTAGACGTTGGAAATAAATGGTATTTAAATGGCTTCGAATCTTTTACATATCATGTTTTATTCTTAAGTAGTCGTATATATTTTTATCTTCTGGAAGGCGGAACCAACATGAAACATGAAACTATGGAAAAACATTGTGTATTATTTTTTTACAATGATATTCACCCTGTACAAATCCAAAGAGCCACTCAAGATAGAGTGTTACAGAGTAAGAGGAAAATTGTATAGGGATATGTTGAGAACGGTTGACCCTACTCTTGAACAAGTTAGGATTATACTGATCGGAGAAGTATGCTCTTCAGAGTCGTTTCTACAAAATAGCGGTTCATGGGAAGAAGCTAATCGTGTGAAAACTTACATCTCACTAATGGAATACAAAAGGACTGGGTGGTTCGCTACAATGTGTGTGGTATGGCAGGTCTTAGCTGTGAAGGTTAGCACTGGTAAAACTAAGAAATATAGTTGTCTTTGAACACTTTCTTCGAAAATTGTAATAGAGCAGTGAGGTTTGCGACGTTTCGTCTGTGGGGAAAGAGATTTCAGGGTGGAAAAAAATTTGTCACCCACAAGGATGCGGAAAAGCTTTTGTAATCTATCAGGACTGGAAAGTGAAGACTGTGCAGCTCCTGCGTATATATGGCAGCAGTAATCCATTTTTGGTCTGATCTAGCTCTTGTAAAGGTAGAGTGTAGCACGAAGGGTCACTTACTTACTAGAGTGGTACTCGAACCCACCATTTTTCCAGGATCTACAGACCACGCGATCAGTGAAAGATCTGGGTACGCTCAGCCATAATGGAACATCACTAGTTTGGCTTTCGAGGCATTGAATATAACCAGCCAGTTTCCCCCACCCACACACACACACGGATCTACGTCAAAGCAGAGATCAAGCTCTGGTCATCTAGAGTTTTGGAGGTGCACTCATAAACGATTGTCTCAACAGCATAGATATCCACAAATAGTGTATACTCTTAGGCTGATCATTTATGTAGAGTAGAAAGAGAGTTAGGCCGAGAAGCGAAC